>JAJHJA010000184.1:0-417026 GCA_021202915.1 Heliconius himera | reverse complement strand
TGAAATGTAAATATATAATGTAAATAAATATTTAATTTCCTCGAGTGTTGATCGAACCCACAATCATTCGATTTTACAGTCACGCTTTGTTACCCGGCGCCACGACTGGCCTCACTACTTCTACTTCCTCACATTAAATAATATAACATACTTTTTAGAAAAAAATAAACGTAGTGGGATTTGAATCTCTAACCACTAAGCTATATATGTATATCTAGCTATTATGTTTCTCATCGAGTTGTGTTGAAAATTTTATACACTTAACAAATTTTACACGTTTCTAAAAAATATTTTTCCTTCTTATGTATGGATTTACACTTTAAAAAAGATTAAAATATATACTCATATAATATTTCATGTACTACGTTAGACAAAAACATTTTATTATATTAAAATTGGTGTACAAAAACTTAGCACGTTAATTCGAATTAAATATATGAGTTCATGTTCTTTAAGGAAAAATCTAATTTGTAAACAGGTTTTGTTAATAAAGCGCTCAACACCAAATGCGTCAATGGAATACCCAAATACTGACACCACCTTATAATTAATTGTAAAATATAAAAAAAGAATGTTTAGATATTTTACAAATATATTATATCGCTTTCTGACAGTTATCCTCTGACAGTTAAACATTAGTGTTGGATTTTTTAATAGGTTTTTGTTATTGATTCATAAAAAAAAGAAATTTATATAAAGGTGTTTCGATATCAAAAACAAATGCGAATTATTCATTTTTTTTACTTTCACGCTCATTCCCGTGGAGTAAGGAGAAAAGGAAGAATTTACCACCAATTTGTAACCAAATGCGAGAAAATGAAAATAGTTCATTCGCCCGAATAAGAATCAAACCCACAATCATCATGTTCACAGTACGCTACGCCACAATGCCCTCATTTGCAATAATTTATTATTTTTTTATATAATATATACAAGTATATAAGTTATTTTTGGTTGTGTACACAATAAACATATTATGTAAATTAGTATTGGAAGATCTGAAACGTTGTTTTGTTTGATATATAGAAGCAATATACGCATGGTTCCATACTGTATTCCCAACAGGATATTACTTATTGTAGTGTCTGTTTTCCAATCTCCTTTAATCGTACTATATACAAAATTCACTGAAAATAAATACATATGACTCAATGTGTGGCGCAGGGGCACAAAGTGTGATGGTAAACGCGACTGGTTGTGGGTTCGATACCCACTCGAGGAAGTGAAATACTTATTTAAATTTATATTGAAATATTTACTTAAATGTATCTTTCCATTTCTTCGCTCTGGTGTCGAGGTTAAGCGCGGCGTTGAGTTCGGCCGCTTACACGCAATGCCTCCAGAATTCGGCAGAAAGTGGGAAACGGAGTGTCTTAACACTAGGTTCCCTCTGCTTATTCTGTTGTGTGCAAAGTACAGCGTGACGCCGATTATTTTTTTTTATAAATAGATATGAAAATAAAAAGGTCAGAGGTTACATTATGAGTTTAAAACCTACATAATTATTGTATTGTTATAATGAAGTGCGGTATGCAATTATATTATACGACTTAGTACAAAGTACATTTTAAATTACTGTTTATTAAGAATTATTAAGTAAAAATTATTGAGATGAGGCCAGTCATGGCGCAGGGGCACAAGCGAACGACTGAAAACGTTACAGTCTGCAGGTTTGATTCCCACTCAAGGAAATGAAATATTTTAATATTTTGTTTCCTCGCTTTGGTCACGAGGCAAAACCCCAGCTTTTAGTTTCGCTTCTCAACACGCAATACCTCGAAAAATTTGCCATAAGTGGGGAACGGAGTATCTTAATACTATGCATTCTATCTGTCTATAGCGTGAAGCTGAATTATTATGAGATGAGGCCAGTCGTGGCGTAGAGGCAAAAGCGTGTGACTGTAAATGCGACAAGGTGTAGGTTAGTTTAGATTCCTATTCTAGGAAATGAAATACTTTAATATATATATTTATAACGAGGCATAATGCGGTATTAATTTCCGCCACCTAGCATACTTTTTTTAATAAATATTTGGTGGCTTGGGCTCACTCTGCCTGCCCTGCAACGTACGGAAATAAACGTGATTTTTCTCTTTTAAAAGTAATTCTATTACTTTCCAGGAACATGGGATCCTAGTGAATTTTCCGTAGAAGACCTAGTCCGAGCGGGTATGGCGATCACCGAGATAGGTATTCGACAGCCTAAGGTCCAAGTGCTGGGCGGCACCGTCATAGTGGACATGGCAGGTCTAACACTCAAGCACGTGTCCACGCTGACGCCCACGATAGCGTATCAAATTGTTAATTTGATGGGGGTACGTGGAAATTATATTTTATTTCTTTTATTTTTTTAGCTTTACCCTGTTTCCCGCACATAGGTGGGCAGAGGCAACCTAATATTAAGACACTTCGATCGCTGATTTCTAGACTTTGCTTGTGAAGTGTGCAAAACTCAACGATTTAAGCGGAAATCAAACAAACAACTATCGAGTTAACAATCAGACGTTGGGTGCTGCGCGACGAGCTCTGTACTTTAATGCTATAGAGTATAAAAATTTCTCTTTGGAATGTTAAATTCTCTTTTTAATATATTGATTACAATATACTAATTATAGTAGATATGGATGAAATATCCATGTTTTATTTTTTATCCATTTATCTAAAGGAAAAGCCGTAATTTAACTTTTATAAATGAAAAGACTTAAAAAAATATATTAATTAATCACGTGTGTTTATGAGTAATTTTGAATCACAATATTTTGTTATTTGTACCTTAACGTTTCATTTTTTATATCACTTTCACGCTACATCTCGCATGTAGTAAGATAGGCAGAGGGAGACTAGTGTCAAAACACTCTACTCTCAACTTTAAGCCTAACTTTGTGAGTGGCACCTGGAATTCAACGCCACACTTTTGAAAAATATTAAATATTTTATTTCCTCGAGTAGGAATCAAATCCACAACTTGTTGCGTTAACAGACACGGTAGTGCCACTGGGCCACGACTGGCTTAATTTTTTTGTTTAACACGCTCAAACAAAGTTAGTTCGTTAAAAAGTACTTTATTTTAATTAAAATTAACTATAGACAGAAGTTCCCGGCGAGGCGGTAACTAACTTTTACCTGAGTAGCACTAAAGATAAGCAATTACGAGGAAGTTGTTGTACAAAATAACAGTTAATTTTAGTTTCGATATTGTTCAATTTTACTTATTGAATATCATAATAACAAAAGACTGCGATTACGAAACGCGGCGTTGAGTTCTGCCACTCAACACACACTGCCTTAATAGTTTTGCGGAAACTGGGTTACGGAAATGTCTTAATTTTAGCTTGTCTTAATAGTAAGTCCCCAGGTTCACCAGAATACATCGAAAAAATATGAAAGTACCACATTAATAAATTATGTTCATTTCATCATTATGGAAAGAAGAAAAAACATGTGGCGTTGAATCGGAACTCGGAGTGTCTAACCATTCTAGTTTTAAAAATGATTTTCTTCATTTTATTTTAATTTGCTGTAGTATCTGTATCATATAACAATTCGCCGTATCATTCTTGAACTTTGTACAATTCTTAACATACAAACATATACTAGGATCTGCCAAATGCTGTGTTGCCAAATTTTTGCGAAAATTTTACGAATTTTTCTGTTTTGTCCTCACGCGCTGTGTTAGGTTAGTCAAAGTTCAATCTGTGGGCGTCAATTTCATAAAATCCCATAACTTAACTCTATAGGACACATTTTGACCATTTACTCAAAAACTACAATTATAATTATCACCTAACTACTTCGCTGGAATCACCGTGTCATACAACGTTCCTGCAACATTTCAGAGCTGTAGGTTTAACGGTCTAGGAGGAGTAGCATTACAACGAAACACACTCAAAAAAACTTGTAATTTAAGAAGTTCCGTCACCCAACACTGTCAATGTCGTTACGAAAATTGGGCGAAAAGTAGTGAACGGACTGCCGTCACCTATCTTTCCATAATTTTAATGGGAGTCCATTTTGAAAGGAGGGTTAAGACACTCCTTAATACTAAGTTCTGACTCGTGTTACTATATGCGATAATATCTCTCTAATCAATAAATATAATATTGTTTCGTTTACTCTATTAGTTAACTAGTTCCTATAAGTTTCATCTTTCTGTTTAGACATTGTGATGGAACCGAATCCACAAAAAATGATACTTATTAGATTAGGTATTGTGGATAATGTCCAATGTAGCCTATATGCAAATAAAAATTACTGCAATGACTTTTAAATTACTAATGAATATACTTAATATGATTTACAAAAAAACTATTATATTTAAAACCTGGAGGTTGAGGGCAGTCGTGGCGCAGCGGCACGAGGTGTGACTGTAAAACCGACTGGTTGTGGGTTCGATCCCCACTCGAGGAGATGAAATATTTACTTAAATTTATATTTCCATTTCTTCGCTCTGGTGTCGAGGTTAAGCGCGGAGTTCGCGCGAGAGTTTGCGCATTGAGTTCTGCCACACAACACGCAATGCCTTCAGAATTCGGCAGAAAGTGGGGGAACGGAGTGTCTTAACACTAGGTTCCCTCTGCCTACCCTGCTATGTGCGGGATACAGTGTGAAGCTGATTTTTATAATTAAAACCACATCGCTTCCAGGTTCCATTTTATTTTCGACATTAATATATTTAAACATAATTCCATATGATTGCAGATATCAGTCGCGGCGCGCCTCCGCAGCTGTCACATCGTGAACTACTCCTGGATGCTGAACACTTTCTTCTACATCTTCAAGAAGTTCATTCCGCAGCACGCTTGGGACAGGATACACTTCCATGGCAGTGACCTGACAAGTCTACACAAGTACATACCTCCAGAATGTCTCCCCGCGAGGTACGGGGGCACCTGCAGGAACCACGTGTCCATCGGCAAATGGTTGCAAAAGATTAAGAAGTATCGAAATGAAGAGTTCGATAAAGAAATGAAGGCGTTAGGTTATGTGGTGAAGGAGTGAGGTGGCTGTTGGAGTGTAACAGATTTGAGTACAAAATTAGGAAATTCAATTTAAATTACACATATTCTTACTTATAAAAAGTAATTTTGTAGATATTGTTCAAGCAGCTTTGCGCTGTATACCGCATTTAACAGAGTAGGCAGAAGGAACCTAGTGGTTTTTTATGTGTTCAATACCACTAACAGACACTTGGCCCATGAACTTTTTTAACTTAGTGTTAAGACACGACATTCTCCACTTACCCCCGAACTTTTTGCTCAAGTAAGCGGAACTTAACGCCGAACTTTTGCTTCAGACTTAACGCCGAACTTTGTTCAGAGCGAAGAAATTAAAAAAAAATAATAATTTATTCCGCTGACTGGAAATCGAACGCACGACCGCTTGTGCTTAATATTGTTACAGTAATGATTTAACGTACATTCGTTAAAGTTATGAAATTTACGAGTATTCAAAAAAAAATTAACTCTTTAATTTACTTATATGTATTTCTCAAAAAAGAACTCTTATACAAACTTTACTTTAAACAAATATTACTTTATTTAGTTTATTTCTTAATTCTGTTTATAAGTCTCTATTTATATATTATTTGTCAATAATAGATTATTTGTATACGGATTTATTTTACTCAATTTGGTCCTACTTTTCTTTTTATTGTTAATTCTGACGAAAAATGGATAATGTCACAAATATAATTGTATATTGAAAATGTTTGGCTTTTTTTTCATTTAGTTGAATGTGATATTTATAAATTGGCTTAATTTCGTCGTGTTTAGACAATTTTGTATGTATTTTAAGAGACGGTGCAAGGAACTTGCTTCGGAAAATTAAATTTTGCTACCAACCGAGCTGTGATAACTAAGTGGTATAGGTAACTTAGAATAAATGTTTATATGTATATTAAATGAAGGTTTATATATAATGAATTTGTACTGGTTATTAATAAATTATATTTAATATACAGATATTTCTTTTATTTATTATATTAGTAGTTATAATAATGTAAGACGAAAGAACTACACACTTTTAGAGAGAAGAAACAAGGCAATATTAAATACAAAACAATATAAGTATTTGTAATTAACATATTTATCTCAAATAAAATGAAAGAGGGAACCCAATACTCTAGTTTTTAAGACACTCCACTCTCCATAAGATGTTGTAAGATAATGATGTTAGTGGAACTCAAAGACGTGCGTCGCCTCATTACTAGAGCGAGAAAATGAACATATTTAATATTTAATACCCCCAAGTAGAAATCGAATACATAACCGTCGTGTTTACAGTCGCACACTTGTGTCCCCGCGCCTTGACGGCGTCAAGTATTTACTAAAATATACTAAATGTGATTCTATGGTATTATCCGTTGGTTGAAGGTATTACTTTATGTTTACACATACATACATACATCAGATCGAGGCCAGTCGTGGCATAGGGGCACAAAGTGTAACTGTAAAATCGACTGGCTATGGGTTCGATCCCCAGACGAGGAAATGAAATATTTTTTACATTTATATTTCATTTCTTAGCTGTGGTGTCGAGGCAAAGCGCGGCGTTGAGTTCCGCCACTCAGCACGCAATGCCTCCAGAACTCGGCGGAAAGTGGGGAACGGAGTGTCCTATGTTCCCTTTGCCTACTACTGTATGTATCCTACTTAAAATATTTTTATTTTCTTTTCTAACAAAGACGCGTACTGTAATAGCACCGCGTGGCCTCAGCCTTTGTAAAGAAATCTAAATGTCTCGTTAGTCTACCTTGCAATTTTTTTAACTCCCGGATATAACAAGATAGTCATAGAGAACTTACTTTTAAGACAATCAACACAAACTGTGTTTTTTTAAATACTATTTATCAATCTTTTTCCACCTTCACGCTGTATCCCTCATGCAACAGGGTAGGCAGGGGAACACGCCGAATTCTAGAAGCGTGTTGTAGAGTGCGTGTTGAGTGGCAAGTCCTACGCAGCACTTTGCCTCGACACCAGAGCGAAGAAATGAAAATATTAAATATTTCTTTGTCCCGAGTGGGAATCGAAACCATACCCTGTGGCGTTTATGTCCCTGTTCATGCCATTTCGCCAAGATTGACGTGGATATATAATTTAATACATTAGTTTTCTAACTTAACTAACTTAACTTAACGAAAAAACATTTTTTTAGTATATCAATCAATAGATATAATAGTTAAGTAGTATTTTTTTTCTAAAATTACACTCGTCACATCCTATATCTCGCGGCAGTTACCCATAAAAGCTTAAATAAACTTACAACCTTGATTTTAATAATAAACATGGCGAATGAAGGTCCCATGTAAATTAGTTAACACGATACGTCGATCGTTAGACCGCAAAGTTACGATGAAGGTACCTTCTACTTCCACCGTAAATTACGCCTGAAGCCAAATATATACATGCATAAAAGTTATTACACGTCCAAAGAAGTTTGGATTTAATTTCAACATCTTCAAGCTTTTTCTTATATAGTAAGCTAGAAGAAACTTAATGTTAAGACACTCCATTCTCCGCTTATAATTTGAGTGGCGGAAGTCAACTTGAGTGAGGATCGAATCCACAACCGTATCCTTTAACAGGCATACTCTGTCCTACTACACCACGACGTTCTTGGATTGTAAATTCATTTTAAAAATATTTTTTATTATTTTTAATTTTCAGCTTTATGAGTATCAACTAACAGTTTCCCCTATCGGTCTTGAGCTTTGTAACTTTTGACTTTTAAGCATAATCAGCTACTTATGACTTTTAAATGTCACGATATGAACAAGTCAAGCAGACTCTAATATAAAGATAATATCTTGTAAAATTGTTGTTTTTTATATATATATATATATATATATATATATATATATATATATATATATATATATATATATATAAGTTAGATACTTTTAATAGAAACCTTAGACCAAACTTGGGTGAAAATTTTCAGACTTTTACTGCTGTGAGCTTTTCTTTTTGCGCCGTATTATCGGTATCGATATAGTGAATTCTATGAAATAGTAAGGTATGATGTTTTTTAAATTCAACATATTTTATTCCGTAAATTCACTATAGGGCTCGGGCTTCGGAGGCATTATTCATATTTTTCATATCATATCATTTAAATATTAAAACAGTTAATTCCCAACTTTCCACCCAATGTTCGAGATTGCGTGTTGAGTTGCGGAACCAAACGCTGCATTTTACCTATCAGAGCGGGTAAATGATAATGATTAAAATTTAATTACAATATTTCATATTCCAATTTCTTTGCTCTGGTTTCGTGGCAAAACGCGGCGTTGAGTTTCACCACATAAAACGCAATGTCTCTAAAATTCAACGAAAAGTGGGGAGCGGAGTGCCTTAACACTAGGCTCCCTGCTACATACGGGATACAGCGTGAAGCTTAGTTTCGTTAGAATCCAACTCAAAACCATCACGTTGACGTTTAAATTCTGTCCAATTGTCCCACGTCGGCCTCTTTCACTATGTTAGTAATAATATTTATATGAATAATATAAAGAGAGAGACAGAATTTCTAAAATCTATTTATACAAAGGCGTTATCTCCGGACCCATACGAAGGAATTATTTTGAATGGTAATCATTTAGAAACTGTTTCAAGTTTTATTATTTTAAAATATTTTGTCTAATAAGAATAGAGCACAGGCGTGTAAACGCGCCAAGTTGTGGGTTCGATTCCCACCCAAATCTATGAAATACTTAATATTTTAATTCTTTCGCTGTGATACCGAGGCAAAAGTTAAGTTCAGCTGTTCAATACGCAAGGCGTCGGAAAATTCAGCTAAAAGAGGAGAACGAAGTGTCTTAGCACTAGGTTCCCTCTCTCGCTCTCGCTCACCCTGCTGTGTATATGCGGAATACAGCGTGAAGTTGAAAAAAAGGCAATTAATATATTTTAAATCTTTCACGTATCTCCGTCATTTTTAGAAAGAAAAGACAACAGTAAAATTACTGAGTTAACTCTGAGAATTTCACACGGCTAGCTAAGCGACATGTGAAAGAATGTATTTGAACTATGAAATAATAAAAAAAAATCAAATAACGATTTATTTTTTATATTTACCTAGAAATAATTTAAAAAATAAATTAAATAAATCAGCTTCACGCTGTATCTTGCACAAAGCATGGTTCTAAATTCGGCGGAAGTGGAGGAACAGAGTGTCTTAACACTAGGTTTCCTCTGCGTACCCTGCAATGTGTGTTTAATTTAATTCTTATAGTTTAATACATTTGGGTGGTAGTTAATAATGACACAGGCCGTAGATAAAAATATTTCTTTTTTTTTGGCTGCCTATCATATAACAATATTTACTAATAAGAAGCTTAAAAAATAACTTTAACTCGGATAGCATTACAGAAACATCCTCTTTAACTCCTGCGTTCTGTTCTCTAAATAAATAAATACATCAGCTTCACGCTGTATCCCGCACACTGCAGGGTAGGCAGAGGGAACCTAGTGTTAAGACACTCCGTTCCCCACTTTCTGCCGAATTCTGGAGGCATTGCATGTTGAGTGGCAGAATTCAACGCCGCGCTTGTCCTCGACACCAGAGCGAAAAAATGGAAATATAAATTTAAGTAACTATTTCATCTACTCGAGCGGGGATCGAACCCACAACCAGTCGGTTTTACAGTCACACTTTGTGCCAGTGCGCCACGACTGGCCTCTATATTTTAACTAAATAAAAAAAAATAAAGATAACAGAAATATATTCCTAGAAGCCTTTAGATATTTATTTCATTTTAAACATTTTTTGTCCACCGATCCACTCAATGTTTACTATGAAGCGTGGTTTTATTTGGAAATGTCTGTTTTTAAAACGGACGGTTTTCACAAATTCACGATCAAAGAGAAGAGAGAAAAAGGAAAAATAAAAGTATTATTTTAGAACGTTTTTTTGCTCTAGAACTGAAACTTAATTAACATTTTGTATATTTTAATACAAATATTACTTTACTTGCTGTATATGTTATTTACGTAAAACCCTTACAGTATGTAGGTATAATGTTTATTTCTTTTTGTATCGTTTTTTATTGAAAAACTCTAATTTATGAGGCCGTCGTAGCCCAGTGACATGACGTCTGTTAACGCAATGGTTAAGGGTTTTAATTTCGACTGGCGAAAATGATTTGAAAAGCGTAATGTTGAATTCCGCCATGCAATGCATCGAGAATGCGAAAAAAAATCGTGAAGCTAAAAAAAGATTTTTTTTTCGAATAAATCTCTTTCTGATCTTTCTCTTAAAAAGTAAATTTTGATTATATAAAATCTTTTTAATTAAGTACTACAAAAATAACAAAATATAAACATTTTCGTGTTGTTAAAAATATTTCTCTTTTAAAGAAGTCTAGTATTTACATAAACAAAAAAAATATTTGCGAATCCAAGAAAAAATCTTAAAATGAAATATCTACTGTTTCTTAATATTGTAAAAGCTTCCAGAGTACCACATTAAAATTGAATTGGGTAGGTTGTTAAATATTGTTATTGGGAGAGTGTGCCTACACAATCCATTATTAGTCTCAAATATTTACGAATAAAAACCAAAAAAATAAAAAAATTGTATATAATGGTAGTCGGACTATATACGCGATACTTCTGTATCCGCTGTAAGACTAAGTGTGGCGTTGAGTTCCGTAGCTCAATACACAATGAATTTGAAATTTAGGTGGAAAACAGAGAATAGAAGTCCTGGTACAGCGGCATAGCATCTGACGATAAGCGCGACAGTGAAAATTTTCAGACTTTTACTGCTGTGAGCTTTTCTTTTTGCGCCGTATTATCGGTATCGATATAGTGAATTCTATGAAATAGTAAGGTATGATGTTTTTTAAATTCAACATATTTTATTCCGTAAATTCACTATAGGGCTCGGGCTTCGGAGGCATTATTCATATTTTTCATATCATATCATTTAAATATTAAAACAGTTAATTCCCAACTTTCCACCCAATGTTCGAGATTGCGTGTTGAGTTGCGGAACCAAACGCTGCATTTTACCTATCAGAGCGGGTAAATGATAATGATTAAAATTTAATTACAATATTTCATATTCCAATTTCTTTGCTCTGGTTTCGTGGCAAAACGCGGCGTTGAGTTTCACCACATAAAACGCAATGTCTCTAAAATTCAACGAAAAGTGGGGAGCGGAGTGCCTTAACACTAGGCTCCCTGCTACATACGGGATACAGCGTGAAGCTTAGTTTCGTTAGAATCCAACTCAAAACCATCACGTTGACGTTTAAATTCTGTCCAATTGTCCCACGTCGGCCTCTTTCACTATGTTAGTAATAATATTTATATGAATAATATAAAGAGAGAGACAGAATTTCTAAAATCTATTTATACAAAGGCGTTATCTCCGGACCCATACGAAGGAATTATTTTGAATGGTAATCATTTAGAAACTGTTTCAAGTTTTATTATTTTAAAATATTTTGTCTAATAAGAATAGAGCACAGGCGTGTAAACGCGCCAAGTTGTGGGTTCGATTCCCACCCAAATCTATGAAATACTTAATATTTTAATTCTTTCGCTGTGATACCGAGGCAAAAGTTAAGTTCAGCTGTTCAATACGCAAGGCGTCGGAAAATTCAGCTAAAAGAGGAGAACGAAGTGTCTTAGCACTAGGTTCCCTCTCTCGCTCTCGCTCACCCTGCTGTGTATATGCGGAATACAGCGTGAAGTTGAAAAAAAGGCAATTAATATATTTTAAATCTTTCACGTATCTCCGTCATTTTTAGAAAGAAAAGACAACAGTAAAATTACTGAGTTAACTCTGAGAATTTCACACGGCTAGCTAAGCGACATGTGAAAGAATGTATTTGAACTATGAAATAATAAAAAAAAATCAAATAACGATTTATTTTTTATATTTACCTAGAAATAATTTAAAAAATAAATTAAATAAATCAGCTTCACGCTGTATCTTGCACAAAGCATGGTTCTAAATTCGGCGGAAGTGGAGGAACAGAGTGTCTTAACACTAGGTTTCCTCTGCGTACCCTGCAATGTGTGTTTAATTTAATTCTTATAGTTTAATACATTTGGGTGGTAGTTAATAATGACACAGGCCGTAGATAAAAATATTTCTTTTTTTTTGGCTGCCTATCATATAACAATATTTACTAATAAGAAGCTTAAAAAATAACTTTAACTCGGATAGCATTACAGAAACATCCTCTTTAACTCCTGCGTTCTGTTCTCTAAATAAATAAATACATCAGCTTCACGCTGTATCCCGCACACTGCAGGGTAGGCAGAGGGAACCTAGTGTTAAGACACTCCGTTCCCCACTTTCTGCCGAATTCTGGAGGCATTGCATGTTGAGTGGCAGAATTCAACGCCGCGCTTGTCCTCGACACCAGAGCGAAAAAATGGAAATATAAATTTAAGTAACTATTTCATCTACTCGAGCGGGGATCGAACCCACAACCAGTCGGTTTTACAGTCACACTTTGTGCCAGTGCGCCACGACTGGCCTCTATATTTTAACTAAATAAAAAAAAATAAAGATAACAGAAATATATTCCTAGAAGCCTTTAGATATTTATTTCATTTTAAACATTTTTTGTCCACCGATCCACTCAATGTTTACTATGAAGCGTGGTTTTATTTGGAAATGTCTGTTTTTAAAACGGACGGTTTTCACAAATTCACGATCAAAGAGAAGAGAGAAAAAGGAAAAATAAAAGTATTATTTTAGAACGTTTTTTTGCTCTAGAACTGAAACTTAATTAACATTTTGTATATTTTAATACAAATATTACTTTACTTGCTGTATATGTTATTTACGTAAAACCCTTACAGTATGTAGGTATAATGTTTATTTCTTTTTGTATCGTTTTTTATTGAAAAACTCTAATTTATGAGGCCGTCGTAGCCCAGTGACATGACGTCTGTTAACGCAATGGTTAAGGGTTTTAATTTCGACTGGCGAAAATGATTTGAAAAGCGTAATGTTGAATTCCGCCATGCAATGCATCGAGAATGCGAAAAAAAATCGTGAAGCTAAAAAAAGATTTTTTTTTCGAATAAATCTCTTTCTGATCTTTCTCTTAAAAAGTAAATTTTGATTATATAAAATCTTTTTAATTAAGTACTACAAAAATAACAAAATATAAACATTTTCGTGTTGTTAAAAATATTTCTCTTTTAAAGAAGTCTAGTATTTACATAAACAAAAAAAATATTTGCGAATCCAAGAAAAAATCTTAAAATGAAATATCTACTGTTTCTTAATATTGTAAAAGCTTCCAGAGTACCACATTAAAATTGAATTGGGTAGGTTGTTAAATATTGTTATTGGGAGAGTGTGCCTACACAATCCATTATTAGTCTCAAATATTTACGAATAAAAACCAAAAAAATAAAAAAATTGTATATAATGGTAGTCGGACTATATACGCGATACTTCTGTATCCGCTGTAAGACTAAGTGTGGCGTTGAGTTCCGTAGCTCAATACACAATGAATTTGAAATTTAGGTGGAAAACAGAGAATAGAAGTCCTGGTACAGCGGCATAGCATCTGACGATAAGCGCGACAGTGGGTTCGATCTCCACTAATTTTAATAAAGCGACGTTACGTGGAGAACAGAGAGTCTTAACACTAGATTCGCTCTGTATATCCTTATAAATGCGGGATAAAGCGTGAAGCTTAAAAAGATGTATTATTTATCAAAAAATGCAAATATATAATACATTCACATTTGCTTACATATAAAATACCGCCACATAAATATAACTGAGAAATAGTTGTATTCTAAATATATTTAACTTACTAAGAAGTTATACAAAACCTTCAATTTGTGTCAAGTAACAAATTACGCCGTCTTATTTGGCCCGAGCTCGAAATGTTCAGAAAATCACAGTAAGCAATTCATTTGTGTTTTAAAAAAAATCTAAAAAACATTTCTCTATACTAAATTCACAGAATTCAAGACTTTTAACTTAAAATTGTCGGTTTTTACGGCATTTTAGTGTAGTAGAACATTGTATGAATGTAAGATATATAGGATAGGTTCGATCTCGTACACAGGTAAGAATTATTTAGATTTTCTTACTCTAGCGAGACAGAGCGTAATATTGTATTCCGCCACTTCACACTCAATGTCCTGAATTGAAATGTTATTACGTATTTATTGTTTTTTTTTTAGTTAAGACACTAAGTTCCCTACTTTCCGCCAAGACATTGTGTGTTAACTAGCGGAACTCAACGCCGCGATTTCTTTTTTTACCAGAGTAAAGAAATGAAAATATGAATATATAATAATATATCCCCTCCAAGGGATATCAAACCTATAACCGTCGCATTTCACGCGCCTCGACGCCCTTCAAATTATAAAATAATATAAATATTAATTCTATTTTATAACGTGACACTGACCTAAGAAGATAAATATTTGAGCGTGTCACGTGCAGATGCGGTGCGGTCGCGGCTTGTTTCAACTTGTTCATACAGCCGATATAGTTCCACCTCGCTCTGTGATTTTGGCTATTATTTACATTATTCTATCTATGGATTTTGGTACAATATGTACGAAAAAATATTTAACAATTGTCTATTACCTTATATCTATATATCTAATATTTTATGAAAATCTTTCTTTAAGATATTGTTGACGAAACCCATCCTCACACTTAGTCAAAGTCAAGTCTAAATTTTATTCAAAATAAGAATTTACAAGTATAACATTTTGATTAAGCTAATGCCTCAGATCTGATAATAACCGGAGCAAGGAACTCAGTGAGACTTTTTTAAAATGAATTACTTACAAATTTACAATTATACATTATTAGTGACAATATATCTTAAAAACAGACTGGAGCGACCACTTGGCACAAGCAGTCAGAGTAGGCAGATCGTGCTCGGCCTCGGTCTAAAGTGGGGCGCTGAGTTTCGTTACTCAATATCTTGAGTGCTGGCGAGTGGAGAGCAGAATATTTGAACACTACGTTTTATCTGCCTAAATATCTAATATAATCATCTAACAATTCATTGTACTGAAAGAGAATTAAACCCACAACCAACGCGTTTATAGTCAGACGCGGTTGCACTGCGCTTCTATGGCTTTATAATATTTAACTTTGCAATAGAAAAAAAATACCTTGGAACGAATTAGTACTCCAAGGAGTTTCTAAAGTTTTTTTAAAACTCCTGTTTTTAAATTTTTAATTAATTAGTCCATCCAGTTTTTAATTAATTACTTAAATTAGATCAAAAGAAAATATTTCGATCCCCACTAAAAAATTAAGTTAATTTAAAAAATATACATTACAATTTGCAAAAAATGACTTTAGTGATTTAAAATAGTAAAAAAATATATAAATAATCATATTAAAATTACAAGAAAACGAAAAAAACCATTTACACTACTAAAAGAAAATTTAAAATTGACCTAAATTCTCATATAAATAAATAAAAACGTATCACGTACGTATGTATATATATCATACTGTGATTTATCAGCAAGCACAGCTACAGGTCTCAGTCAGGCGCTAGCTACGCCGTAGCGCGCGTGTTGCTACGGTGCTACGGGACGCTACGAGATAGCGATACTGATATAACTTCAACTAAAGTAAATATACTTTTACTTAACAATTAATAAATGTACGAAAGTTATTGAGTTTGCTGTGATTTAAGAAAATTTTCAAGGTAAGTTCTTTATGATAAATTGTATATTGAATTTTTTTTTTTTTATTATTTAAAAAAAAAGCTGTTTATAGTTAAACAATATGGAGTCTAAAATATACATTTATATTCAAAGTAAATTAGTAATAATGAAAAAACCCGACAGATATATTTTTTTTATTTATGCACGTTTATTTGTAATTCATATACTTACAATCTACTAAACCGATTTTTTTAGTACTTGCTACTTTTTATATATCAATTCTATTAGCGAGTATCAAAAATTATGTTTAATTGAACATGAATAGGATATTCTTCTGAAAAGTAATAAAAAATCTAACAATCTTTTGCTCTACTAACTCACAGCAACAATTATTGTACAATCAAAATACCGTACAGTCAAAATTTTAATAATCAAAGTTTTCTAAATCTAGTATTTTTTTCTCTACTATGTATGTAATATCACTTAAAAAAAGTAAAAAATATTAATTTACTACAAGGTATGGCTGAATTGGCCAGTCATAGCGCAGGGTCACAAAGTGTGACTGTAAAACTGACTGGTTGTGGGTTCGATCCCCACTTGAGGAGATGAAATATTTACTTAAATTTATATTTCCATTTCTTCGCTCTGGTGTCGAGGACAAGCGCGGCGTTGAGTTCTGCCACTCAACACGCAATGCCTCCAGAATTCGGCAGAAAGTGGGGAACGGGGTGTCTTAACACTAGGTTCCCTCTGCCTACCCTGCTGTGTGTGTGTGGGATACAGCGTGAAGCTGGTTAAAAAAAAATTAATGGCTGAATTATTGAAAAGAAATTAATATGATTTAACATATAATCTACAATTTACTCCAATCGTAAAGTCGCCCAAAAATTTAAGCTCTTTTTAATATTTTTATTAAAAAAATACACTTTACTCTCGGTAGACAAGGTAAGCACAAGGTAAATTAATCTGGTCACAAAGCTTTGTGGAATGATATATACAGATTTCCTCCCGCACCACAACAGCAGCGTAATATACGACGATGTATGATGGAAGGATGGGTAATTTCATATTGTTTACTCGAACTAAACACCTTTTCACACAAAATGTGAGCTTAGATTACGTAAATAAGGACTGGAAAGTGAAATGCTATTGTATACTCAATATATTTATACAGCTGAGGCCAGTCGTAGGGTACACAGTGTGACTGTAAAACCGACTGGTTGTGTGTTTGATTCCCACTCGAGGAGATGAAATATTTACTTAAATTTACATTTCCATTTCTTCGCTCTGGTGTCGAGGCAAAGCGCGGCACTGAGTTCTGCCACTAAACACGCAATGCCTCCAGAATTCGACAGAAAGTGGGGAACCGAGTGTTTAACTTAACATTAGGTTCGATCTGCCTACCCTGCTGTGTGCGGGATACAGCGTGAAGATGATTTTGGTTTTTATTCTGTTCACCTCAATGGAATAGGTTTCTCCTTTTTATACAACACCACCAATTTAAAACTATAAATCACTAGTCTCTACTTTGTAGCCAAAACCAGACATTGTTTTGGCAGTTTGAAGTCTGTTATATAATAACATAAATTATTATTAAATAAGACGACGCTGACGGTGTCTTGAAACTAAACTAGTTTATGTCACTATATAGTGTCCTGGGACTACTTTAGTCCATCTACCATATGCGGGATACAGCAAAAAAATATGTGACATTATTCATAATGTAAAAATAGCTTGTTTTTTAAAGTATCTGTTTAAAAATGTTAATTAAATACAATTTTTAAATATAGAAAAGTACATAGAGTAGTGGTTAATACATACTTTGAAATATTAAGAAATGGTGATTCTTTTATACATGTTATATTATATTTTTAAACACAAACTTATATTATATTTTTGAACGTACAAACACCCACAAAAAATGCAATCACTCTGACATAACATAAAAAAAAGTAATTAAAAATATATCTTTAACGTACTATCGACTCTACAACAAAAGATTCTACTAAGCTAAAACAGAAGTCATACTTAATGAAAAGCCTAGATCCTTACTTTTATAAATAACATCACCTTCAAAGAATGTTCTAGGGACTGTAATAGATGCAATTTCTTTATAAAATGATCTTCGTCGACGCACACAGCTTCTAAAAATACCTGAGAGCACCTCATTGGTTCCCTGAGTTAGGTACTTTAATTAGACATTTCTAAACTAATTTCGAATTTCATTTCCTTTCGTTTTCCTTGTGTAAAGTTACTTGAGTTACTATGAACGTTTTTTACATTAAAACATTATATAAAAATCGAGCAACGCACCCAATGCTCGAAAATTCAATGGAATGTAGGGAACGGAGTGTTTCAACATTCGATGCGTTCTGAGAAAGCGTTCTCACGTGAGATTAAGCGTAAAGCGTATTTACGGGATGCAGCGTGAAATTGTAAAAAAATATAATTTACATAAAAAATAACTTAATTAAATGCTTATTTTGCTCTAAATTACATACAATTTTTTACACAGGTAAAATTTTTTAATTATGTCTTTTTTCCACTCGTCGTCGTCGTACTATCTTCTAAAATTCTTTTTTTTTCTAATATTTCACTCTTAAGAGGCAGAGAGCTGTTTGTAAATAATAAAAATAGAGCCGTGGTTATGGGTTCAAATCAGATTCACTTTAGGGGGTGAATTATATTTATTTTCTCGCTCTAAAACAAGGTACGTATATAAGTTTTCTAATATTTAATATATTATTTCTCGAAATTAGGCGGAGTATCTTAACACTAGATTCTTCCTGCCCTTCCTGATGCATGCATGCATGCATACATGCAACTATAAAATATTTAATTAGAACACATAAAAATACATGTATTTTTTAATCAACACTTATAAATGAGACTATTTTACATCCCTATTATCTAAGATTAATTTTGATGGCAAATCCTACTCATATTATTAATCTAAAACTGTAAAGATGATGATGTTGGTTCCACTTTTATGAAAAAAAACTACTAAACCGATTTAGATGAAATTTTATTATAATATAGTTTATTAATCAGAACAAATTTAACAATAAGCTTAATCGGGCGAAGCCGCGTGTGGCTCACTAGTTAAATATATATTTACATAAACTGAGCATTAATAAAGTGCCGTAGTTGTACAGCTCTACTACAAAATTCTATTATTTTAACACTAAAATATTACACGATGCATTATACAAATGGAAGCTGGATACCAAAAACCACTCTTTTTAGATGTATGGAGACCGCACTAACCATTTCATATTATTATTTTCAAAGGTAGATCGATACGAATCTTTTTTTTGGATAATTGTACCCAAAATATATGTATATGCCTACTTATAGTAGGCACTAGCTTTTAACTGCAGCTTCTCCCCCGACTCTCCCCTTCCTGAGATAAATGTGTTTACACAAACAGTTTCTTCTCCTTAAGGAAGTATAATTACAGAATTTAGTTATGTCACCCGATATTTTATAAAAACCTGTTGTGGCCATTGGTGCAGAGACACAACCGTGTGAGAATTCGGTGGAAAATGAGGAAAGGAAGTGTCTTAATGGTAACGTAGCGCCTTAACAGTGTGTTCCTAGGTTCTCTCAGCTATGTGTGGGTCCAGAAGCTAAAAAATATAAAAATTAGGCAAATTCCAGATAAAGATTATAGATAAATCCTAGGTGTAGAAGGTGGCACGCACCTATAAGGTGGTTCTTACTTTCTTTATTTACAGCTTTCCTCCTTACAGGGGCGTGTCATCTTCTAGAACTAGGAGTTGTCTATAATCTATTAAATCAAAATAAAAAAATGTGAATATTCCATTGCTTTGAAGAAGTTGAGTAGTCTATTGATCCTAATATTTCAAACTATACTTCAATATTACTTTTTGGCGCCATGGTGGGGCAATGGCTCAGCGTCTGACTGTAAGCGTGGTTGTTGTGGGTACAATCCTTGCTAGAGATCGAGTTGGGTCTGAACCTATAGACATCGTAATAATTCAAACGTTGTTCTAACTGCACTACTATGGCGTAAACATTACTTAATAATAATACAATTATTATAGAAAGCTAATTTCAAGTACTCATCTTTCTCGTTAGCTCGCTGTTTACATTATTGTATTTTCCTGTAATTACTCCTAAACTCGATCCATCCTGTGGTTTAAAGTTTGAGGTAAATTGAAGCAAAAATGAATAAATATAATCTAGAAAGAAAAAATAACATATCCAGAAAAAAAAAAATTTACTCTTAAATAATGTTTGCACGAGGTGTGACTGAAATCGACTGGTTCTGGGTGGACTTGGTTGTGGGTTCGATCCCCACTTGAAGAGATAAAATATTTACTTAAATTTGATTGCACGGCGTTGAGTTCTGCCACTCAACACGCAATGCCTCCAGAATTCGGCAGAAAGTGGGGAACGGAGTGTCTTAAACTACCCCTCTTTCCCTTCCCTTTGCCTACCCTGGTGTGCGGGATACAGCGTGAAGCTGAATAATATTTTCAAGTAGGAAAAATGCCGTTAATTTAGTTTTACTGGTATTTGATGCGTCAATGAAAGAGAGGCGTCGTCGCCAAGTTTTATGGCCTGTTATACTTGTAATATTTGACATTTTATTGTGATAGTAAAATAATATAGCTACGTGACGTACGTACGGATAAGCTCCAAGAGCATCGCCTAAGATGGTTTGCCCACATTGCGTTCTGCCCAAGGAACTGTGTTAAAAAAACAGTCCTCCTGCATCCTTCCCTGGAAGCAGATCCCTGCACTCTCAATAAAGTAAGTTGGATGATAAAATCGAATTTTTCAAGTGCTTTTGCGTCAAAAGTGGCAAAAAAATTTCAGCAAAAAGATCCAAAAAATTTTGACAGGTACGACGCGGAAGATCCTACGACACGATATCAATAAGTCAAAATTGGAAAGAAGTTTAGGTTATAATGGTTATAAAGATAATCAGGTTTAAATCATTTTTTTAATATTATTTTTATTCAAAAAAGTGATTTTTCAGTGTTTCAGAATTGTGTAAATAAATGTTTATTCACTTAGATTTAGTATATACAATAAATTTAGGAAGGTAAAATAATACATATTAAAGAATGCCTACTCAACTCGGAACTCGGGAAATCGGAAAGTATTTCAGACCCTGGTATTAACCAGGATAACGCCGGATAGAAATAAGTAAATAAAACTTATCGTTTTGTAATAAAGCGAAATTTTCACCCTAAACCAATGGCTTCTGTAATCAGCGCGTCCAACCTAACTATTTTTTCAATTTCATAATATCAGTAGAGTATTTAATATATTGATTACTTCGCTCTGTTGACGAAGCAAAACCGCGGCGTTGAGTTCCGCCACTCAACACTCAATCCGGAATTCGGCGGAAAATGGGCAACGGAGTGTCTTAACACTAGGTACGCTTTATCTGTGTGCGGGATACAGCTTGACAATAAAAAACGCATAGAGTATCACAATATCAGTATAGAGTATTTGTAACATATTAATATCGGTGTGATGTGAGGTCACTTGGCCTAATGATGATGGTCACGCAACTCTGATCGATCAAACAGAACTACACGGAGGTCATCAGGAATCAGGAGTACACAGTAATGATGGGATAGTTTAAAATATACCTTATACAAAAAAAAATCAGCTTCACGCTGAATCCCGCACACAGCAGGGTAGGCAGAGGGAACATAGTGCGTGTGTGAGTGGCAGAACTCAACGCCGCGCCCCGCCTCGACACCAGAGCGAAGAAATGAAAATATAAATGTAGTGGTTTTACAGTCACACTTTGTGCCACTGCGCCACGACTGGCCTCAACTACCTTATACAAAAATATCTATATTTAAATAGATAAATATACTATAAAGTAAACGTATATACATTTTGAACGAACCGGGATTTGAACCCGCGCCTCTTTGGAAACCGTCCAAGCGCTTATATAAACATACCTTAAATATTTGCCACTCCGGGTAAAGTGAATAGAAGTGAAAAATGTGTTTTAATATTATTTGATAACCGTTAAGACCTATTATTTATTTCAATACCTTACGTAAACAATATATACACCAGATGATAAATTATATGTAATTTACATGAAATTTGCAAGTCACGCCCTTAATTAGTTAAATCGACTGGTTGTGGGTTCCATCCCCACTCGAGGAAGTGAAATATTTATTTTCATTTATATTTCTATTTCTTCGCTGTGATGTCGACGCAAAGCACCGCGTTGAGTTCCGCCACTCAACACGCAATGCCTCCAGAATTCGGCAGTGGGGAACGGAGTGTCTTACACTAGGTTCCCTCTGCCTACCCTGCTGTGTGCGGGAAGCTGTTTTTTTTTATAAATATTACAAATCCTCAGTAACAGAAACAGTTTTTTTAACATATAAAAAATATTTTAAAATACTATAGGTTAATATTTGTAAGTTAATATTTGTATGTTCTCTCATCAGAACAGAAAAAAAACAATAAATGTTTCACCAAAAAAAATTGTATTAGGTCGTCCCACCAGTTGGCAAATCTCCTACTTCTAAATAAGTCCATGTTATTTGGAAGTGAAAAAACCAAGTTGCTTAGAAATAAAATTGCCTTTGCGAAAAAGTTATTTAACTTAATTTGTATTGGTAAAAATGAGTATAAATGGAAAAATATAACGGCCAATAACCTATTTACAAAATTCTTTTTATTTATATTAAAATAATTTTACTTTTGAGGCCAGTCGTGACGCAGCGGCACAAAGTGTGACTGTAAAACCGACTGGTTGTGGCTTCGATCCCCACTCGAGGAAATGAAATATTTCCTTAAATTTATATTTCTATTTCTTCGCTCTGGTGTCGAGGTTAAGCGTGGCGTTGAGTTCTGCCACTCAATACGCAATGCCTCCAGAATTCGGCAGAAAGTGGGGAACGGAGTGTCTTAACATTAGGTTCCCTCTGCCTACCCTGCTGTGTGCAGGATACAGCGTAAAGCTTTATTTTGATTTTTAATTTTACTTACATAAAGCGAATTTATATGGAACAAACAAAGCAATTCTCAGAATAATCAAAATTTATATACTTCAAATATATAGAGTGTTCTTTGTGGAATTGGAATATAGCTTTGGTCTTTAATAATGTTATATATATATATATATTATATTTTCATTTACGAGAAAAAATAAACAATAATGTAAAAATCGAGATTTGTTATACAGCAATTAGCAAGAGATATGATTTCAACCTTCGTTTTTTTCGTATAATATTTTTTTTTTCCCAAAAATAAATTTAGATCTCTATATGTCAGAATATTTGGTAAAATAAATTGCCAAAAAGTACTAATCACTTATTATTCTTTTATTTCGCATTAATATTTTTTTTCTTTATTAATAAAAAACATAATAAATAGAAGAGGGAAGAGGTTTGCGATGATTGTGGGTTTCACGGAATCGGAGTTTTTTTCTATTTTTAAGATGTTTCCCGCACATAACAGGGTAAGCTGAGGGAACCTGGGAACAGAGTGTTCAGATACTCCGTTCTCATTAAGACAATTTCATTACCCATTTTCTGACGAATTCTAGAGGTATCGGTATCTGCGTGTCTAGTGGCATAAACTAACGCCGCGATTTGCTCGGTAACCACAGAGAGGAAATAAAAATGTTTGACTTGATTTTAGTATTTAAACTATTTTCAAAATGAGGCGGTGAGTTTAGCCACTCAACACTCAGTATCTCCAAAATTGGGCGATGAGTGAGGAACGGAGTGTCTTAACACTAAGTTCCTTCTTACTTGCTATGCAGGGAAAAGCGTGAAGTTATTACATTCTATAATATGAAAAAATATACATTTGGGGTACAAAAGTATCCGGACCGCATGTTATCAGTCAAACTTTGTCACATTCAAGAGACTCTGGGAAAGATCTCCTTTAAAGATAAGTTATCCTTTGTAATCATTTTCCCATGTATTTTAATGAAAAAAGAGACTTAAATAAAAGTAAGTTATATGTGGACGAGGCGAAAGAGATATTCAGTGACTCTTAAGTTTTTTTACTGATATTATGTAGAACTAACTAGTACTAATATTAATATACATATATAAATCCGAGGTAAATCACAAAAACATTTAAACCAGCTATGACATTATTAAACATAAATTACTCAAAACAAAATTTTCCACTATTCTTCGAAATCATAAAAAAATACAAGAAAATAACATAAAAAAATAAGCTCCACGTGTTTTCTACGTAAATTACCTAACCTTAATAAGAGTGGCCGATGTCACCGAAATGGGTCAGGACTATATTATTACAACGTCGGCAACTCCTTGATGGGTCTAAAATTTAGACCTTTTGATTTGATTATCGATTTAACACAACAACAACAGGAGACCAGATACAAATCCAAAATCATCTCGTATACTCTACAGAATCCATTTAACTTGAAATTTAAACGTCTCTCGGTTGTCAAACTTCACTTCAAATTATTGTTATAATAGTAAGCTTGGAATATCAAATTTCCCGTTCATCTGTTATTATTAGAGACCAGTCGTGGCGCAGTGGCACATGCGTATTAAATGGGACAGGATACATAGCAGGATTATATAAAGTGAATCTGAGGTTAACAGGCATTGCGTTAGAAGTAGCGGAACTCAACGCCGCGCTTTGTCTCTACACAAGAGCGTAGAAATTCATCATATTTCATTTCCTCGAGTGGGAATCGAACCCACAACCTGTCGCGTTTACATTCATACACTTGTTCCCCTGCGCCACTACTGGCCTCAATTTTTTTACTCACAATAAAATTAAAAACGAAGTATATTACAAAGTATAAGATTCTAACATATTGCTTTGACACACTTTACTAAGATACAAGGGTCATCTGCGGCCGTCGACCGAATGATAAACGAGATTGTGGTTTTGCAAATCCTAATGTAATTTAAATTAAATGTAATTTAAAGTCAAATAAAGGCCGAATATTAGGTTAGCATTATTATTAGGTTATATTAGGTAGCAGTAAATATTTGAGATACCTATACCAATCTACATATACTATATACGGGTGCACATTGGTATTTATCATTCAGAAAGTATCTGTCTTCTTCTTCTTAGTCTCCTTCTATTGCTACCAGGGTAGTCAGAGAGAACGGAGTGCTGTGTGTTACTATCTCTGCATACCTCTTTCGCCACGTAGAAAGAGTAGTACTATATGCGTTTATAAACTAATTGAAGCCAGTCCTGGCGCAGGAGCTGACGTGCGGACGATGTACGCTACAGTTTGTGGAGCCACTCGTTACCACTATTAACGAGGAGAAACGCGGCGTTAAGTTTCGTCGCTCAATACACAATACTTCCAGAATACGGCGGAAAGTGGGGAACGAAGTGTTTCAACACTAGGTTCTCTCTGCTTACCCTGTTGTGTGCAGAATGCAGGGGAAGCTAAAAAAAAAGTAATTCATGATACCAGTACGAGAGTCCATGTAGAGTCAGTAAAAGTCTGGCTGTACATAATAGCATATAGACTGCATGTAAATTTAGATACAACAGAGCTAATGGATTTAAATGTAATAGTTTCTAAATTAAAAAAAATATTTATTTTATGAAACCTAAACAAATCATTTAAATCACTTTTAAATAAAGAAATACTGTCAATAGTGGAGAATCAATATAGATTTTTGTCATTTTTATAGCACTTTTCAAGCAAGTGGAGTTAAGTAAACTCAATTCAAAAAATTATCACCTCCATCACTTTCATTTTTAAAATACAGTGGTAATTTGGCCATAAATTCTAAAATATCTTTCGGACTCTTGTAAAAAAAAAGTAAAAAATACCTAAAAAAGGTAATAATTAAATTACATACCGTGTACGAATAAGAGCTACTTAGTATTCCAATAACGAAAGCCATTACCGGGGTCACTTTGTCAATACGTCGTTAAGGGGTAAGTAAACAAGTGTAACCGGCACGCCCCCGGGACACGGGAGCGGGACCCTTCCCTCATTGTCCGCATTCCTGTCTGACACTATTATTCAACCCGGATCCTTTTGTTCCTTCCACTTTTGTTCTCTTAAATTTAATTATTTTTGAAATTAAAGATGTTTTAAAGTCTTATTATTTACATTACGCCCACTTGAAGAAATGAAATATTTATTTAAATTATATTTTCATTGCTTAGCTCTGGTGTCGAGGCAAAATGCGGCGTTGAGTTTCGCCTCATCACACAAAACCTCCAGATTTCGGCGGAAAGTGGGGAATGGAGTGTTTTTACATTAAGTTCCCCCTACCTAACCTGCTGTGTGCGGGATACTGCGTGAAGCTGATATAAAACTTATATTAAATAAGATAAATAAATATTAAGCGTATTGAGTTCCGTCACTGGAACAAAGGTTTACTTGCAATTACAAAGATTCACTTTGCCGATGTTGGTCCTATTAGAGACAAAAAATATTTGAGTGTAAATAAAATTTATATGAAATTATACTTATTGTACGGCTTTGTGAAAGTCTAAGTCGCAACATTAACAAGCGGTCATAGTTAAAAGTTTGTTATCAAAATAAATTTCTGAAAATTTTAACTTAATTACTGTTTGTCACAATTGATACAACATTTTACAGTGATGTATTATATATTTTTCAATATAAAAAAAAATCAGCTTCACGCTGTATCCCACACACACAGCAGGTTAGGCAGAGGGAACCTAGTGTTAAGACACTTCGTTCCCCACTATATTTTTCAATATAAATTAGCAATAAACGCTGTTACGCCTCAGTGATGTATGCGATCCACGCTGGCGATCTTCAATGGCGTTGAACACCGCCATTTACTAAGCAAAATATAAGAGGCTTGTGACCTTTTTCCCGCAAATACGTAGCTGGGTTTAACTTAGTTAAAGTTCTCTACTCGGTTGGACAATTGAATTCGAGACATTGCGTGTCGAATGACGAAACTTAACGCCGCGCTTTGCCGCGGTGACATTTAAAAACCACAACATTATTCAATCAAGTTTTAAATGAAGGAATGTTCTCTATACCTCAAAATGCTTTCATTTTACATAAATAACGCGACCTAATTTAACCTTTGTTAATATTAAATAGGAGGTAATACCACCCCTACAAATTCTCATTTATACAAGACAAATTAACCCCGATCTCAAAATCTCTGTTATATCTTAAGTAATCTTGTAGACAGTAATAATAAATTACCCTAGCAACCTTCAAACAAAAATAATAAAAAAAAAGACTTATAATAATATTTTAAAATAATTAAGCAATTTTAAAATTAACACAAATACTATAAGAAAATGGAAATAAATAGTATTTATTTACTAATATACTACTACTCTTGATCAGAAAAATAAAAAAGATGGTGAAAGTACCAGTTATAAAGTAAGGGAGGACGGCAGGAGGACCAATGCACTCCTAACAGCATGAGCAGAGATGTTGCTCGAATCCGCTAGAGTCGCCATCTGCTGGATAGGTCCGTATTGTAAAAAGCTACGCTTGAGCTTTCAGCAGGCAGCAATACTACCAATAACAACATTTGCAACAATCAGTTTCACAGCATGCCAAGATTGAGTTGTTCCGATTGAGGTTGGACCCTTGTGCCACCCTCGAAAGACTGTTTTTTTTTTAAATATTTTTTTTCTAACAATTTATATTTAAAAAAAAGTTGATTCCTCTTGTATAATTAAAATATATTATGTGTTTTTTATTTACATCTTTATTCTTCTCTTTTTATTGCCCTTATTATTATTTTTTTTTAGCTTCACGCTGTATCCCGCACACAGCAGGGTAGGCAGAGGGAATCTAGTGTTAAGACACTCCGTTCCCCACTTTCTGCCGAATTCTAGGCATTTCGTGTTGAGTGGCAGAATTCCACGCCGCGCTTTGCCTCGACATCAGAGCGAAGAAATGGAAATATAAATAAAAGTAAATATTTCATCTCCTCGTGTGGGGATCGAACCCACAACCAGTCACACTTTGTGCCCCTGCGCCACGACTGGCCTCTTTTTATTTTTTATTTTATTTTTATTTATATATATTATCATTATTTCCCTCACGAATGTGAAAAATGCGTCACAACTCCTTTGAATGCGACATTTTTTTACTTCTGATTCTACATTCAAGTTTAATTATAATTACCTTTTGTTCCCAACTTTATACACGGTTGCTTTACTTACAAAGAAGTAGAACCCGTGCTCGTAAAATGTCAGCAAATCTTTTAAAATGCAATGTGAAAAGAAATGAAAAAAAATTATGTATGAATCCAAATTTGATAACAGTCGTGGCGCTGGAGAACAAGCTTGCGACTGAGACCGCGACAGGTTGCGGGTTCGATTCCAACTTGTTAGAGTTAAATATTAATATTTTCATTTCCCCGCTGTGGTACCAAGCCTCCCTCTGTACACCCTGCAACATAGGGGATATTGCGTAAAGCTAACAAAAATAGAAATTTCAAAATAATATTAAGCTGCATAAAAAATATTTTATGAGAAATTCGCATTGTGTCACAGCGTCTGACTGTAAACGTCGTGTCATGTGTTATGGATGTGCTCTATTCCCGCTATTAGACTAAACGCAGCGCTGAGTTCCGCCACTTAACGTCCATGTCTTGAAAATTGTGAAATGGAAAGTGAAAGCAGTGCCTAACACTTATCATAAAAAAATGTAGCTATTATTTTTTTATATTTTGTATAATCGAAACTCTGTCCACTCCAATAGGGTTAAAGTAGCTAAGTTAGTGTAAAAACGAACATGCAAACGATTTTTTTGTTAAAGAGTAACTAGCTTTAACTACTGCAATTGCCCAGTTTCATTCTATTGTTCTTAGAAAGTATTACTAACGATCATCCGCCACAATTTACATGGAAAGTAGAGCTTCAAATACTAATTAAAAATATCTCAATAGAAAGAATGTATAATAGTAGATGAATAAAATTAAATATATTTTTGTAATCTCAAATTTTTGTAGTCTAAGGCCGTCGGAACGAATGTGGGTTCGGTTCCCATTCGGACAAAATTAATTATTTTCATGTTTTCGCCCCAGTAACTCGACACGTAACGACTCGAAAATTAAACAGAACGTCGGAGCGGAATGTTTTAACACTAGGTTTCCTTTCGTCTACCCTGCTTATGCGTTAAATTATTTACAATTTTATTTCAACATCACGCTGTATCCCATATGTAGCAGGGTAGACAGAGGGCTCCTTGTGTTAAGACACTCCGTTCGCTACTCTCCGCCAAATTCTGGAAGTGTTGCTTGTTATGTGGCGGAATTCAACGCCGCGCTTTGCCTCGATACCAAAACAAAGAAATAAATACAATAAATATTTCATTTCATTACAGTCAATTAATTAAATTATAATAGACACTCAAATCACAGCGTCTATTTAAAAAGCCTTGTTTCATAATTGTTTTAAAATTAATTTACAAAATACCTATTTGTCCCGTTTAGATAATCTCAAGCGTTCGTGACACAAACGAAAGTTAGGATACTTTAAAAGTTTAAATCTTAAGTACTCGGAGCCTCGTAAGCGCTTCTCAATATCGTTAAAATGTTAAAGAAGGATGGAAGTGCTGGTAAATCATGTAACACTCTCAGAAATCTTATTCAACTTTTTTAATAGGATTTTAAAAAAACTTGCTATCGAACCATTTTATGAAGTGTGGCACGAAGTGTGACTGTAAAATTGCCTGGTTGTGGGTTCGATCCCCACACGAGGAGATGAAATATTTACTTAAATTTATATTTCCATTTCTTCGCTCTGGTGTCGAGGTTAAGCGCGGCGTTGAGTTCTGCCACTCAACACGTAATGCCTCCAGAATTCGGCAGAAAGTGGGGAACGGAGTGTCTTAACACTAGGTTCCCTTTGCCTACCCTGCTGTGCGCGAGATACAGCGTTAAGCTGATTGATTTTCTTGACTATTTTAGGTCAATATTTTCTTTTATAATATATATATTTTTGCCGTGCCGTGGTATGGCGTATAGTAGCAGTATAGGCACAGTATGAAGAAACTAGTTAGTCCAACTAGACTAGACTCTAGAACTTGTTGAGAAGCTCCGTTCGCAGTTTTCCGCCCATTTTTCAAGACATTGCTTATTATGAGGCGGAACTCAACGTCGCGCCGCTCAAGTGCGAAACGAAGGCACAACCTTCGGCTTTATAGTCATATCTATTCTGTGTCACTGCGCCACACGGCTTCAATGACGGCTACGTCTCATTTTTTATATTTTCCTTTTCCTAAAATATCTTTAGAATAGATAGAGGTCAGGTCAGAGGCCAGTCGTGGTAAGAGGCACAAATGTGCGACTGTAACACGACAGGTTATGGATTCGATTCCCACTCGAGGTAATGAAATGTTTTATATCTTCATTTCCTTGCTGTGTTAGCAAGGCAAAGCGCAGCATTGACTTCCATACACTCAACACGCAATGTCTCCAGTATTCAGCTGAAAATGTTGAACGGAAATGTCTTTATGCGAATGGAATGTCTTAAAACTAGGGTACCAAAATTCCTCTGCCTACCCTACTATGTAATTAGATTAAATAACGCTATATTTGACATCAATCATGCCTCAGGATATATTTCATATATATTTGAATAAAGCATTTACAGAATGTTTGTTTGTAGATCAATCACATGTGACCTCATGGAAATGTATCGTTGAATAGAAAAATATTTTCAATATAAACAAAAATGGTTTTTATATACAAAGCGCGTTTGATGTTGAAACAATGATATGTACATGATGAATTAATTTGTTAGTACAGATGTTTGTATGTAGTGGTACAACTGTCCAATAATAAAAAGTAGTTCGCATAATATATTTAATATAGCATATGCAATGGTTGTAGCGTAGTAAAGTGCAGCGTTTAGTTCCGCTACTCAACAACTATCTCAAATTAGGGCGAAAATTGAGGTAACTTTTATCGCTACGAAAAATGCAAGTAGCTATTGAATTGGTAACGGAATAACAGTTTTCATTCTAATATACTTAAGCTATTATATATATATATATATATATATATATATATATATATATATATATATATATATATATATATATATATATATATATATATATATATATATATATATATGTATATATCAGGTCCGCACCTTCTGCCCAATTCTGCTTCCATTACGTTTTGTGTGGGGGAAGTCAACGTTGCGCCGTGAATGAAAATAATAAATATTTGATACCCTCGAGTGGCAATCGAACCCACAACCTTTCATGTTTTCAGTTACACTCTATAGCCCCTGCGCCACAACGGCCTCTAATAATTAAAATATACACAATTCAAAATAACTTAACATGAAATATTAGGCGTGTTCTACCTCACCAACATATAATATATTCCGCTTGCACGAGAAGCTAAGAAGTTGATTGTTTAGAATATCCGAAGGGGTCAAACTAAATCCATACACTATTTGTAGTTTATAGTATGTATCTACTGGAGTTGAATAACACTTTAAACTTACTGTCTTATCTTCAGACAACTTTGAATATCTATTGGTATTTTTATGCAAATGTAAAGTTTAAGTACTTTTTTTTATTTTATAATTAATGTATTTAAATAATGTTATTTTTGTAGGGAAGACTGAATATATATATATATAATTGTAATTAATATTTCTTTGTTACTTTTCCTCTTGTTGGGCCGTAAAAATCTGTGCAAAACACTTTGTTCCATATGTTTCGTCCAATTTTCGAGATGTTGCGGGCAGAAGTTTATGCCGCACTTTACCTTGTCAAGATAAAAAAAAAATGAGATTAACTCATTCCTCCGAATGGGATGCGAACCCACAACCATCGAGTACGCAGTCAGATGGAATGCTGTTGCGGCACTATGGCTTAAGTAATAAAGATAAATAACAATAGTAATTCATACCTATATTATAAATTCGAAAGTAACTCTGTCTGTCTGTCTGTCTTTTACGCAATCAGGGCCAAACCGCTAATTCAATTGTGATAAAATACTCATATAGAGATACTTAAGGGTCTTCGGATGAACATAGGTTACTTTTTTTTCTCATATTTGTAATATTGTCGATATATACTAATATATTAAAATACCTATTAATTTGACAGGCAATTTATTCTGCCATGCTAATAACAACCAACCGTTGCTAAGCAACGGTTTGCAGTTTGTTTGTTGTTATAAGAAAACGTCACCCAAGGTGAGCTTGCTTAACGCATACATGGCGTGCGCGGACTCAACCTTATGAGATGTTTGATGAAACAATGTTTTACAAAAATATTTAAATAATGTTTAAAAAAGTCCGCGATACACATACCATGTTTATCTCTGAAGCTTGAGCAAAACTAACCTATTAATTTTAATTAATTTACTTTATATTTATGGGGTTTTTATTGTACGTATTTTCTATAATTTGATATTGATCCTCATGAAAATTAATATAATAGTCACTTTTAGCATTTCACCTAGATTGAAATTATAGTTTACTGTTATAACATTCTAATAAATAATTAAGGAGATGTCACCGATTCGAATTGACCTAGCCTATGAGTGGCATAGTATGACCGACGCGAACGGGCAGATGACTTTGACGGTTTTGTAAATTTTTAAACATTTACGAACAACTGTTAATTTTTTTGTAATTATTTGCTGTTTATAATTAATTTATACTTTTCTTTGGTTCTTCGCTTATTCGAGTAGTAGATTAGTTAGATTTTCATAAATTTCTTGGTGTGGTGTAAGTTTGGGCCCCGCGCGGCATCGGCATAATATTATTTAAGTATTAAGGAAAGTATTGTTAGTTATATCATCTCGGTTAGATGTTTTTCTATACCGTTGTTATATACACTTAATAAATTGTAGTTTTAGTTTTTGGGATTTTATTTGATATTGCTCGCAAGACTTATCATATTTAATGTAGAAAGGAGTTTAGTTATTTCATATAGTATCTATGTACGCGCGCAAAGAAAACGAGTAAAAAGATTTTTCCCGCGTAAATTAAAATTTTTCAATTAAAATAAGTCAGTTTTTCTGGACATTAGCTCGGAGAAATAGACAGAGACAAATAATATTTTTTTTTATTGTATTTGAATATTACGTTAATAACCACAAGCACTTGCAAAAGCATAACACAACACATGTAATTTTAATTCTTTTAAATATTTATTTTACTTTTGCGTCCGGGTCCGCTAATATCAATCATCGTATTCATTTCATTCAATTATACTTTAATAAAAATTGTCCCTAAGTGAGAATGTGTAAAATACAGTTTAACAAATAATCTATATATTCATAGATACTGGAAGGAAGAAAAAATTATAATATATTTTTGGTTCATAGTTAATTTACCTGCTAAGATTTTTTTTTATAAAATAATGAACCAATAAAATAAACAATCAATACCTCACAAAATAATAAAACTATTTAAAAAAAAAATTCTACGAAAAAAATATTTATATGTATATTAAAAACTTATGAAAAAAATTTAATATTACCCCCATACAAAAAGTGCCCAGCGACCTCACGTCAGAAAAAGGTCAAGTGGTCACAATAAGCCTCACTATTGTCACGGCACGGTAAAGTTTCAAAGGATTCTCTAAGAGTTCCCCTTTTGAGGAACACAGAAACGTGATTTATTATATTACATCGCGGGACTCTGTCCTTACAGGAATGACATTATTAAATTTCTTTGAAAATAAGATACCATTTTGTAGGAATTTCTAATCCATTTTACTCTCACATATTATGTTTAAATTCGAAAAGATATTATTTTATTTTATTTTTGGTTAACGCTGTATCCACGTGTACGGGAACAGCAGCAACAGCAGAGGGAACCTGGGACTGTTACGGCACTCCGTTCGCCATTAAGACTTAGGTTCCCCACGTTCCACCTAATTCTTGGAGGCTTAACGCGTTGAGTGGCAGAACTCAACGCCAGGAAATTAAATGATTAAATATTTTATTTTTCAAATTGGGAATCCACGGAAAGCGGTAACTGTCTTGATATTAAATTTTTGTTACATGTATATGCGAAATAAAGAACATTTAAAAGATTAATCAAAAATATTTGTTTAGCTTTTTAACTTAACCAAGTAGTTTCACAAAGAGCATTTCTCAAAGGCATATATATTATTATTATAATTTATAATAACAAAACTAAATTTCAACTCACTTCAGATATTATCACCATATTATCAAATATCTCTTTCAAAATAAGTTTACAAGGCAATTATGGATCACGAAATATGTACAATGGGAAAGTTTAAAGGGAAGCTTTACAAAGCTTCAAAAGCTGTTCCTTAGAGGCATTATTTAAGATATATTATACACGTATATCTAATATCGAGGCTGATTTCACCCAATTTTCTAATTAAGATTTGTTATATAATAAGTTCAAATTTTTTAAAGTAAATTAAGTATAGTGTTAAATAATGGAACCTAACGCCGCATTTCGTCTAATGAATTTAAGGATTTTTTTCTTCATAATAAAGAACTTTGAAATTCGTAAAGTATATAGTTTTGAGGCCGGTCGTGGCGCAAAAGCTTGCGACTGTAAACACAACAGGTTGTGAGTTCGATTCCGACTCGTGATAGCGAAGTAATTTATATTTTCAATTTCTCGCTCTGGAACCGATCCAAAGCACAGCGTTGTGTCCCACTACTCGACACGCTATGGAACGGAATTATTTTAATAGAAACGGAGTGTCTTAACTCTAGATTCCCAGACTTTGACAGCGTGAAAGTAAAAAAAATAAAAAGACCATATTTGTTTTTATATTACCACTGTACCTACGGTCAAAGTTACCTCGATTGCTTGGAAATTGGAATGTGTCAAATATAAAAATCAGCTTCAAACTGTGGAATGTGTCATATAAAACTCTTAGATATTTTCGTTTAACTATGGGAACAAAGCTCCAGATTAAAGCTAGTGTTTTATAAAGCGTAATGTAATATAATGATGTATACAAAATAAATATATTACATGTAACTAAGGTTATTACATTTCCAAATGTATTTAAAAGATTAAATACTTAGCTGTAATCTTACAGAAAATATCTTAAAATGGAGTAGAGCGCGTATTAACACACTTCAAGGATATAAATGACAGGGCTTCAAGGGATTACTATAGAGATGTATTACATATACATTTTAAAGTCAGTATAACCTACAGTCTGTGGGGTAATGGTACAACATCTGACTATAAACGGGATGATTATGGGTTCAAGTTTTTCAGCACACGGTAGGCACAGGGAACCTAGTGCTAAGACACTCCATTTCCCACTTTTCACCACGCCGAGTTCTCCGAGTTCTCTGAGGCATTGCGTGTTGCGTGGCGGAACTCAACGCCGCGCTTTGCCTCGACACCAGAACGAAGAAATAAAAATATAAATGTAAATAAATACTTAATAAGAATGAAAGAAAGATGAATGCTGTGGAGATGCGATCTCTTCGTAGGATATGCGGAGTCAGCTTAGCTGATCGAATCCGCAATGAAGAGGTACACAGAATGGCAGGTACTAGCGAGGATGTCACGGTGAGAATGAAGAAGAACGTGCTCAGCTGGTTTGGGCACGTCGAACGAATGAGTGATGAAAGAATGGCAAAAAAGATTTATGATGGAAAAGTGAGCGGTAAGAGAGGTAGGGGGAGACCTCGGTTGACCTTCGAAAACACAGTATCAAAGATACTGGAGGAAGGTCACGTAAAAAGCATGAGGGCCCCCCGAAGGGCATGTATGAAGAGGTTGATGACAGTGGACGAGGCGAAAGAGGTATGTAGAGACCGTAGCGTTTGGCGCTCCGTTCTCTCTGACTACCCCGCAAGGGATAAAGCGTGAAGCTAAGTTAAGTTAAGTTAAGTTAAATAAATACTTTATTTCCTCGAGTGGGGATCGAACCCACAACCAGTTGATTTTACAGTCCCAAGTTAAACATGTAATATCTCGAAAATTAGGCGAAAAGGGGGAACAGCAATACCATGTTAACAAAGCAATACCTTTCTATGTGAAAGAAAGCGTGAATCTGTTTTTTTTTTTAATTATATAATTATATTTAAATATATTTAGATTTTAAGTCCTCTTAATATCAGGAACATGTCCTTACATCCGTCCTTTCTACTTTAATTGACATCACGGCGTATAATGAAGACTTCAAAGAGAACAAAGTTTGCTTTTCTCGTGTTAACGTTAACTTATGGTAACTATACAATATAAATGTAAAGCGGTAGCGAATTACAAACTATTTTACATTTAATACATGTATAAATTTAATTTGAATTTGTCTGTATATTATATAATTCTGGTCTTTTTTTATATCTTATATCTTGGCGCAGTGGCACAAGTGTTTAGTAATTTAATTTCTTCGCTCTGGTGTCAAGACAAAGCTCGGCGTTGAGTTCCGCCACTCAATACGCATTGTCTTCAGAATTTGTTGAAAAAAAGGGTAGTGGAGTGTCTTACTCTTAACACTACGCTTCCTCCGCGTACCCTACTACATGCAGCACACAGCGTTAAGCTGAAACAAAATAAATAAAAAAAATTTTTGAAAATCGAAATTGAAATTGGATGATCTTATTCGTGCAAAAAGATTTTTTTTTTTCATATAAATACCAAACGTTTCTAAAATTAGCACACGTAATCATGTCACGGAACACAAGATAAATGTTTAAACTTTGCTGTCAGTTGTAGCTGAGTAGACTGTAAATATATTTTTACATCATCGCGGAAAAACTCTAAATCACCCTGTCAATATTTTAAGAAGTATATCAGTAATTCGACGAAAATAGAATGGATATTATCTTATGATATCTTATCAGCTTCACGCTATATCCCGCACACAGCAGGGTAGGCTGAGGGAACCTAGTGTTAAGACACTCCGTTCCCCACTTTCTGCCGAATTTTAGAGGCATTGTGTGTTAAGTGGCAGAACTCAACGCCGCGCTTTGCCTCGACACCAGAGCGAAGAAATGGAAATAAAAATTTAAGTAAGTATTTCATCTCCTCAAGTGGGGATCGAACCCACAACCAGTCGGTTTTACAGTCACACTTTGTGCCGCTTCGCCACGAATGGATATTTCTATATATTTTTAATAATATATGTGGATATGAGGCACTGGCATCATCATTTTGTTTTATGAGATAAAAAATGTAATATAAAAAAATAAAATAGGTTTACTAAATCAAATCCTTAATAATAAAAAGCTTTGAGACCTGTACAGATTTTACAACTGTAAAGGTAACCGGTTAAGTGTTCAATTTGGTAATGAGTAGCGGAGTGTCTTAACACTATCTCCCTCTGCCTACCCAGCTTCATGTGGGATACAGCGTGAACACTAAAAAAAATATGTAAGATAAGCTCAGATATTAATATAACATATTACTTTTTAGAAATATTTTTTCTTATAAATAAACGAATGAAAGCTTCATTCTCTTGAATATCATATTAACTGAATAAATAAAATAAATATGTAACTGTACACGTTCAACTTCAATATGGTCTCAAGTTTGGCCATGCTTATTAAAACTTTTTTGGCTTGTGACGTCCTTTACACAATAAATGCTTAGAAACGACCATTATACAAAGATATTTATTTTATTGTAAAGGATATTAGATTCAAATTTATTTACCCAAATATTTTACATATTTTATTTTATGTACTTTAAATTGCTAAACGAGGTTCGCTAGAACAAATTTAAGCCTAAATTCGCCTCTTAATAGGACTATGAATCTTTATAATAAATTGGCACAAAAATCTCAATTTGATGTTTTTAATGAGTCGTTACGTTCGTATAAGGCGCAACTTTAAAAATATTTTATATACATAGTAAAGAATACTTCGAACAAATATTATATATATCTATAAATATTTTAAATAATTTTTATAACTTTTGTTAATGAACTTAAATTTTGGTTTTTTATTTTGTTTTTGTATATTTTTGTGTTTAGCTACTTTTAAAAAAAAATTAATTAATTAATTTTAGTTTAAACTTTTTTTGTGGTTTTTTTTATATAAGTGAAATTGTGTTTATATTATAAGATTAAGTTTATAAGCCTGTTTTTTAGTTTTTAGTTAAAGTTATTTTAGCCTTAGCCTATAATTGAGACATACTTTATATCAAAATATTCAAAAATATTTAGTAGTCTTAGAACGTAACGTTGGCGTCCTAATAAGAAAATAAAATAAAATAAATAAAATAATATAAAGATATATAAGAAAGCCTACAAAAAGCAATATCCAAACTACTTTTAATATTGAACTATTCTATCTATTCCAATGCAGTGATACCAAAGAGAGCATGAGAGCCAAACAGCTTGCGCAATTCAACGGGAACCTCTCTGAATAATACATTTATTTACTGGAACTTGGTAGCTGGTGGATGTTTGTGAACAAACAAGTGGATGTTATTATACAAATGTTATACGTTTCACGTTAAGTTCTATTATGGTTCAAAGTTATGTAAATATAGCTAATATGGACTTTGGTATATCATTAAAATAATAATTATTTGTTTTTTAGCTTAACTCTGTATACCGCACACTAGCAGGGTATATAGAGGGAACCTGGAAACCTAGTTTTAAGATATTTTGTTCCCATTGAGACACTTATGATCCCCATTTTGAGCTACTCTGCTCTCACGCTTATATTTGTAAAATTTCTTCGCTCTGGCACCAAAGCAAAAGTCCGGCGAAAACTTTGGCAGTAAGTGGGGAATGGAGTGTCTTAACCCTACGGTTCTCTCTGCCTACCCTGCTGTGTGCGGGATACAGCGTGAAGCTGATATAGAAATATCAAATCTATTGTATGACTAACAACCGAATGTTTAGATTAAGTTACAAAAAAGTAATTCTATAACTAAAATTAATTATTTTATTCTCGTTTTCTTTTACAGTTTATTTATTTTTTTATATTGAAAGTAAATATTTGGAGAACGCAAAGTCAGTGACACATGAATAACTCACAAGTAACACTTTTTCAACTGTAAAAAATACTTCTTAACAGAAATATCTTAATACTTCTTAACAGAATCTTAATTAAAACAGAAATAGTTTCGAATTAAAATTTGAAGATAACAGGATTTGAATCCTCGCCTTGGAAACTGTGAAAGCGCGCTGACCGCTAAACCATACATCTATATCTATACTTATAATAAATCTGTAGAAAAGTCGTTTCTGTACATTGAAAATATTTAAAAAAAAATTACCCAGGGTGTTAAAGGATAATTAACAGAATCCATTTCCAACATTTTTGGAATTTTTGTCTGTTTGTCTCTTTATCTGTTTGTCTGTTTGTCTGTTTATGTGAACACGTAAGAAGAACACGTAAGAAGCACACAATAAATTTAAGCAACTTTTATACATAAAAATTACAAATAAATCAAGGTAGGTTTTAGTGTTTATTTCATTGTAATCGCTTCACTCTATCAAAAGATATAAGTATTTAAGTTTTCAAGACGTTAATAATTGAGATGGTAAAAAATTGATACAAGTAACGCTATCTATTGACAAAAATAGTAGGTACTAACGAATCTTGATACTCTCTTTCATACACGTAACGTTAAATAGATGACGCTGTGCATAATTTTATAAAAATATAGTTTGGAAAGGTTACCGCTACACTCTATCAAAAAATAATGTACTTAAAGTTTTAAAGATATTTATATTTGAAAAAAAAAAGAAACATACGCAATGATATCTATTGACTATATATGATAATGAATGTTGATAACGCATAAAACATATTGTTGAGTTATTATTTGCTACACGTTAATTTCGTCGTGTAAGTGTAATCTATACTTATAATAAATTTAACATAAACATAGTAGTATTTTTCTAACAATGTTCGAATGGTTACAGTTCAATTATAAGTCCAAAAGAATGACTTTAGAAACGTCTTATTTATTTGACTGTTGATATATTTACGTATTTTTAAAGTACAATTGTTCATAGTACTAACTACAAAGTAAACTAAATTGAATTGTTGGCGAAGATTACCTTCGTAACAGTCTAGCTTAATTCGTAATTATTTAACACAGTGATAAAGAATGACTCGATATTCAAAGAAATATTTTGAATAGGTTCTTCAGTCCTTTCGTTCGTTTATGTTATTAATATTTTTTTTAAGAAACGTATAAAATAATTAACTTTTGGGAGCAATCTCAAAAAAAATATGTCTCAAGAAAAAAATGCTCTGACACTGTTTATAAAAATATCCCGCAGTATTATTTCATAACTTACAAGCGACACGTACCGATATTGCACTATTGCACCTGTATGTTGCATGTATGTATGTGCCAAGGGTATTTTAGGGTACATACCTCAAAATTCTTATAAGATAACTTTGTTATTTGTCCGTCTGTGAAGACTATTTTGTACAAGATCGGTTAAAGGTTAGATACCTCAATGCTCAATTCTATATTCCCTTAGAGCACAAAAAATCTATCTTCTAAATCATCGCAATCAAATGACGATGAAATATGAGGGTTTATGCTTCGTTTTTTGTCGCATTTTCTATCATAACTATAGGGTACTTCCCGTTGATATACAATTACGAAATTTGTTAAAAAGTTAAAATTTACGGCACGTATAAAGGAAAATTCCAAAATTATTTTTCAAAAATTGAATACTTATTGTATTTGTGTCACAGAAAAAAACCATTAGGTACAAATTTTTATCTGTACTTAATTTGATATAAAATGACAACTTTATTAGTTATCATTTTGGTGTATCTCCATTCATGAAACTGGTACGAAACTCTCGGGGCATGAGTGCGACTCGAACTTGACCGAAAATGTTGATTATTTTATAGATTATATAAAAATGCCTAAAAACGTGCTTTCTATGTATATTCTGTATACCAATTATATATTTAACTAATAATATATGTTACTAATTTAAAAACTGTACAGGAGCTAGGTAAGTTATTTTACAAATAATATCGTGAGTACTTATCCAAATCAATTAATTAATAGTTAAGGCTGTTTGTAATATCTATATTTCTTAAATGAATAATTATGTAATTCAAGCGGACAAAGCCGCGAGCAGGCCGCTAGTTGTTAATAAACTACGTAATTTTTTTAAGTAATTATTTTTTGTTTTAGATGACGGAAGGCAGGTCGCGGGTGCAACAAAATGATTTACTTTTACATGAAGCAGTGATCAAGAATGAGCCGGATGCAGTACGAGAAGCTCTTAAGCGACCCACCGATGTTAATTGTAGAAATAATGTAAGTAGGATCCTTTTTAAACTCAATTTAGAACAGGAGAGTAAACTATATTTAATTTATAATTATTTCTATAAAGATATAATAAATTGCGGCTATTGATCCCATTAAGATACTTCCGTTTCCCACTTTCCGCTGATTTCTCTGAGCATTGCGTGTTGAGTGGTGGAACTCAGTGTCGTGATTATAAAATATTAAATATTTCATGTCCCTGTGTAGGAACCGAACCCACAACCATTGCGGTAACAGTCGCACGCTTGTGCTTGTGTACGCCCCTTCGTGGCGCAGACGGACCTCTTCATATTTATATCATGTAAAACTGAGAAAAATTATGTATCTTATTATTTTTGTATTAAACACACGTATTATGAAACGAAAACAGAACAAAATTCAAACGCAACGAATTCAAGGACAGATGTTATAGAACATGCAACCAACTTCCACAAGAAGTTATACCACAAAAGAAGCTGTAGTGGTAATGAAACAAATCAACAATTATAGTGTTTCTGAAAATATAAAACCAATTGAACTTCCAGAAGTTTATGAACAAATGCTATGCAACGAAGTAGTTAGACTAGGGGCACCCATTTTAACTTCGCATTTGACAAGACTTTTTAATATGGTAATTGACATAGAAATCGTACCAGAACAATGGCGAAAATCGGACATAATCCTCCTATTTAAAAAAGGAAATCCCGTAGATGTAGGAAATTATAGACCCATTAGCTTATTATCAAGCATATATAAACTGTTTTCATCCCTCCTTCTAAAGAGAATAACTCGGAATATTGACAAAACGCAGCCAAAAGAATAAACAGGCTTCAGATCAGAATTCAGCGAATTTTAGAAAAATGCCGAAAATTTAACCGGCTCTTATACGTAGTCTCTATCAGCAAAGTATTTAACAGCGTCAGGCATAGCTCAATTTCGAAGGCACTGCCAATACTCAAGTGTCGATCAAATATATTAATATATATTTACTTAATCCTAAAATATATTTACTTGATCAGCACAAGCAGAATAAATATGGAAACTAGAGGAAGCAAATAAAAAAAGAGTGGGTGTCAGGTAGGTGACTCATTGTTGCCGAAACTTTTCATCGCGATACTAGAAAACATATTTCGGAAAATTAACTAGTCAAACCAGGGGCTACTAGTAAATGGGGATTCTTAAACTATCTGAGATTTGTGGATGACATAGCCGTAATTGATGAAACGCCAGGAAACATCGAGAAAATGGTGAAACAACTTGACAACTACTGTTCCCAAATTGGCTTAGATATGAACCTACATAAAACCAAGATACTAACTAACTTACTACTTAGCTACAAATATCCCATCATAATCAAAGATAATGACACAGAATACGTTAAAAACTACACACTTAGGAAAACATTTATCATTTATTGAAAGAAATCCTAAAAGGACTATGTGAAAGAAACGTACAAAAAATTAAGAATAAAACATCTCACGATACATACATAGATAAACGACAATACAGATCACACGATGGAAAGGCCCAAGTGGAAAAAGGAACATTGGTAGACCGAAGAGAAGGTGGGCTGATCATATAGCACAGATAGCTGGAAAAGGAAGGGAAAAAAACTATAAAAATAAAAATAAATAAAAATAACCTTTATTCTCTGACCCAAGTTTCTTATATCTAATTACAGAAAAAAATATATATTTTATTTTATTATATTACTAAACCTATGTAACTTATTTGCTTATTATATACATTGCACAATATATGCAACCAGGTCAGGTTGTCTTGTGACATTGGCCTCCTCCATCTCTTTTCATTTATCGCGGCGCTTTGCTAACCGTTACCATCAAGATGACCTACCAAATGGAAAAAAAACTATACAAGGAATCAAAATGAATAGGGTACTTCTGATTGATCTAGAAATATGAGATTGGCTAGCTTTTGTTCAGGAAAAAATCTGAACACAACATTTGAGGTAAAATACTAAAAACTAATAGCCTCAAAAAGGGGGTAAAGTTTGGTATTAAAACCGCCAGTTCAAGTGAGGTATCAAATGACCATCTCATTCGATACCTCACTTGAACTAGCGGTTAAGTCTGGTTAAACTAAGCCTGAATTTCAGAAAAAGCTCGAGACTTCCAATTTTTGTACGGTGGGCGAGCCCAATTCGCACTTGCCCGGTTTTTTATATTGAATAGGCTTACTAGTACTTATTTTGTTTGTTTATTTCAATTACTCAGGTATTTTTTTCTAATAATAAGAATTTTCTCTACACATTTTTCTTTTTCGGCTTATTTTGCTTATATTTTCTTACTAATTCTATTGAAAACTGAAAATAATTTTATAAATATATTTAATAAATATTCATATATTTCAAGCGGGCGAAGCCGGGTCCGCTATTATGTAAAAGGCTTTATTATTATCTACTATCATCAAACAAAACCATTAACATAGATTTATTAGCAAATTCTATATTAACAAATAATATGGAATACCTCCACTCAAATATTTCAAAACAAGAACAAACTCATATTACTTCAACTAACTTAAAAATATGGCTTCATAAAAACTCCGCCTTCATATATTTTAAACGCGAGCAACTACCGATTCATTGACCCGAAACATTCCTAGAAGTTTTATAAGTCTGAATAGAATAGAATAGAATATGTTTTCTGAATAAAAAAACAGTATTATGTAGAACTTTTAATTTTTTTTTTTTTTTAATAAAAACTTGTATTAATAACTAAAATACGAGTTCGTGTAGAGTCACAAGATTGTTTTAGGCAATAGTACTTTATATATTTATCTGTAAATATTCGAAATTATATTTTATGTTTATGAATTATTCTATACAATATAATATTAGTGTATGTGTTCTATTGCGTATGTATGTATATATGTATGTATATATGTATGTATGTATGTATTTATGTATGTATAAATATATAAAGCAAGTACACCGCCGCCGCCTGCTGTGCATTTTCTTATGTAAATAATTTCTCTTTTACTTCTTTTTATTTTGTGGTGTACAATAAAGTATTTTATTATATTTTTATTATTACTTTATCTAATAAATTTATTATGGCTGTGGGTTATCTAATTTCTAAATAATATTTTAAACATATCCGCATAAAAGTATTAGGATATCTTTTTTTGCTCTACACAACAAGATAGGCAGAGGGAACCTGGGAAACTAGTGTTCAGACACTACGTTGTTATTAAGACATTTCTGTTTCCTATTATGCGTCAGTTTCTGAAGGCATTACGTATAATCACCAATTTTTGTATCGTTACCAGAGATGTCGCTTCCTCCAAAGGGATCGAACCCTTAATCTGTAGCGTTCACAGTCGCACGCTTGTGCCCGTGCGCTACTACGGCCTTCAATGCTTACGAGTGTAACAAAATGGTAACGTATCGGTGTCTGTACAAGGAAGATGTATAAGAAGAATGTAATAACATGCTAGAACCAAAAATATATATTTAGATTTTTTTATCTATTTGTTTGTGCATTTATCCATGCTATTCTTAAACTCCGCTTAACCAATTTAACTGATGTTGTCACAATTTTGGCAAGCCTCGCTTAACATTTAGTCTTTATTTTATTTCAATCTGTTCATAAATAACAAAGTTATATAATATTAATGAATCCGACATAATAATTATAAATAAATGTTTGATTGAATCAACTGAAACTTAACTTTTCAATATGAGTACAGTTATTATTTCTAAAATAATATTATTATTAGAAAACGAAAGAAATGCATATTATGAAATTAATAAATATGCAGTTCAAGCGGGCGAAGCCGCGAGCGGGTCGCTAGTAGATCAATATATTCTAGAACAAGTATAACAAAGTAAATTTTGTTACAGTACGGCCGAGCCCCAATCCACTGGGCAGCGAGCAGAGGCAACGTGGAGATAATCAATCTTCTTATACAGGCAAAATGTGATATAGAGGCTGTTGATAAGGTATGTGACCATGGTGACCATGTGATGTGTGTGCGCCACGTAGTGTGACTGTAAAAGCGACTGGTTGTGAATTCGTTCCCCACTCGATGAAATGAAATATTTATATAAATTTATAGTTCCATTTCTTCACTCTAGTATCGAGACAAAGCGTGGCGTTGAGTTCCGCTACTCAATACGCAATGCTTCCAGAATTTAGCAGAAAGTGGGAAAGGGAGTGTCTTAACACTAGGTTCCCTCTACCTACCTTGTTGTGTGCGGGATACAGCGTGAAATTGATTTAAAAAAACGAGAAAATGAGATAACATTTAATATTTTTGTTTCTTCGCTCTGGTGTCAAGAAAAAACAGCGTGGGAAACGGTAATGTCTTAATAGGAACAGAGCGTCCACTAGGTTCCAAGGCCTACCCTACTATGTGCGGTAAATAAAGGATGAAGCTAAACAAAAACATTTCCGACGAAGGCCATTATGATGCAGTGACACAGCATCCGACTGTAAAATAAAATTAATTTATACTTCTTTGCTTTGATTACAAGACAAAATGCGGCGTTGAGCTGCGTAACTCAACAGTATTAACTGTGCGACTGTCAAATAGAAAAAAAAATGACATTCTATCATTACCTATTTATTTATTAATATAGAAACTAAAACAAATATCATATACGTAAAATATATCATATTTTTAATATTAATTAACTTCTAAAAATGTTATTTTTTTGTTTTAAATGCATATTTCTATAGTTCGGCATGAGACCACTCTTGATGGCGGCGTGGCACGGACACCTTGCCGCAGTTCAAGCCCTCGTGCACGCGGGCGCTTGCCTCGCAGCTACTAACAAGGTATGCTATCCTGGTACTTGAGCTACAAAGTCCCATGGGTCAGATCGATAACCCCATGAAAACACCATGGTAAGGTTGTGTGGTTACGCGGGCGATACTACGCGTCGATACGATTATAGTACTGACTGAGTGAGAGAGAATGATTTTAGTTAATTGATTTAGATGTTTTTTTTTTGTTTTTATAGATTTTTTTAATATAAATAATAAACAGTTTTTTATTATTATTGCTTATAATTATTATATTATTATATTAAATTATATATGTATAAATTATATTTTCACGTAACACATCCTTTTTTTCCAGTTTTCACTCTGTATCCTGCATATATGAGGGTAGGCAGAGGGAATCTAGTGTTAAAACACTCCTTTTGCCCATGTAATTAAAGGCATTGCGTGTTCATTGGCGGAATTCAATTCCGAGCGAAGAAATGAAAATATTAATAATTAATAATTAATTCCTCCAAGTGGGAATCGAACCCACAATCCATACGGGTGCCCTTGCGCCACGATGGTCTTAAGTTACACATCATAAAGGAGGATAGATCTTTACTTAAAGACTTAACTTAATTTTAAGCTTAAAAGCTTTAATTTCATCTGATTATGTTAGTTACAAAAAAAAGCAAAACGGTGATTACAGACAAAATAATAAGAACTCAAGAAATATCCTAAAAAGGGTGATTTTGCTGCCATGTAGGTAGGCTCTAAGCACAATGGTTGTGGGTTCGATCCCAACTCATTTATTCAATCACTTCATTGCCTTGCCCAGATAGACGAAGAACAGCATTAAATTCCGCCACTTAAAGAGCTATGTCTAAAATATTCTACGAAAAGTCTAACAAGGATTAGAACGGAGTGTCTAACACTATGTTTCCTTTGCCTACTCTGCTTTGCGGGATAAAGTGTGAAGCTGCTTTATTATATGAACCTTTTTTATTTAAGTAATATACTTATCTCCTATAATAATAAAAAACATTTTTAATAACATCTAAATTACACCAGCTTCCATTTTCATGAATATATCATCAATACGGTACATTAACTCCCACTTCCTTGTAATGTTATTACCAGCCGACCCCATGCGTCATGGTGTGTTATATTTTAGTGGCAAATTTTATGAGTATCATTTTCCATTATTGGTTTTTTTTTAAGATTTTCTTTTTATTTTAAGTATCAATTGATCCAATTTTTTTCAGCTTCACGCTGTATCCCACACACAGCGGGGTTTCCGCCGAATTCTAGAGGCTTTACGTGTTGCGTAACTAAATGCCGCGTTTGGCCTCGACACCAAAACGAAGAAATAAAAATATTTAATATTTAATTTCCTCGAGTGAGGCCAGTGGTGGCGCAGTGGCACGACGTGTGACTGTAGAACCGACTGGTTGTGGGTTCGATCTCCACTCGAGAAGATGAAATATTTACTTAAATTTATATTTCCATTTCTTCGCTCTGGTGTCGAGATTAAGCGCGGCGTTGAGTTCTGCCACTCAACACGCAATGCCTCCAAAAATTGGCAGAAAGTGGAAAAGAATACAAGAAAAAAGTGGTACAGTCCTCGAGGCCTAAGCAGAGACTTGCATTCGTACGAGCGTATCTAAATAGTGTAGGTGTAACGACAGCCGGCGAATCCCTTTTTTTTTGTTTAAGCCGGTTTATACTGCTTCTTTGCTATCGTTTTTTTGGCTCTTCTTTTTTGGTGACCACTCGAACTCCAGACCACTCGGTGCAAAGGTCAGCTTAAGTCTCACGGACTGTATCACTATTTCTTCTGCTTCTTATGTTCTCCAAATTTTAAGAGGCGATCGTGACGCAGGAGCCGTCGTGACGCAAGGATGTGACTGTAACGCAATAGTTGTGAGTTCGATCCTCGTTCGAGACACGAGGGAATGAATTATAATTTCTTAACATTTTAATTTCTTCGCTCTGGCACCAAGATAAATAAACATAAAATTTTACCTCATATTTACCTCATAAGTATATAAAGCATAAACATTCCAATCAACAGAAAAACAACGACATACTCCAATGCGCGTGCGCACGTGGTTCCAAGGACGTGGCGGGTTACGCACTTTCTCTTGGTGGCAAAGTGGAGAGCTGCGACACTGCGGGTGATGCCCCCTTGGCCCTCGCAGCTCGATCCGGCCATACAGCTGTTGTAGAACTGTTAATAGAAAATAGCGCCGATATAGACGCAGTGAATAAGGTAAGAATTTGATTAGAAAAGGCTTATGTTGTTATTTAGGTCTTGAATTAGAAACTGCTCTTCAGTCTATTTCTGTCTATGTAGTTGAGTTTTCTCAATAGATTATATCGTTTTCTTTATCAAATGATGATATTTTATAAAAAAGTATATACTTTAAAGATGCGTGTGTATATTTATTAAATTTTTTATACTTAAAACTTTTCTGAAATTACAAAAGTTTTTAAATATTGTTTTTGTACAACAAAAATTATTCTGATAACAGTTATCAATTATATAAAGCAGACTAGGTTATCTTTCATTAGACAAGTACTTATTAAATACTGCGTGGATTTTTTTTAAAAAATACAACTTTTACGTTTTTATTTACTTATAAAACCATATTTATAATTATTAAAAAGGAAGAATTCTTTAATGAATTATTAACAGACAAAGCGCACTCGAAACTATGCGGCGTAGAACGCTGAAATTTAACTACTACTACTAAAAAAGTACCATTCAAAAAAGTTCTTTGTAGAGTATAAGAGAAACACTAGGTTAGTTACTAGAGAATTGCTGAAAGTCTAAAACAGAATTTGCACGCAAGCAAAATAACAGGCGGCCACTATTGAAATAAAACACAGCATATGTCCGTGTCCTTTTCTATTTTTATATTTTATTTTTATGATTTTGGCTTTCTTTTTAATTTTATTCAGAAAGCTCATGCAACCAATTAAGTATGCCTTTGAAAAGAAGCTATATAATAAAAAGGCATAGAAGGACTAGAGGAGCCATCAGTTTGGTTATAAGGTGTAACATACATTAACGTCACTCGGATACTGAACCCTTATTTACGATCATAGTCGTGTAACAGCTTCAAAAAGGATTTTATTCGACGGCTATATGGTGTTTATATTTTATATTTTTATAGGATTTGTTATAGGCGCATTTGAAAATCCTTTTGATACCCTTATAATGGAATCGCATGTACAGCTTATTTATATTTGTTTAGTTTTTCTTTACACGATGTAAGGAAATACTATGAATCTAAAAACCTAACAGAAAGGCAGTTGGTTGGGCAATCGCACAAGCCTGTCGTGTTTACACTCGTAAACACGACAGGTTGTGGGTTCGATTCCCACTCAAGGAAATGAAATATATATTTTTTTATTTTTTCGGCGCGATGTTCATCGGCATCCAATACATAGCCTACCCTAATGGGCAGGATGCTAAAACCACAGGATACTAAAAGCCCGAAGCTTTTAAAGAAAAAAAAGAAAAAGGGGGCTAAACATAAAAAAATATATATTAAAAATTTAAATTAATTTATTAACAAAAAAAGTATCCATAATAATTATTCTATTCAAAAAACTATTAAATTTCAACTAACAAGAAAATTTTAGCTTCTGCTTTATAAACAATAGTCATTCAAGTCGCCTCAAGCCCAATTCCAGTATAATAGCCATCTTAATCGCTGCAGGCCCAAATAACTCCGACATCAAGATTGAAAACAAGAGAACTACTAGAATCCATGAACTTAAAATCTTGATTCGTTAATTATTAAGTTTAGAATTTAATGGAAAGGATTATTATTTTATTTTCAGTTTTACGCTTAATTCTAATAAGTTAGGTATAGAGAGCTTAGTGTCTGGAGTATATAGTGCTTAATAGCAGTGTTTAACGCCGAATTTTGTCTTGCCAGAGCTGGGATTTGAAATAATCTATTGTGCCGCAGGTGGAGATGCTATCCTACGTGGGAATTGAAATGTGAAGGGAGGCCGGGCCTGTGCCCATTACAGAATATTTACTAAGAAAAATATTAATCTGAAAATAAAAAAAAAAATCTTTACACTACAAGATCCGTTTGAAACTAAAGTTGAAAAATTGTGCTTGCTTGTGCTGGGATTTGCCGCATAATCAAAATCTATAGGGTAATAAAATGGACCTACAGTTTTGAAATTTGACACGAAGCGAGATCTTATAATACAAATAAAGAAAAATATCAAAAAAGACATTTCATAGAAAATAATCTTACAAATTTATAGTTGCAGTTCATTTCATACAAAATTAACGCAAACCTCCGCAAACTTAAGTTTGTCAACTTTTATAAATTGGACTTCCCTTTGACATACAATCCCGAAATTGCTACAGAACCTTCGGTATGCAAATTCGACTCGCATTTGACCTTTTGTATATTTCGAAAAGATTTATTTTTGACAAAATGCGTCAACTTGCAGTAAAACATCTGCACCTGTGACCTTGCGTTTTAAATGACGAATAAAAGACCGCTCTCAAATATGCATCACATTTCAATTCTCGAGTAAATGGTGAAAGTATGAGCTTTTTGTATATACATTTTTTTTTTTTTATTAGCTTCACGCTGTATCCCGCACACAGCAGGGTAGGCAGAGGGAACCTAGTGTTAAGACACTCCGTTCCCCACTTTCTGCCGAATTCTGGTGGCATTGCGTGTTGACTGGCAGAACTCAACGCCGCGCTTAACCTCGACACCAGAGCGAAGACATGGAAATATAAATTTAAGTAAATATTTCATCTCCTCGAGTGGGGATCGAACCCACAACCAGTCGGTTTTGCAGTCACACCTCGTGCCGCTGCGCCACGACCGGCCTCAATATACATATTATATATACGTGATATGCGGACGCCATGAGCATGACCCAATTTTTTAAAACTTTTACCATATTCTCAGAGACGATCGAGCTTATATCGAAAACTGGAAATCGCATCTGTTTTATATATATTGATTTTTTATTATCGTTCCTGCGAAAGCTTTGTATAATTGCCTCGATTCGAGCCTAAAGTTCAACCTTTTTGTATATACAATGAGAAATAAAAACAAAATTGTAACAAGAAAGCCTAGGATTACCTGCTATGGAATTAGAAATATTATTTTTAAACTTTTTTAAAGTGTTATTCCACACTTAGGAAAGATAGTTTAATAAGATACGTTTTCTAAATAAGTATAGAAATATTATGTTTGAGTGCGTTCAACTATTTAATAACTTCTCAAATAGTATAAAAACTTGTATAATAGTAAACGAATTTAAGGAAAATCTCTAATTGTATGTATACTTACTCCTTGTTTAAATAATATTTATAAAAAAATACCTACTAATTTGTTATATCCAACCATTGTAAATTGTTTATTTAAGACTAGCGGCCGGGCCGAGGCTTCGCCCGCTTTAACTACATGATTATTGATTTAATAAAAAGAATTGATTGATAACTATAATGATTTCTAATATGATTTTTTATTACTTTAATCTGTAATATTCTAGTATGATTTTTTTACTACATTTTTTAATCGATTTGAATTAAAAAATACGACCAATGTTGATATTTTTATATTTATAAAATATATGTATATTTTATAAATAAGCTAATTTATTTATTTTTATTTTATATATATATTTATATTTCTAAAAAAAAATATTATACATTATTATATTATAAATTATTATTATTATTATTTATTATATTATAAATTTATTATTTAGTTTTGTAACATTACGTTCTTTTTACCTATGTAACTGTAGTGATTACATATTAACTCCTGTACAGTTTTTAAATTAGTTACACATATTATTAGCTAAATGTACAATTGGTAAATATGTAGTTATTACAGAGTGCACGTAGAAAGGATGTTTTAGGCATGTTTATATACATTTATTTCAAACGAAGGAACGAACCAAAAAATCTATGTATTTACTTGATATTTCTTTGAAGATCAAATCGTTCTTTATATGTTGAATTAATTACGACTTAAACTTAACAGATTATGTTTTATGAAGGTAATTTCCACTAACAATTCAATTTTGTTTACTTTATTGTATAAAATATTGTATAATAGTGCTTCAAAAATATATAAATTTTTATCAACAGTCATATAACCAAGACGTTTCGAATGTCATTCTTTAACCAAGAATCTTACCAGCGCGATTGCTATGTAACATTCGTAGGCAAACTAACGTCTTGAGTTCATTCAAATGACGATAATTTTTTTTTAATGAATCGATTTTGATGATCAAATATTTAATTGTTAAGTTGAGTTAAAACAAAGCGATTGGTGAAACTTTTAAGTAAATCGGTTCAGTACTTTCGGAGATTAGCGTGACCAATATAGACAGACAGACAAACAAGAAATTCAAAAAAATTTTTTTTTGCTTTTTATTATTCTTTTTAAGTGTCCTTCTATCCATTTCAGTCAAAATTACTAAATGAGATAACTTTAAGTAGTTGTATATCAGAATTTAATCTCAATTAAAGTGAATACTGTTCTTTTTGAGTGAACAAAGTTTCTATAACCAAAATAAAAATTGTTATGAAATTATTTTCTGTTAAAAGCTTAGATATTTTACTATATTTTAACTTTTCTAACACTTTTATAAATATTGTTACTGTGCTACATAATATTAAGAACCGATATTTAAATTTTGAAATTGTTACTATCTATCTACTGTATTCACGCTGTATTCCGCACACAGCTGGGTATGCGACAAAGGGAACCTAGTGTTAAGACACTACGTTCCCCACTTTTTGCCGAATGTGCGGGATACACCGCTATAATATAATAAGCCAAAAGAAACAAATATGGATTTGAACTCAACACTATGTATATGTATTAAGTTAATGGACACATCACTCCATATACTTATTAACAAACCTCAATCAATTCACATTAAGGACTGCGAAATATAAAAGCAATCATCGTCTCTCGCAAAGTCGGAAATTAGAATACAAATGGAAATACGAGGAAAATATTCACAGCTAATTTTAGTTGGAATCAGGAATTTTGTATTTTTTTAAAATATATAAATTATAGATACTGGTAGTGTCGAGTGAATATAAAATAATACATATCAATACAGTACACGAGGCCAGTCGTGGCGCAGCGGCACTAAGTGTGACTGTAAAACCGACTGGTTGTGGGATCCATCCCCACTCGAGGAGATGAAATATTTACTTAAATTTATAGTTCCATTTTCTTCGCTCTGGTGTCGAGGCAAAGCGCGGCATTGAGTTCTGCCACTCAACACGCAATACCTCCAGATTTCGGCAGAAAGTGGCGAACGGAGTGTCTTGACGTTCCCTCTACCTACCCTGCTGCGTGCGGGATATAGCGTGAAGCTGATTTTTCAATCTTTTTTAATCTTTAGTTAGATACTTCACAGATCATTCCTCGGTAAACAATTCTATATAGAAAAATATATAGGTATATTCTCATAACTTCAACTATATTTACATTTTATTTTTGTTTCTGTGACTCTGGAATAGTATTTAGATTTACAACGACTGTATTTTTCGTTTGTTCGATGTTGTTAGCGTCGCCCGAGGTGGTGCTCGAGGCTGCGCTTGTGTTCTCATTTTCTTTTAGTAATGAGTCTTGAGACGTCTAGTTCTGGAAAGATCGTAATGGAACAATTAATATTCTTTTTGATATTTTTGCCTCAAATTCATAAAAATAATGTTTAAGTAAATTTATAAGATATTTAAATAAATGTATAAATTCAAATTCAAATTCAAATTCAAAATATTCTTTATTCAAATAAACTTTTATAAGCACTTTTGAATCGTCGAATGAACATATAACAAAAAATAAAAAGCTACCACCGGTTCGGAAGGCAGTTCTGCTGAGAAGAGCCGGCAAGAAACTCAACAGTTGCTCTTTTCAAAGTCAATGGTATAATATATAATTTTATTACATTAACTGGCAGCTATCCTGCATCACATTCAATAGACATTAATTCCATACATGTTTATCCTCTAAATATTCTTGAACAGTGTAATAAGCTTTACTTGTTAATATTTTTTTTAAAGCTACTTTAAATTGTGGTAGTGGCAAACTTAGAATACACTGCGGAAGTTTATTATATACACGTATACTCAGACCCATAAAAGATTTATTAACTTTTTGGAGGCGAAAACGTGGCGTAATAAGTTTATCTTTATTTCTCGTTCCTATCGTATGTATATCTCTATTTTTACTATGACACTGTACATTTTGCCGGACAAACATAATATTATAATATACAAATTGTGAAGCAACTGTAATAATACCTGCATCTTTAAAAACATCTCGCAGAGAATCTCGAGCCCTTAGATTATAAATATATCTCACGGCTCTTTTTTGAAGAATAAATATTGAATTTATATCTGAAGCACTGCCCCATAGCAACATTCCATAAGATAAAATACTATGAAAATAGCTATAGTAGACTAGTCGGGCAGTTTCAACGTCTGTCATTTGTCTTATTTTTTTTATTGCGAACGCGGCAGAGCTGAGTTTATCCGCAAGTGTTTCTAGATGAGTGTTCCACTGGAGTTTGGAATCTATCGTTAAACCTAAGAAAAAAGCTGATTCCGACACACTGACTGTTTCTCCTTTAATTTCTAGACTAAAATTATGCTTTTTAACGTTTGGTAAAGCAAATTCAATACATTTAGTTTTTTTAGCATTTAACATTAGATTATTCATATCAAACCAATAAAGAATATGCGATAATGCACTATTCACTTCGTCATAGTTTGTTTTATTTCTGTCTACCTTAAATATTAAAGAGGTATCATCTGCGAAGAGTACAATATCACATAGGTTCTTTGCATAAAAAGGCAGATCATTAATATAAAGAAGAAATAAAAGGGGACCAAGTATAGATCCTTGTGGAACGCCCATCCTTAGAGGAGATCCAGATGATTTTACATTATTTATACTAACTTTCTGGATTCTTTCGCTTAGATATGAGGCAATAAGATCAAGGGCAGTATCCTGTATACCATAATGATAAAGTTTTAATAACAGAGTTTCATGGTCTACACAATCAAAGGCTTTGGATAAATCACAAAACACTCCAATTGCATTTTGTGACTTCTCCCATGCGTCATAAATGTGCTTGAGGAGTGCTGCACCCGCATCTGTAGTGGACTTGCCTTTGGTGAAACCATATTGCTCGCTATGGAAACAATTATTAATATTTAAGAAAATTGTGAGCTGATTAAATATAATTTTTTCAAATATTTTACTTAAAGACGGCAAAATAGAAATCGGCCTGTAATTTCCGGGGTCAGATCTATCTCCACTTTTATAAAGCGGCACTATTTTGCTATATTTCATTAAGTCAGGAAAAATACCGGATTCTACACAATTGTTAAAAATTAAAGCAAGATAAGGCGCAATATTAGGTATAATTGTATTAAGAACTTTAACAGACATGCCCCATAAGTCACCAGTTTTCTTTAAATTAAGGCTTTTAAAAGTTTTGACAATTTCTTCTGGTGACACAGTCTTAAACACAAAATTTTGTCTACAACTAGTTACATGGTTTTTTAGTATTAATATTGCTTCCGAAGGAGATGATGGCAGTGAACGTGTAACTGCTATAGGTATTTCGGAAAAGAAGTTTTGGAAAGTATTTGCCACTTCTAAATCTGAATTTAAAATTACACTGTTTACTTTTAATTTAATAGGTTCACTGACAGCTCTAGATCTCCCAGTTACAGTCGTAATAGCTAAGTATATGATTATAACATAGTATTAAACCATTTAAATATATATAAACTTTTTGGTGAGACTGTCGGCGCGTATTTTCATTTCCTCGCTCTGGTAACGAGACAAAGCATTGAGATCCGCCACTCAATGCGCGATGACTTTTGAGTTCGACGGAAAGTGGAGAGTGGAGTCTTAACACTAAGTTCCCAGTTTCCCTCTGCCGAGCCAAATGATTAGTATCAGTTATTCACCCACTGAATCCTTCATATACATTTCACACATACACATTCACTTACTTCATATACATTCACAAGCAAGCAAGTAAGGAAAAAGACATTTGTACCCACAACCATCGCTTTGATAGTTAGAGTTTACTCTTTACACCGTCATGATGGCCTTACCCACTTTTTCATACACTCTTATTGGTGAGCTTGAACATTCAAGGTCGATCCATATCTACTATATAAAAACATATTTTTATATTATAGTGGAACAGAGAGATTTTTTGAATAAAGTTATAAATAATACTGTAATAATTCCTATATATATTGTATATCATATTACTTACTGTAGCTGTGAGGCCAGTCGTGACTGTCAAACCGACTGGTTGTGGGTTCGATCCCCACTCGAAGAGATGAAATATTTACTTAAATTCATATTTCTATTTCTTTGCTCTGGTGTCGAGGCAAAGAGCGGCGTTGAGTTCTGCCACTTAACACGCAATGCCTCCAGAATTCGGCAGAAAATAGGGAACGGAGTATCTTACACTAGGTTCCCTCTGCCTACCCTGCTGTGTGCGGGATACAGCGTGAAGCTGAGCACAATGTAGAGGATGTGAATCCAGTACCCATGATTTTTTTTAATTTTTTATATTGGTTCGTGTTTCGGTCTATAAATACAATACAGCTAAAACTAATGTTTGTTATAAACAACCCACCCACGTACCCCGCGACCGGAATGTAAATGTCCAAACGACCAATTACTTAATTGCGTTTACTAATTTGGGAACCCCGAATTAGTGCAAATATGGTATTTATGTTACTATTTATAAATAGTAGTGATGTATGAAATTTATTTGAATAATTATTACAATAATTTTACAATTTTCTTGATATTATATTATCATATGGTAATATAAAGAAAATTGGAAATTATTGAAATATTTGTACATTGAAGTTGCTATAAATCTTTTTTTTTTTCTTTATTTAAGAGCTTGAAGTATTTTTTAACAATACCCTATATAACGCACATAGCAGAGTATGCAGAGGGAACCTGGGAACCTAGTGATAAGACTGAATTCTATTTAATTCGGCTGAATTCTATGTGAGCATTACGTGTTTAGTGGTGGAACTTAACGCCGCGTTTTGCCTCGTTACCTGAGCGAGAAAAATATGAAATTATTATTTTCCTTGAGCAGGAACGAATCCACAACCTGTCTCATGCTTGAGCCCTTGTACCAAGACTGGGCTACTAAATAGGTTCTATAAATCGGAAAATTAAAGAAAATAAAAAAAAATACTTCACAAAAAATTGTGCTCACTAAGAATTCCGCTTTTTTATTGTGAATATGAAACGAGATATATATGTCAAGGTAAGGCCAATTCTACTTACGATTTATTACTACTGTAATTGGATAACTCAAACAACAATAAGCACTGTATTTTTATTATACTACGAATGTAGAATAAAAAATATTTCCATAACACTTTTACAGTATATATGTATGTAGGTAGTTGATAAACGAGAATATAAATCTTTTTAAGGGTGTATATGAGAAATTATATGTAAGGGTAAAAATTTAAGGGTAAGCAATTGATAGGGATGAATTATTCGCAATAAATCATTTCTAGTATCATGGATAATGGGCACGTTGTAGAAAAGGTTCAATTTTACCTATAAATTGTACAACAGATATTTTTAAGAGTTATTTGGATATGTTTAGAAGTCTGAAGCTCAACCGGACAAGCGCGAGCCGGGCTTGCTCACCCAGGGTCCCGTACAAAAATTAAAGATCTCGAGCTTTTTATGTAAATTCAAGCTCAGCTAAACCAGAGCCCTTTCATCTGATACCTCACTTGAACAAGCGGCTTTAATACCAAATTTTACCCCCTTTTAGGCAATTTTTTTTAGAATTTAACAAAATATATAGTTTTCAGATTTATAGAACTAGTAGTACTAGTACTACAGGTAGAGTAACCTGTAAATGCTAGCTGCCAAATTTCATAATTCTAAGTCAACCGAAGGTATCTTGTTAGTGTTGATTCCTTTTATAGTGTCGAAATACGCGTTTTTTGCGATATAAACTGCCATATCTTTTTTGTAACTAAATATAGACGATTATTCTCAGGCAATCAAGGGACCGCAGATCTGAATATATCTGATCTGGGTTTGAATTATTACTCTCAACAATTCAATATTCGAGATATGATATGAGAGCGTTCCCGAGATAAAGGCTCTTGCCTACAGACAGACAGACAGATAGACGGACGGACAACAAAGTGATCTTTTAAAGGTTCCTTTTTTCCTTAAAAGGTACGGAACCTTAAAAATGGAAGAAATACGCGTCTTTCTCTTCACTTCAGATGAAATTTGTTCCAAAATATGAACATATTACTATTGTAAAGTGTCACAATAGTAATATGTTCATATTTTGGAACACCCTAAAGGAAACAGAGACAAAGTAAGAACACCTGACCTGTCTCCAGATCTTAAGAAAACGTATTCCTAGAGTATACCGCAATTGTAAGGAAGAACATCAAAGCAATCAACCTTGCAACCTGCGAGAAAATTATGAGGTCCTTCGAACTCGGAAACGAAGTTCTACTAAAAGTGTTATTCGAAGACGAAAAAGCCGCCATATATAACAATAACAAATTGGAATTTTTAAGGGAAAATCCACCCAAATCCCCCCACATGACGGCTTACAGCGGGAAGATGGCTTTATATAAAGGGATGACAAGACAACAGCAGAAAATTCCCCATCCAGGTACACGACATCTTAAGACAACCCAATCCTGGCACAGCGCTCATCATTACAAACTCCAACAATGTAATCAGGATCTGGCAGCATTGGGGGCCACCGGATATACAGTGGGTGAATGGCGTTCCTGGCTGCGGTAAGTCCAGCTGGATGGTCCAATACAATTACTGAGACAGAAAAGGACCTCAGGAGTAAGATCACTTTTAGTTGCACCAGGTAAGCAAAAATTAAAGTCCGCACGATCGCCTCGATTCTGGTAAACATTGTTGCAGAAAAGCCCGCAAGACTTATCGGGGACGAGGCCTTAATAAACCATTTTTGGACCATCTTAATGGCGGCCATATTATTAAAGGGCAACATACTTACACTTATATATAAACAAAACAACTACTATTTATAGAAAGGTTAAACCTCTTCCAAATGTGCATTTTATATAAAAAAATCATCAATAAAAATATATTTAGTAATCTATCAAAATAGACAAAACGGCCATAAAAGAATTTATTTTTCTCAGCTTCACGGTATCCCGCCTATAACAGGATAGACAGAAAAGAAACCTAGTGTTAAGACACTCCCTTATCCACATCCGTCGGATGAGGCATAGCGTGTTAAATAGTGGAACTCAATGCTGAGCTTTGCCTTGTTTACCAGAGCGAGCGAAATGAAAATAATATGCTTAAATAATAATTGGTTGCCACGAGTAGGAATCGAACCTACAACCGTGGCATTTACAGTCATATGCTTGTACCACTACCACGACGGCTTCGACGGTCATAAAAAGAGTTTCATTGATCAAAAAGCTTATACAATACATACATACAAACATACATACATACAAGTACATTCTTCAAAGTAACTAAAGTAAGTGCTTTTATTTAAATGTCAGACAGCGCAAAGCGGCTAGAAAACAAAAACTATTTGTACCAGGCAAACATAAGTCACGGCGTAGTTGTATAAAACAAACGTGAGATAAGACCGGCCGTACATTGCAGATTATCTGACGTATGTTTTTGTTGCTTTATTGTTTTTTGTATATGGCGGCTTGTTATTATAATTATATCGAAAATAAATGTTATGAAATTTTATAATCTAAATTATTAATTGTTTATCTGTACTACAATTAAAATGCATATAAAATATTGATGCCTAATCCTTTTGCGCAGTTAATGATTAAAAAGATTAACAAGCGTAAACGAAGCCAGTCGTGGCGCGTGCGACTGTAAGAGGGACAGTTGTAGGTTTTGACTTCCACATGAAGGAATGAATATTTAATATTTTTATTTTCTCGCTCTGGTAGCAAAAAGAGGGAAAAAAATTAGTTCCTCCTCCGTTCCCTTTCTTAATGGGAACGATATCTTATCGTTAGGTTCCCAGATTTACTCTGCCTAACGCGCTATAAAAACGCACAATTTTTAAAAAACGCAAATTTAAGTGTGATTGTCTACATTATAATAGTACATTTTTGTCACAAGAAATAAAAAACTATTTTAATTGGCTTTTGACAATGTATAGTTTCTACTGTACGTTGTCTGTAAGTCACTCAGCAATGGAAGAGTAAACATACAATAAATACAATATTATATTCGTAAACAAGAACAATTGATAAATGTATTTCTCAAAATGAAAAGACTAGCCTACTAAGAGGCCGGTCGTGGCGCAGCGGCACGAGGTGTGACTGCAAAACCGACTGGTTGTGGGTTCGATCCCCACTCGAGGAGATGAAATATTTACATAAATTTATATTTCCATTTTCTTCGCTCTGGTGTCGAGGTTAAGCGCGGCGTTGAGTTCTGCCACTCAACACGCAATGCCTCCAGAATTCGGCAGAAAATGGGGAACGGAGTGTCTTAACACTAGGTTCCCTCTGCCTACCCTGCTGTGTGCGGGATATAGCGTGAAGCTAATTTAATCATATAAGGGTTCCTATTTTTACCTTTAGAGGTACCCTAAAAATATAAACTAAATAAATACTTATTTAAATATACATATTTACCAATTAAACTCCTTGTTGTACAAGGACTGTTACATTTTTCCAATAACAGAGAAGCGACGCTTTCAATGCACTTTGTACCTGTCGTTAGCAGAACGGCGTTCGAGAGCTCACTCGGCGCGGCCGCGCTTGAATATTACTTATTGTGAATCTATATTGGCATGACTATAAATTTAATATTTATTTTCTATTTATATATTCTTTGAGGCCAGTCGTGGCGCAGTGTGACTGTAAAACCGACTGGTTGTGGGTTCGATCCCCACTCCAGGAGATGAAATATTAACTTAAATTTATATTTCCATTTCTTCGCTCTGGTGTCGACGCTAAGCGCGACGTTGAATTCTGCCACTCAACACGCAATGCCTCCAAAATTCGGCAGAAAGTTTGGAACGGAGTGTCTTAATACTAGGCTCCCTCTGCCTACCCTGCTGTGTGTGGGATACAGCGTAAAGCTGATATATTATATGATATGATATATTTACATATTCTTTAGTTTTACTTATTATAAAAGTTATTAGATGGGTACTTGTAATTTTAGTCATACATTGAAGCTAAGGGGGCGAGCCGTGGCAAAGGCCATCGTGGCAAACTACGTGTGACTGTCAACGCGATCTGTTGTAAGGCTCTATTCCCATTTGAGGAAATGAAATATTGAATATTTTAATTTATTTGCTGTGATATTGGGTCAAAGCGCGTCGTTAAGTTCCGCCACTCAACATGAAATCCCTTAAAATTGGGAGGAAAATAGGGAGCGGATTTAACACTAGGCCTACCCTGCAATATGCGGGTACAACGTGAAGCTGAGACAAGAGAGAGAGAGAGAGAGAATTAGAAATTTAAAAATTCCTATTATTTTGTTTGATGACTACTTTACGGCGTCAATTTATATTTTTTGGAACTAAAAACAGATTTAATGTTCAATACAAATATTATACCACTTAATGATTTATTTAATTTTAAAATATTTACAAAATATGTAGTACTTTACATTTCATAAGATCATATTAGAAAATTATACATAACACAAGTTTTTGTCACTTAATAATAAGTATATTTTTTAAGACATTATACAATAAATGAATGTCTAACATTTTTTTTTATTCAATATGTCCCCTATAAACACGTACCACAGACAAAACATTAAATTCCAATCAACACAAATCAACAGGCAGGCCGGACAGCACTCCACCTAGCGTGCGAAGGAGGCCACCACACCACCGCTGCTCTCCTGGTGGCGCGGGGCGCGTCGCGCGAGGCTCGCGACCACTCCGGCCGCACGCCCCTCCACCAGGCCGCGGTGCACCGCCACACCGAGCTGGTGCGCGTGTTGTTGGACACTGGATGCAATGTTAATGCAATAGATAGTGTAAGTTTATGGTTGCCTGGTGTTTGGTGATAGATTGGTTTTGTTTTATCTGTATGTTGTCCTGGTGTATGGGGAACAACAGATAATAAATAATTGATATAAAGATTTATAAATACAAAATATAATCTATATAAAAATATAGCTAATATAATAATAATTACGGCGTTGAATTCCACCACTAAACACGCAACGCCTCGATAATTTCGCGATAAGTGGGGAGCGGAGTGTTTTAACACTATACTAGACTCACTCTGCTTACTCTGTTACGTGCGGAATACACCGTGATGCTAAAAAAATAACAAAAAAAATAATAAAGTGATATAATTGTGATAAATGGGTTTTACTAAAAATATAAATCTCAAAAATATAATAAAATTAATAATGAAGAACATTGCACATTTTATTTCCTATTAAATTATTTATATAATATAAAAAGTAAAAAAATACATAACTTTTATTATTCCATTATTTTCTATAATTTATATTAAAAGTAAACTATGCGATGCATAGAGGCACTATCTCGAAGCATTCTCAACTTCATATTAAAAATATTTGAACTATCCAAAGTGCCCCAACGTGTCGCAAACTTATGCGCCCCTGGTCCATGGAAATACGTAAATGATATACACATACTTTGTTTGTTGTTTTTTTTTTCTATATCATTCAGATTTTTTATTAATCTGTATTTTGTAACCGGAACAGGTGCTGAGTGTAAACGTATTGGTTGTGGGTTTGAGTCTTAATTCGGGGAATGAATTAGTTTCATTTTCTTGTTGATAATTAAATTGGGGCGTTAAGTTTCGCTACTAAACTCGCGAAAGTGGGCGGAGAGTTAGTTGATCACTCTGCCTGCCTTGCTATATGCGATAATAGAATAGTATTAGATGAGGCCAGTCGTGGCGCAGCGGCACGAAGTGCGACTGTAAAACCGATCGGTTGTGGGTTCGATCCCCACTCGAGGAGATGAAATATTTACTTAAATTTCTATTTCCATTTTCTTCGCTCTGGTGTCGAGGCTAAGCGCGGCGTTGAGTTCTGCCACCCTAACACGCAATACCTCCAGAATTCTGCAGAAAGTGGGGAACGGAGTGTCTTAACACTAGGTTTCCTCTGCCTACCTTGCAGTGTGCGGGATACAGCGTGAAGCTGATTTAATTAAATTTTTATTTTTAGTAATTTAAAGTTTAATGGATGTTTGTTCCATTTTCACGTAAAAATAGAACGGATTTAGATTAAATATTATAGTGCTATAGCTTATATTTAAAAATAGCACGTAGTCATACAAACGTCAACATTTTATGTTAATATTTTTATAACATAACAAATAATTGAAACGATCGAAGTCGCGATTAGTTAGCTATTTAATCATAATTCTAAAAGATTTTTAAAAGTCACCTTAGTAGTTTTTAAGAATAAAAATAAATGGAGCTAATTTAATTTTCAAGTTTCTTGTAAATCTAGAAAATATTATTTATAAAAACAAAAGATCTACCGTACCGTATATATAATAATATATGTATTCTTTCATAAAACACCCACTAATTATATATAATATAAAATTTCTTCTTGGATGGACATTTTCTTGTCGTGTGTCAAATTTTGACAGCCATATTGGCGGGAAAGTGGAATCTGAATTCAGTAATTTCATAATATAATTTATTCAACATTAATATTATAAGTGCTCATTTTCTTACACGTGTAAGAGAAAATTAATTCATTAAGAACGAGGCGTCGTTGCTTTTAGCGTCGATGGGAATTAGAGACATTCTAAATATTTATAGCTTTTGATTTCTTAATGTATACCTTATAGGTTATGGTGAGTGTATTTTTTTTATGACTCAATTAAAATGTATGGATAGTAATTAGCAATTAAAGTTACATATAGAGGAAAGATTTGTATGTATGTATGTTTGTAATGGATAAACATAAAACAACTGAACCGATTTTAAAAATACTTTTACCACTAGAATCCTACATTATCGCAGAGTAGCACAGATTAAATTTATTCCTAAAAAAATAGGGATCTCTACTAAAATTTTAAAAACGTAACCAAAGCTGTCATAAAGTAGGGATAAAACCTCTTTCGTGGAACAGAAAAATGTTCTACAAAATTAAAGAATATATGGACATGCCATATCAAAAAAAACTTCGCGATACCATATGTCCTACTATTGTAGTTTTGGCAATACAACTACTTTTTACAGTTTAATAGAAATCCCGACTATAATCAGAGCATATGATTATCTATAACTTTATATGAATCCTTATGTAAATAAATAATTTCGATTCAATACCTCTAGTTTACTCTTTAAATTATTAAAATCATTTCACATTTCATTCAAAAGATTTTACGATTTTAAAAAATTAAATCGGAACATTTATATCTTTCTCGATTATGATTCACAAAAAATCTATGTACTTATTGTGTCGCTACCTACAAATACCACTGTTACCGAAGTGTTCAGTGAAGCTTAGGTAAATGTGGAAAATAAAAAAGTAAAAACCTGAAGTATCCATACAAATATTATAAGTGCGAAAGTAGCTCTGTCTCTCTCTCTCTGTGTGACGCCATCAAGTCCAAACCATTGAACCGATTGTGATGTAATTTCATATATATTTCGATACTTGATGATCTTGGGATAAACATTAAAATATTTTTTTTATCAATCTTATTTTATGTAAAGGTCGCAGAAAACGAGCTTTCTGATTGCTTGACTAACGCTTGACAAACGATTGAAGGCGCCGGCTCAACTTTATGAGATACATTAATACAATGTTCTCCGAAAACATTGTCCTTTAAAACTGAAGAGTCATAAGAGTCTTCGATATTGTATGTTAACCTCTAAAGATTGACACCATTTTAGTATATTTTATTTAAATGTATCGGGTTATTGTTAATGTCCTTTCTATAATTTGGTATTAATCCTTATCAAGACAAATATATAATTAAATATAAAAAATAACAATAAATATATAACTTTCCATCGTGGACCCCATGATGGAAGGCTACACTTTGCTCCATGAAGCATGTCTAGAAAGTCCTAAGATATTAGAACAAGTGAATGTAATGATATTGCTGGGAAGTATAGATGAAAGGTGCCGCTAACAAAGTTAACTGTGCTGCAGCTTCATTGATGAGAAGGTGAAACGTTAGCCGTCAAACGTCAACGTCATTACTATTCATTAAAAAGAAATTTATTCGTGAAAATGTAAAAAAACTGTATTTTTTTTGTATTTTCATTTCTGTGTGTGAGATAGCATTAATTACTAAATTACTATCTGAAACTTTATTCATAAGAGGTGAAACTGGCCCTTAATATTATTATTTGCTCGCTGTGATAATTTCTTCGAGTGGGGATCGAATAGAAAACGATAATTGTGATAAAAATGTAAATACATTATAAATTTCAAAAATATAATAATATATTATTATTGTAGTAACATATAATAATAAATATAATTGAGGCAAGTCGTGGCGCAGGGGCACAAAGTGTGACTGTAAATCGACTGGTTGTGGGTTCGATCCCCACTCGAGGACATAAAATATTTATTTAAATTTATATTTCCATTTCTTCGCTCTGGTGTCGAGACAAAGCGCGGCGTTGAGTTCTGCCACTCAACACGCAATGCCTCCAGAATTCGGCAGAAAATGGGAAACGGAGTGTCTTAACAATAGGTTCCCTCTGCCTTCCCTGCAGTGTGTGGGATACAGCGTGAAGCTGATTTTATTTATATAATAATAAAAAGTTGGCACATCCTGTGCCTTGATAAATGATTTATAGTTTATATAAGTTCATACATCACTTTTATTATAAAAGTAAACTATGTGATGCATATAGTGGCACTTAGTGCCTCAAACATTCTGCACTCGATACCATAAATATTTGAACTATTCAAAGTGCATTCCAGCGCGTCACAAGCAAAGAAATGAAAATATTAAATATTTCAGTTCCTCGAGTGGGAATGGAACCCACAACCTATCGCGTTTACAATACAGACTGGCTTTGGGTACACGGAATTCCAGTATTTATTTTTAACCGACTTTCGAGGAAAAGGGATGTATGTATGATTTCGACTGTATTATTTTTTATATTTGTTACCTCAGAACTTTTGACTGGGTGAACCGATTTTAATGATTTTTTTTTATTAGAAAGCTAGTACTTCCTGTGTGTTCTAATTTTTTATTGGTCCATTTCTGACAATGGTATGAGAAAATCACATTAGTTTTAAATTTGCATTAGATATGTGCGCGACACTATATACGCGAATAACGCAATATCACGCCAACCGATTCTGATGATTCTTTTTTTATTTGAAAGGATATACTTCAAGGATAGTTTGGTTAAAGTTTGGTTAGGTTCTGATCACGGGATCCGGTTGAAACTGAACAAGTTTATTTTTTTTTTTTGGACAAAAAGGGGGGTTTCCAATTCGTCCGAATATTTTTTTTTGTATTTATGTATGTTCTTGTCAATATGCTAAAATGTTAGTTTGAACAAAAATAATACCTAATTAAAATTGAAGTTTTACATTTATATAATTGAGGTTGTATTACATTACAACCACTACTTACTCGTTTGAGAAGCAACCTCTTAAGGTCTACCCATCATTCAAAATTGTAAAAAAAATAAATAATTAACAAAAAAAACCGTCTTCAAACAATGTACATACATACGTTTATTATTATTTTTTCTTTTTAGTTCGTTGTTTGAAGTCGTTTTTTTTTGTTAAAAATTTATTTATAATATAGTTTTTTATGTTTTCTATAGAATGGTGTAACAGCGCTACAGATGGCCTGCGCTCAAGGTTGTCGCGGCATTGTGGAGCACTTACTCGCATTTGGGGCCGATGTCCATTTGCAGAATAATGTAAGATTTTATCTTTTACGCTTAGTGGTCTTGGAAGTCTTAACTTTTGCTTGGCTTTAGGTTGAAGTTTAAAAAAATATACCCTTTTTAAATCACATTAGCTTCACGCTGCATCCCGCACACTGCAGGATAGGCAGGCGAAACCTAGTCAGACAATGCGTTCTCTGTTTTCCGTTGAATTCTGGATGAATTGCGTGTTGACTGGCTGAACTTACCACCGCGGTTTGCCTCGACACCAGAGCGAAGAACTCAAAATATAAATTTAAATTAAATATTTTATTTCCTCGAATGGGGATCGGTATCACAACCAGTCGGGTTTACAGCTACACACTTATGCCTCTGCGCCACGACCCCCTTGCTCTGGCCTCAAACCCCTTCTCCTACTGAACACTTAAAAATATTTCAATAAATACTGTAACAAAACAAGGCGCGGCTTTGGGTTTCGCCAAATGACGAAAATTGGACAATGCGTGGGGAATTAAGGGAACACTAGGTCCCTGCTGCCTTCCCTGCTATATGGAAGATACAGAGTGAAGCGTGAAAAAAAATAGAACATATAAAAATATATTAAATAATTTATTTAAAAACAGGTAGGTTCGTCAGCTTTACACGCGGCGTGTGCTGCAGATGCTACTGACATCGTCGAGCTGCTGCTCGCGCATGGAGCCGATCCCGCACTCACCGATCAGGTTAGTATGAAATGTTTATAGAGATTAATTTGAACTTCTGATCCTATATATTTCTTATATTAAGTTAAGAAAACATATTATGCTTTTTGGCGCGTTTTTAGTGGAAGTAGTTTAACGAAATGATGTATCAAAAAAACAATAATGATGGAATTATCCATATATGCATATAAAGAAGCTTTCACGTCCACTGTCATCAATCTCTTCATATATGCCCTCCGGGAGGTCCTCATACTTTTTACCTGACCTCCAGTATCTTTGATACACTGTTTTCGAAGATCAACCGAGGTGTCCTCTTACCTCTCTTACCATTCACTTTTCCATCATAAATCTTTTTTGCCATTCTTTCATCACTCATTCGTTCGACGTGCCCAAACCAGCTGAGCACGTTCTTTTTCATTCTCACCGTGACATCCTCGCTAGTACGTGCCATTCTGACTTCTGTGTACCTCTTCATTCGATCAGCTAAGCGGACTCCGCATATCTTACGAAGAGATAACATCTCCACGGCAATCATAAATCGCCTTTGCGCACCTTTCTCGTATCTTCCATCTCTACTGAACATACTTCCCAAATAAACCATATCATTCACTTGTTCTAATAACTTATTATTTACACTGATCTTGCATTTCATCTTTTCTTCATTTGTTTCAAAAAATCCATGTTATACTTATGATAAAATCGTAAAGCATCGATATCTGTACTGTTTATCTGTTTGTCTGTGCGTTTATTCACGCTAATCTCAGTAACGACTTAACCAAATTAAATGTAGTCTTCATTCTATTGTATATTTCTTTCTTTTTTTTATTTTAATTCTTATTTACACTACAGACTTACGGTCTGTACTTTTTGTTACTTTTACATTTCTTTTAATACTTTTTTCTGTAGATATTACCTAGAACTAGACGTATGTTATTACATACATATATTTCTATATTTATACAATATCTCATTAAGATAGTCCAGTTATTCATTACAGTTGCCACTTATTAACTTAATCTAACACTACAATCTAAATGTACATGCATAAAAATAAACGTTGATTATAAATAAATTTAACTTAATTGTATATTGGTAAACTTCCCTTAACATTTAGTGTTAGCTCATAAATAAATAAAAATATTAATATAAAATATTGCATAAGTGTTTTATATTGAATTAGCTAAAAACTTTAGCTTTCAATGGATGTCTTAAATAATAATAATGTTATGTTAATCACGAAAGTAGTATACAAAAAATATATATATTTGCAAACGAGGTGGTCGCTAGTAAAAAATATAAATAAAATGTAAACAAATTGAAATAACATGATTAATTAATTAATTAATTAGTTACGGGGGAACCGTCCCAACCACAGCCAGGCAGTATCCCGTGAGACCGACCGCTTTCACTTACGAGGAGAGCATAAGTTGGGAAGTGCCTCGTGCATACAAAGGAAGTTTTACTATCAAATCTCAGCAGATTTGACGAAGACTAAAATATTAAAAGAGTTTTATAGGTCTTTGCCGTTTTTATTTAATTTTTATTCTTTACAACGTATTTTATTAATTTAGCCAGCCATACATACCATAGTTAATTAAATAAAAACATAATAGGAAATCGTAGGTTTTTCTTCATTTTAAAAAAAGGAAATAAAGATTTTTTTTTATAAAAAAATAATCTTATACCCTTCTCCAGTAACATATAAAATATACTTTTACGGAAGTAAAATGAAAAACAAAACATTTCATTAATCTGCCAATATGCATGTGATATGTTTGTTATTTTAATAACAGTTATGAATAATACTCAGTTAACTAATAATGTAAAGGGGTCGTCGAGACGAACGCGACGGTTGAGGGTTCGATCCCCACTCGGGGGAAATTATTATTTTTTCATTTCCTCGCTATGGCACCAAGTCAAATCCCGGCGTTGAGTTCCGCCACTCAACACCCAATGTGCCCCTGTGCCACGACTGATCTCGTAAATTAACTTAACTTGAACAAAGTTGTAATATTTATTTTAGTTTTTGTTGTTACAGCGGCAACAGAAATAAATATATCATCTTAACACTAGGTTCCCTCTGCCTACCCTGCTGTGTGCGGAAACCAGTGTCAAACCGATTTATTTGATTTATTAAAAAAAAAAAAACAACTGTCCAACTATCACGTTTCATGAGATTACAGCGTAGTGACAGACGGACAGACGAGTGAATGATAGAGTCCCGTTTAACCATTTTGGTACGGACGGAGACTATTTATATTTGGTACGGCCATGGAAAGTGACACAACCGATTCCTCACAAATACCAGGAGACCATAAAGCTATAGTATATTTCTCAAGTCTGTTCACATAAATAATAAACAATGTAGCTAGCGTAGATAAACCTACAGTCATGATAAAAAGAGATGGTATTACATAACCTATGAATACTGTAACAATGCAACATTGCTATCCTCTTTCAAATCTACGTGCTAGAAAGAGATGGAGATATCTGATGATTTTATTTTGTTTTCCGTCTCTCTCTATAAATGTGGATTATCACCGAACATTTACATATGAAACGCTTCATGCCTTCACGTACCAGGAAAACATGAAGTAACCAGTAGGATAAACTAAGATATTTATGAATTGAGGAATAACTAAGCAAAAGTAAATAAATAACATTGTTGTCATTTTTCAAAGATTTTTAGTTCAGTTATTTTAAACATTTTTAAAATGTTATTCAAAAATATCCCACTACGTTCATTTTTAAACTTTGCTTTCGTTTTTTTTATTAGTATTATCTTAGAAACAATAAATTATTGAAAAGAAATATATTGCATTATAATTCTATAAGTTTCTGATTCTCGTAGCTTACAGATATTCTTTATTTAAAAAATAAATAAATAAATAAATCTTTATTGGAATTAATAAAAATTATAGTTTCGTCAATCAAATCTTTGCGTTGTGAAAGCTAATGTTTTTTCTAGGGGGAAACACCTTCGAATTTGATACTGGATTGATATGAAATAAAAAAAATATATAAATAGAAAAAATATATATGACGTTTTTTTTTGTAGGGGCTATTTATAAGAGGATCCGTTGACGCGCCTATAGACGCCTATATTATACTTATTTTATTAATTTAATATGTCTTTTATACAATACTTAGAAAAACATTAGCATTATGTAATCATTCTCTATGTAGACCACAACTATATTCATAAAAAGGGGTACAAAATATTTGCTTGATATACACGGGCGTGGGAATAGGGAGAGCCGGCTCTGCCCCCACTTCAGAAAAAATGCCCATCCCAGAAATTTAACTAATATAACATTTGCTCTAAAAAAAGAAAAAAAAACAACAATTACACGAATATGCTAATAATAATTAAGATGTTCAAAGCTAAAATTTCTGTTCAAAAATAAAAATAAAAACTATTAATACATTATATTCTGCATAATTATATCATTTAAATTTAATTAGAGTCCATAACTTTAACACCTCTCTCTATCCATCCATGTCTTCATTTCCTTCTAAATACATAATATATTGGTTGATAGAGTAAAAAGAAATACAGAAAAAAAGAGTCATCCCTAAAACAGTTTAACCTAATAAAATAAACTATTGAAATATAAACAAACATATCATTCCTCATACAAACTATGAACATCACTACTGATGTATGACGAAACGCTTTATAGTTCCATACACCAGGAGAGCATGACCCTGACAAAAGTATCCAATAAAACTAGTTCCATATACAAGTAGTTGTAACAACGTCGATGACAACCGTGTTTTTTTTTATTTATTTGTCACGTATCAAGCGGACCCCTTTTAGTGACCAGGGTAGCAGGAGTTTGGTGGAGTTCGTTCGGAAGTCGGGTATCGGGTATATTTCATCCGTTCTCATATGCTGTTTGTCATGTATGTATGCACAGTCCTAACCAAACCGATTGGCTTTAATGTAAGAGATTTTCAATTTTTTTTTCTTTATACATTTATCATATTTTGCATTGACATAATCGCGACTGTAAACAAGACGGTTGTGGGTTCGATCCCCATTCGGGGATTTTCGGGAATTTAATATTTTCATTACCTCGCTCTGTTAACAAGTACCTTCACTCAACATGCAATGCTTCAAGAATTCGACGGAAAGTGGGGTAATGGAAGTGTTTTAACACTAGGTTCCCAGGTTAAAAGGGAAACTAAAAAAAAGGAATTGGGCATGAAATGATGGAGAATATAGTGTCTTAGCACTACGTTCTGCTATCCTACTAAATTATACATAGGGTGTGCGTGAATATGATGACGACAAAAAATATTGAATAATGAATATTCAGTGAGGAACAAACGAGTGTAGGCGATTGTTGTGGGACCCAATCCCACACATTTTTTTTTTAAAATATTAAGCCTATGATGGTTTGAATTGCAACCCACGTTAGTCGTTGTTTTCTTTTTAAATTGAGTAGGTATAGATTATTTATTAATTAATTACAATAAGGCCAGTCGTGGCGCAGGGGCACAAGTGTGTAATTGTTAACGTGGGTTCGATCCCCCCTCAATAAAATGGAATATTTATTTAAATTTCTATTTTCATTTCTTTCGCTTTGATGTCGAGGCGTAGAACTCGGATTCGTCGGAGAAAGGGAAACGCAGAGTGAACACTAGGTTCCCTCTGCCTACGTTGCTGTACGCGGCATACAGCGTGAAGTTGTTACAATTACAACAATGTTACAGTCTGTACGCATTGAATATTTAAGAAGTAATAAATTATGAGTCTTAGAACAGGTTTAGTTTTTTGAAGCCTGTTGAATTATATTGCATATTGCAATATAACCAACTTAGTGTTATAATACTCCATTCTCCACTTTTTCCAAATAGTGCATATTGAGCGGAAGAATTCAACGTCGTGTACTTATTTAGAAAACGTATAAAAATTTAAACGTAACGAGATTTGAACCTGCGCCTCTTTGAACGTCGTATCTTGTCTTACCAGAGAAAGAGAAATTAAATAAATTTAATATAATAGATCATTCGCCCCAGTGCGAATTGAATCTACAACCACGTCATTTATAGCTCGGCCTTATCTTACTGCGCCATAATGGCATCAATATTAAATACTAAAATTTTTAAATTCGGAACACAACGCCACGCTTTTACTTACGCACAGCACACTGTACGTAACACAGCACAGATACATAAATAGCTGATCACAAAAGCTTTTCTATATAAAATTTTATTCTAAAATTATAAAACTGTTCTGTTACTGAGTGATAGACGACGCACAAACGAAACTACGGGACTTAGAAAGCTGAAATTTGGCATGTGGCAAATTAAGTTAGGGAGTGTAGGTGAGCAAAGTTAATCGAAATTCCTATGGAAACGGAAAAAGACAAGATTTTCCAAGTCATCCTAAAAGTTCACAACGTGATATTCCATGTTAAGCTCCACTGCTCAACACACAATGTCTCGAAAATTGGATTGTGACACTCCGTTTTCCAATATCCATCACGATATGGGAAAACGGAGTGTATTAACACTAGGCTACCTTTACCTACCCTACTACATGTGGGTGCTACTTATTTTCTTAAAATTGAACTTTAAAAAAGTCGTGGGCGACGCCTAGTGTACATTAAAATACATTTAAAAAACATATTCTGCACACATCACAGTAGGCAGAGGGAACCTATTGATAAGACACTCAGTTCCCCAATTTCCGCCGATTTTTAAAGGCATTGCATGTTGATGGCGGAACTCATCAACACGCTCAGCGGAGAAATGAAAAGAAGAATTTAATAAAATAATTTCCTCGAGTGGGGATCGAATCCACAACCAGTCGCGCCTACAGTCACACTGTGCCCCTGCGCCACGACTGGCCTCATAGATATATGAGGCCAGTTATCAGATATCGCCAGATATCGTTCAGCTATTTATTTTATTAAAGTTCAACTTTATATACATTAAAAACACATTATTCTATACTTAAACGTTTCTACAACAAAAACATTCAAAGATGTCTTCAACCTAAGTAAGCATAAGAAGAGGACTTCTCGCACTCTAACATTATCACATCAAACACTCGAAAAGGTAAAGTGGAACGAGCAGTCCGGGGATTTTGAATCATTTGTGGTGAAATATAACTGAACAATGTATATTTGAATAGAAAAAAATTGTATATATTTAGTTATTGTTTTTAATATTGTCATAATAATCTTTTTACTTATTTATTTTTATTTTCAAATGACTTAAAACCTATTTTATTTTGACAAAACTAAAGAAAACTAGAATTTGTGAATTAATTTAGTACCCATATATCTTATCAACATTGACTTAAATATGTATATACATCTATATATACAAAAATAGCTTTCGCTCTTACCCGGTAGGCTAAGGGAACCTAGTTGTTCTCCTTCACTTTTCGCCAAATTTTAGATAGTATACTCACGCAGCTTGTCAGAGTAGAGAAATGAGAATGATTTATATACAATGATTCCTCGAGTAAGGATCGAACCCACAACCCCAACATTTACAGCCTAAATATATATAGGTATATATGTACAATAAAAAGTGGGTCTCCAAAAGGATCATCAATTAACCATTTTTAAGGGTTTAAACATTCAACAATACAAAACCATATAAAGAAATAGTTAAATATATCTTTTTCACAAATAATACAATAAACAAAAAATGAGAAAAGTTTCTTCTTTATAGAAAACACTCTTCTAATTCAGGGGACACCCGGGTTTGAACCGGGGACCATTCGATCTGCAGTCGAATGCTCTACCACTGAGCTATATCCCCACTTATAAGAACCAATGAATAAAGCTCATATATCCTAAAACTGAAAAGCCTAATATATTTTTATTTACATTGTTATTAATTAAAAAATGCTATGAAAACGTACATTCTGTCAAACAGCAAAATGGATAATATGTTAATATTTTTATTCGTAAATAGTTTCTTATATTTGAATATAACTTGCTTTATAACAAATAAAATAGAAATAAATCTTAGAAATAAAAATGCTTATAATATTAACTTATATATATTGCTAGTTCGTGATTGTGACAGGTACAAGTCCGCTATGGGGGTACTTTTATGATCGGTCGGTTGTTCCAGACATATTGATTGGTTACTTTAGTAGCTACATGAGTGTAAGCGCGTTGGTCGTGGGTTCCAACCGAACTCAGGGAAATTATTGTATTCAAAATATGTATTTACTTTTTACACCACTCTAAGACAAACCAGAAGGCGTTGATTCTTATATCGAGCTAGGTGAAATGTTAAGATATCTTACCTAATCTTTTTTACCTTAATAAACAATTGAAATGTATTTTGCATTACAACAAACATTAGAAACGATATTTAAAAGAGATGTTGGCTTAGAAGATTGAATTTCACAGCTCCAAGGAACAGATCTGAGCCACGCATTCCTGAGAAAAAGAGTATTTACTGAAGGACAGACGGGCGGACAACAAAGTGATCCTATAAGGGTTCCGTTTTTTTCCTTTCGAGGTACAGAAACCTAAAAATCAAAACATAAAAATCTTGTTAGTATCTATCTAGTTATTAATATTAAAATGAAATGGAACCAGATCCCAAAAGGCTATCCAATATCCAATCTAAACTTTTCAGCTCGAAATTTCGGAATAACCGGACATGTAGCTCTGACGACTAATTTGGCGTTTGACGAAACCGTCTAATATATCACTATATGTATGTATGTACTAACATAAAATCGTAAAGTTTATAGAAAATTTTAAAGTATATAGAATGTACGGACGCTTTAAGCTTCAAGTCGTAAGTATTTACAAAGATTTAGAAGATTATTTGGTAGTACCTTGTAATACCTTGATGATCTTTTTTTTAATTACGTTTATATTACCTTCACCTGAATTCATCTTACTGACCAAAAGTTATTTAACGATATTTTTCCTTCTTGCCTTCTGATTTACTTAAAATATTACACTCGATTTCAAATTTGATTGAAAAAAAATCTGATAAATTTGAGGAAACCAGCTAAGTTAACAGATGAACTTCATCATGATAAACAATATTACATGTGAGGTAGGTCCTGCTACATTTTCTGCGAATATTATTTATTAATTGTATAAATATTAAAAAAAATTCTATATATTTTATGCCTACTTTAGTATATTCCGATACAACTTAAAAGTAAAAGAAGACAGGATTAAAAAAGATACATTTTTTAATCTCACACATTATAAAACATTTTTTTCTGCAACAAAATTCATTTCTGTAAAGCCGTTTACTTGTTTATTATTAAAGTCAATTTTTTTTCATAAAAGAATCCCGTGACCAAATCAAAAATCTTTATTTATCCTTATCAGTTGATAATACTTGCTATATGTATATAATTTTTACATAAATACTATTTATAACTTCAAACTGTATTTCGCATATAGGTAGACGAATCTAGTGTACAAACACTGTTATCTCACCGACACAGCCTGTTCGATTTCCAGTCGCAGATAATAAAATGTTTTTATTTCCACGCTATAATAATAAAACATGAACAAACAATGAGGCCAGTCGTGGCGCAGCGGCACGAGGTGTGACTGTAAAACTGACTGGTTGTGGGTTCGATTTATATTTCCAATTCTTCGCTCTGGTGTCGAGGTTAAGCGCGGCGTTGAGTTCTGCCACTCAACACGCTATGCCTCCAGAATTCGAATATATATATATAAAATTAAATCAAATTATATATATATATATATATATATACATATATAAAAGTAATAAAACAAATTTCGACATTAACTTTCACCACTCGACACAGAACATCTCAAAAATCGAATTTTCCATCCGACGTCCGTGGACAACGGAGTGTTGTAACCCTATGTGCCCTTTCCAATCCTGCTATATGCGGGATACAGCGTGAAACTATAAAAAAATTACAAAAAAATATTAAAAATGCATACCTAAAATGGCCATTGCTTTCTTTCCTGATTTGATATCCTCGGTTTTTAAGCACTCCACGTTTCTGATGATAAATTGATGAGTTGGTTTTACGCAAATTGAATTTTGCGCGAACCTGGATTGGAGCGTAAATAAACTCAATTATTAATTAAATGAACTGAAAATATACCAATATCAGAAGTATCGATAATATAATATTGGTTGATTTGTCTTTATTTGACGCTAATAATTGAATTTAGATGTTAAATTTTCTATAGCGGTTGTTTTTATTTGTTTGAACTGTATTTGTATGGATTTTGTATGAAATATTCCATTTTCTATGTAAATATAAGCATAATGCAGCGTTGAGTTCTGCCACTCAACACGCTTTAATACCTCCAGAACGCGGCGGAAAGTGGGGAACGGAGTGTCTTTACACTAGGTTCCCTCTGCATACCCTACTGTGTGCCGGTACAGCGTGAAGCTGATTAATATAAGAATAATAACTGGAAATACTTCATGTTTAGAACGTACTACGTTGAATTATTTCATTTCGTTCATATATCTGTAATAATAATAATAATAATTAGCTTCACGCTGTATCCCGCACACAGCAGGGTAGGCAGAGGGAACCTAGTGTTAAGACACTCCGTTCCCCACATATATCTGTAAGGTTAAATATTTATACTAAGAGTCTGTATTTTAAAGAAGTGGTCAAATAGTTCTATATTATTAAATATTCACAACATTGTTTTGTGTTATTAATTGAATTCAGTTCACAAAACGAAAATTCCATAAATTAATTATAAATTAGAAAAAAAAAATCTAATTAAAACATCCGATCAGATCCTCTCCAGCCACATTGCCCTACATTATTCATACAACAAAGGAAGCGAGAGGTTAAAGAAAAACAGCGGATCGTATGAAAAAATAATCGCGATTTGACTTTAACCCCGCTCCCTCCTCTGCCCTCCCCCTCCCCCTCCCCCTCCCCCTCCACCGTTAAACCCGAGGCTGACTGTGAATTATTGAGGGCCCCCACGCCGCTCAGCTCACCTGGTAACTCGACATCCACTGCATAATACAAATGGTAGTGCCTTATATGCGTTGTGGGAGAGCTCTCAGTAGATTCGTATCGTATAAAATTTCGCATTGCTGTTCTTTTTTTATTAAAGATATTATATATGTATATGCACATATAGCAGGGTAGGTAGAAGGAACCTAATGCTGAAATACCGCCCAATGTTTGAGGCGGTTCGAGTAGCGAAACTCAACGCCGCACTTTTCTCTTGTCAGGGTAAGGACATGAAAAATTACATGAAAAATAGGAAAGAAGCTTTAATCTATTCTTTACAATACAAGTTTATAAGTATGCGGCCAATCGTGGTGCAAAGACAAAAACGTGTGACTGTAAATACGACTGGTTGTGGGTTCGATTCCCATTCGAGAAATTATTTTTTTAATATTTCAGTCCCTTCACTCTGGTCAACACCAGAGTGATGTAGAGCGCTCTACACGCAATGCCACCAGAATTCCGCGAAAAGTGAGTAGCGAAGTGTTTCAACACTAAGCTGTCGCTGCCTATCCTGCTACATGTGAAGTACAGCGTGAAGCTGAAAAAAAGAAAGAAATTGATATGTAAGATCAAAAGACCGCTGTCAATGCCAGTGTACGAAAAAAAATACACCTAAGTTATTCAACTGTTATATATAAAAATTATGTATGATTTATCAAAAGTTTTATCTGGAGCATAAGAAGAATTCTGTATGAAATTATTTAGATTTAGATTTATTGTTTTTTTCTTTGTTGGGAAAAGAAATTGAATTATCTTGACATCTTTTGACTTTTCTGATAATAGCTACGGAGGCTTTTATGTAAAATTGCTGGAAAGAAAATGAAATTATCTAATAATAGATCGGTTTTCTTTATAAAGAAAAATAAATGAAAAAGTTAGAGGTATTCGTGGCACAGTAGGACAGCGTCTACCTGTAAACTTATAACTAATAATGAATTTGAACTGAAATGAATTGCTTAAAATTTTTACTTCCTCGTTCTAGTAACAAGGTAAAGCGCGGTACTAAGTTTCGCCACTCACGCAATGCCTCGAGATTTCCGCGGATAGTGGGAAACAGAGTGTCTTAACACTAGGTTTCCTCTATCTACCCTGTTATATGCGGGATACAATGTGACGCTAAAAAAATATATAAATATAGTTTGTAACTTTGCTCAACTCTGATAAGACAAGGTGCGGCGATAAGTTCCGCCATTCAATACATAATGTTGCAAATTAGTGTGAAAAACATAGTGTCAACATTTCAGTTTCTCGACCCATCCTACTCCATGAGGAGTGGGAAAAGTTTTTTTTTTACTTTAATATGGGCAGATATAGACAATAAGCGAATAAAATTATTTTCCCGTTGATTCATCAGTAAGCGTATCACGTAAAATCGGTTGAACGAACGTTTTGTGGTTTATATGAAATATACAAATATTTCGGATATCTCATAACGTCTGCCTATCTGGTTTCAAAGGAGGTACATCTCGAAATAAATATTCCTTTTTTCACGGTCTACTATTACTTTTTATATTGTATACAAATAGTAATGTTTTTCTAACGTTAAGTAAAAAAAAACAAAAAAAATCAGCTTCACGCTGTATCCCGCACACAGCAGGGTAGGCAGAGGGAACCTAGTGTTAAGAAACTCCGTTCCCCAGTTTCTGCCGAATACTGGAGGCATTGCGTGTTGAGTGGCAGAACTCAACCCGCGCTTAACCTCGACACCAGAGCGAAGAAATGGAAATATAAATTTAAGTAAATATTTCATCTCCTCGAGTGGGGATCGAACCCACAACCAGTCGGTTTTACAGTCGTAACACCTGGTGCCGCTGCGCCACGACTGACCTCGTTAAATAATACAAGCTAAATATTCTTAAAGTACAAATGTATTTTTACAGCTTAACAATTTTTTCCGCATAGGAGTGTACGCAAAGGAGGAAAAGAAAAGCATAGTGTTGAGACACTCCCATCATCTTTCGATTAATTTTAGGTACATAATGTTAGAACAGCGAAAATCAACACCGCGCTTTGTTTACCAGAGCGAAGAAAATAATTTAGAAAAGCAAAATTTTATTTAAAAACTTTGCTTTAACTGTTTTAACTGTTTTAAAAAACTAAAGCTTTAAGGAGTTACTAATTCAAACCAGCCCGAACTGATGTGAAAATATAACTACAAACTATAGCTTGAGAAACAGTAAACATCTCAGCACTCTGATAACTTCAGGTAAATACGTACGTCGGAGGAAGTAAAGCTAGGTACTTGTTGACATAATGTAGAGTACAAACATATATAAAAAGTGAGTTCAAGCCTTTACTATGCTTTAGAATAAAAAATATTTGTTCTTGTGTGATGTAACGCTGTGATTTCATTTTATCAATAGTTTTAATATTTTTTTATATTTTAAGTATTATTTTCACATTTGAAGAAATATGTACTAAAAATAAATGTACTAATAACAGTTTTAAAAAAAGAAGTAAATGGTGTTGTTGCTCGTCAAATGCATCATTTTTCTACTAATTGTAAACATTATCCGCAGATAGAGGTCACTAATGTCATCCAATAAAGAAGAAAAAGAAAACTTATAATGAATTCATAATTTCATAATAATGGAAAAGATATTTAAGAATTAATTACAATTATCAAATATTTTCGTATTCTAAATAATGGGCTCAAATATTATCTATATAAAATATACATTGTTATTGTATTATGTATTTTTATATTGAGTTCTTTAATATTGACAATTGTACAACACACTATTACAACAAACTTCTTGTTTAAGATTCCGTAAATCAAAAGAAAAAACGGAACCCTTATAGGTTCACTTTTGTCCCTCCGCCCATCTGTTTATCTGCCGAGTGAGAAGTCCCCGTGGACCCACAATTATGAATTATTGCAATTGAGACCTTATACTACAAATAAACGGAAGAATTCGAATTGAAAGGAGACTGAAACTATTCCATACATTTTTGGGCCCAGAATGTAAAGATATGAAAATGGTATGATTTAATAGATTTAGGTACATCATTCCCTCCTTGAAAACTATATAAATTTTGGCAATCTGAGAGCTGAGTTATTAGAGATTTGATAAAAGTGAGGTTAAGTTCGCAGACCAATTTCTTAAATATCAACTTCTATAAAATATGTGATTACTGAGTTGTTTAAGCATTAATGTTTATTATTTATAAATAAAACACATTTTAATGAATATTTTATTCTTCTTCTATTATCTATTATTAAAATGTCATCTAAGAAGAGTGCAGGTGGAACTAAATTATTTTGGTATCTAGCCCAACTAAGGTACCATATAATACACATAACATGAGCACAGCAGCCTACCATTCGTCTTCCTACAATACAATTGCAGTATTTCATAGCAATAGCTTCCCTTCCTCTACGAAAGCTGTCAACTAAAATGTAACAGAAATATATTTTCCTGCTTATATGTCGGGATTATATCACACCTCTAAGTAACCAGGTTGTGGTGGTTTTCATCGTCTAAAGGTCATCGGACTAGGGTATTGCAGTGTCCATTGGCTATCCCACAATTCACACAGCGATTCATATCCATAGCGTGGCGGTCGTAAGATCCAAAAGATTTCAGAGTCCAGTGAGGACGCGAGGGTCGTACAAAGTAGGCAGAGTCAAAATCCGAGAAAAACAAAACAGTAGTCGTTGAAAATATCAAACAAACGGGAAAACATTCAAAACGTCGATGCGTTATGACACGAACGTAATGACAGAAGCAAATGTTTTTTTTTTAATGTTTTTTATTTAAGGGCCTGATTTTGCGATGACAAACAGATGCAAAAATGCAAAAAATCATTAGACAAGGTGTGATTGTCAATCAGCTGTCACATCTCTGACTTAAAATATGATTGATTTTAATCGATTAAGGATCTAAATCTTATTTTTTTCATTTTTCTCCACTTCCAGAATGTCAATTAATTTATTATTTGCTATTCTAAAAATAAAAAAAAATTGTAATTTTTTAGATCACATCTCAATTCTTTACGTGACGGCCCAAAAGTTTCATTCTCCTTTATGTGTTAAACACAGAAAAAATATTACATACAAAATGATTGAAAGAATTAATGGACCACTTTATTGCACAAAGAAAATAATATATAAAATTTGTAAATTTTTTCATTTTAGTATAATGCAAAGGCGGCGTTATCTCTCAATATAAGTAATTTGTTACAGGGAACCTTTTATTTATAAAAACTTATAGTAAAATACCATTGTTGGCAGAAAACTTTGCATAAAGATATTTTTTATAGTATATGTCCCCAAACCTTAGATTATCAACTTTTATAAATTGAGCTTCTCGTTGATCTGCCATTTTAAAATGGATACAGAACCCTCAATGAGCGACTTTGATTCGCGCTTAACTGGTTTTTTTATCACTCGTGTTAAAAAGATTGGTAAAGCACTCTACCTAATACGTAACGCTCTCACAAAGCCGCAAGGAACGCTTTGTTAGGATGATACTTGGTGTTCATCAAAGGTTGAAAATTAATAGCATATAAGTAAATCACAAGGACGTTTCTTAGGTAGAAGACATCAAAAATGTTTTTTTTTTCTTTTTAAACTTCACATTGTATCACAGTTATGGCAGGGTTGGCAGAGGGAATCTAGTGTAAAAAGTTCTGAAATATCTATCAAACTTCCAAAATATTGCATGTGGAATGGCGGAACTCAACACCGAGCTTTGTCTTCTGACCAGAGCAAGGAAATTAAGATATCAAAACCATTTCCTCTAGTGGGAGTCGAACCTATAACCGTCACTTTAACAGTGACTACGCCACGACTATCTCAAAATAAAAGACATTCAACATAAAAGTTAAAGCTTCACCTTAATAATAAGTTATTAATATACCAGTGGAATATCCTCAGAAAGAGTTTAGTTTTATAAAGTAATATTACTTTTAAAAGTAACGACGTCGTCGTCTTTGTATCAAGATAAGTTTCACGGTGTAAGTTTCTCTTAACACCCGTTTATTATTTGAAACTTGTTGTAGGCTTTTTTTATGTTTCTATGTAAACAAGTTATAAATAAACAATATTTTAAGTCTAGTGAGGCTGTAGTTATGTATTCATTATGGAAGCTCTGTTCACATAAATATCAAATAGCGTCTACATGAATTGCTAAATAATACTACAAAAAAACTAGTTTAAAAAAAATTAAAAAAACGCTGCGTTCAGTTCCGCCACTCAGCATCGGCATGCAATGCCTCCAGAATTCGGCGGAAAGTGGGGAACGGAGTGTCTTTTTATTCATTTTTTTTTATTTTATTTATTTTTAAGGGAAACATACAGTACATTAAACCTAGGTTCCCTCTGCCTACCCTGCTGTGTGCGGAATACAGCGTGAAGCTGATTTAATTGAGGCCGGTCGTGGCGCAGCGGCACGAGGTGTGACTGCAAAACCGACTGGTTGTGGGTTCGATCCCCACTCGAAGAGATGAAATATTTACTTAAATTTATATTTCCATTTCTTCGCTCTGGTGTCGAGGTTAAGCGCGGCGTTGAGTTCTGCCACTCAACACGCAATGCCTCCAGAATTCGGCAGAAAGTGGGGAACGGAGTGTCTTAACACTAGGTTCCCTCTGCCTACCCTGCTGTGTGCGGGATACAGCGTGAAGCTAATTTATTTAATTTATTTAAGTGGGAGTCGGACTTGTCCGACCAAGGGGTTCCGTAACAACTTCAGGATTATAGATGAGCTGGAAGTACGACTTTTAAAACAGATATATAGACAAATAGTGATTCTATAGGTTTCCGTATTTCCCTTTTGAAGTACGAATGCTAAAATAAAGTTATATTATTCTTTTCTTAATTCATATACAAAACCTACGATTTTCAATGTAATTTTATGGTAACTATTATTATCGTTAACTATAGTTTCAAATTATATTCAGTTTCGGGTCTCCATTGGGAATAAATATTACAACTACACAAAGCCTATTCAAATAAGATTATGTTATGAGTAATTATCAATTAATATACCTAAACTGTGATTGAAACAGAACACATGAATAATTTAATACGTTATTAATTTTGTCGATCATTATCGAAACGTGGTAAACCAAAACCAATGCCAAATTGATTGTTTGTCCTTTCTTATTTAGCTTCACGCTGTATCCCGATGCAGCAGGATAGAAAGAGGGGATCTAGTGTTCAAACTCTGTTTTCTCCATTATCCGAATTCTGGAAGTATTGCGTGTTGCGCCACTCAACGCCGCGCTTTACCTCACCACCAAAACGAAGAAATGAAAATATTAACTCATTACGTTATTTATAATATAATATATTATATATTTTTTTTTCTCGTGTACAAACGTAATGAGTTAATATTTTCAATATTATATTAAATATCATATTTTAGGGTGTAGGGTAGGGGTAGGGGGATGTCTGTGAAGATAATTTTTCACAAGCTTTCGCAAGAGTATTGTGCTGAAATTAATATGAAATATCTACTCAAGAGTGTCTACTCTTGAGCACTTGGCTTCTTGTATGAAAAGTAGCACATAATCACAACATTGTTACGAGTACTTCCCGTGGACCTTCAATTATAAGATTTAGAATATAAGAATCTAGAAATGAGAACTTATACTTACAAATAAAAGGTAAAAAATTACTTATTTAGCGGGACGGGAAAAAACTAATACTTTAAAATTTGAACGTAGCGGTACTCGAACCCGCGCCTCCTGGAGCCGCCGTTCGAATTTTTATACGTTTTATAAATAAGTATTTTTCTTTCCTAAGTGTGGAATAACATTTTAAAAATGTTTAAAAGTGTAAAAAACGATTTATATTCCATAAAAATCTATATTACAAAATTATATCTGTATTTCATTTTATTCAATTTAGTGCATAACTAGCCGCAAGCCGCAAACTTCATTACTTTGTCGACTTTTATAAATTATACTTCCTGTTGACCAATAATCAAGGAATATTCAGTGAGCGAATCCGACTTACTCTTGACCCATTTTTTAAAGGAAACTAGCTTAAATATCTCAATAAAAGAGACATTCCCCATTACACTAGAATACTTAACATCTCTTTCTCTCCATCCCCCAGTGGTCGCAGTCACCGCTCAGCGTGGCGGGCGGGGCGGCGGAGTCACCGCCGGAGGGGTTCCGTCGCGCGGCCCGTGGCTCCTTTTCGGCTATACTGGACCTGTTAACGGCTACTGCTAACTTGGATCAGCGACATGTGAGTTTGTTTATAGTATAATGCTTATATATTAAGCTTTAGATGTTAGTCATTAAAAAATTTTAAAAATAAAAACTTTTTAAGTAACATTGATGTATTATTTGTGTTATTCTTTCAATTCAGCAAAAAATATATATAATATTTTTATATATAAATACCCTGTCCCTCCGCCATACATCAATAAACTTAAAGCTACGTCGACTCTACCGTCACTCTACAATCATATAGTATCAATTATTACCTGTTAAAACAGATTTTAACAAATATTTCATAACGATTTCAACTAAATCAAAATACAATTCACAATTTTACCTTTCATTTTTCAATTTTACCCTAAAATTCAATTATAACGATATCAAATTTAAACATCAAAGCTCGCAACTAAGCTTCGGTATGTTATTTCTTAATTAAAATATTATATAAGTTCAAATCCCGGTAACGTTTGTAAAGTTTAAGCTCTCCGTTCAAATAAACTCTCTAATTAACGTCCAATTATGGAGACTCAATGGCGGACGTCGAGTAATGCACAATACTCTATCGACCGGTCCGCTTTAGATTATTTATAAATACAACACAGTTTTATTTTCGCTTTGAATATTTAATGCTAGATCTATCTAGATTTAGATGTTTTTTTTATTCATTTTATCTTGTTGATTTCATCTTTCTTATATAATAATTGTATTTTATTTAAATTAGGGTTCCGTAACTCAATAATAAAAAGGGAACCCTTTTAGGATCATTTTGTTGTTCGTCAAAAATCATAAAATTATGTCTTACAAAATATATAATATATATTAATAACTTCTTAGGCCTTCTGAGGCCAGTCGTGGCGCAGGAGCACAAAGTGTGTCTGTAAAATCGAGTGGTTGTGGGTTCGATGCCCACTCGAGGAGATGAAATATCTATTTACATTTATATTTTCATTTCTTTGCTCTGGTGTCGAGGCAAAGTGCGGTGTTGTGTTCTGGAGTGTCTTAACACTAGGTTCTCTCTGCCTACCCTGCTATGAGCGGGATACAGCGTGAAGCTGATTTAATTTATTTTAATAACTTCTTAAATAAAAGATTGCTATCATTTTGATAAAACACAAGAAATAATAACGATATCCAAATAATATTTGAATAGATCAAACATCACGTGCGACGACCGCACGACAAATAATATTCTACATGAAAAACTACTCGAATTGTTCTATTTTATTAACTTTCAACGTCCCATTATATCCCTTTTAGTTAGAATTGACTTCCCGAACATCCTCCGCCCCGGGCACTTGCGGATTTCAAGGATTGCTTACTTAGGACTGTAAGAAATACGAGATTATTTAATAATGTATTACATTCATATTTATTTTCGCTTGTACGCTTGAATGGTTTGAATAAAAAAATATCTACTACTAAATTAATTTGGGTAATATTTTTTCAGCAAAAAATGCTTTTGTAAAATGTTTCAAAATGTCTATAAAAATACGATGAGTATAACCTTTGAAACGTTTGCGATGGCTTGGAAAATTGTGTTTGTAATTTATGCTTTAGAACCTTAGACAGCAAAATTTAATTTTCTTTAGTAAAATACAGATTTTACTATTATTTAGTAAAATTCTTAAAATTACATATGAAGTTTCATGGAAGTATACGAAGTTATATATTATGTTTAAAACGGCTTGTTAATATATAACCATATTCGAAATGCCATAACCAAAGACTTAATTTAACTGAACATATTGTGATGAATGTTATTATAATATTAAGCTTTTACAGTATTTACGTCACCACAGGATGTTTACTTAATTGTACCGTTTCAACAGACTTCTAAGTACTTAAAAGTGAACAAAAAATATTGCAGAAATATCTTAATTTTATTTAGATTCACGCTGTATCCCGCACATTAGAAGGCAGAGGGAACCTCGGTACCTAGTGTTAAGTCACTCCATTCTCATTAAGACACTTCCTTTCCCCAGTTCCTCCAAATTCTAAAAGCATTGCGTTTTGAGTGGCGGAGCTTAACGTCATGCTTTACCCAGTTACAAGAGCGAGGAAATTAACCAATTTTTCATTTCCTCATCTGGGAATCGAATCCACAACCTGTCGCGTTTAACGTCGCACGCTTGTACCACTACATCTCGACTAACATCCTTATATCCCAATGATATATTATTTATAAAATAAAAATATTGTGAAAATAATTTATTTAGACAAGTTTACGGGAGCGCGAGTGGGCTTTTTAAAAAGTAATAAAACTTTAATTTAAATTTATTTTAATGATCTATTGAACAGAATTTCATGTTCTTATATAATTAATTACTAAAGACTTAAAATACTGAAACGACCAAGCAGAAGCGCATGCTCTTGTCGATTGAAAAACTATCTCAAGAAAAATTAATATTAAAAATACATAAGAATGTTTCCCATGGCTTGAGAGGATTCGCGTTACCATACTTAGAATGCTGATTAAGCATTTACCTGTACCGTTCTCATGCCATGAGCCAACATAACTCCTCCCTCCTTAAGTTCGAAACCATCGGAAGATTTTGGATTCTGAGGGTTTCGATTGAAAGTAAAAATTCTAGTTTTAAATCTATTAACAATCAAAATTATAATTATAATAGTTAATATTAAATATAAAACTAAGGTACCGACACTGACACTATTGACTTTTATAATTGGCTCATTTTCACTTTCACTTTCACTAACACTTTTTGTCTTTAGAGCTGCTGATAAATATTTCACATCATCCAGGTTTATTCCTTTAATGTCAATTGGGGAGGAAATTGTAGAATAGTTTTGGTTAATCTCAGGTAACTTTATAACAGGTGTGACCTTATATGCATAACTTTCCATTAAATGGCGAAAATATATTAGATGAAGATCACCAAGTAGCATTTCACAGTTAGGGTCAATTGTTAACAGATAGGTCCCAGATATAGTTGTTTTTGAAATATCTTCTTTACAATTATAGGTCATTACCATTTCATTCTGTGCATATATTATCCAACGAGCGGGTGATAGACGTTGCGCTTTAACTTCCTCAATTTGTATAACACGACGTATACAGCGTGATAAGTTTTCTTGAAACTGCATTAACTGTTGCGTACACGTTGTAGTAGCATATGGCACTATTTCATGTTCAGTGCATAAGTACTGGTTATCACCGGAAAGTTGCTGACACGGCGCCACGAGCGACAAGTATTTAGAACCTTTCACCATAAGGAAGGGATATTCGGGAATAACAATGGAAGTTTCATTTCTAAATGTATTAAAAATAGGTAATGAATAAATCTTATAATAATTATATGTATTATTATCTGTGAGAGGTACTTCCATTATGAATGTAATCTGATTTCCTTTTACATATGCTTTAATAATAAATGTTTGCTCTATTTTAACTAAGTTACTTTCTGTTACAGGATATATTAAACTATGAAATTTTTCTATACCTAATAATATATATAACAATTCTGTCGAATTTATTATCGATTGATGTAGTACAGAAATTTTACCAAAAGCTAAAGAAGTCTCGATTTCATTTAATTTTATATATATTGAACGAAAATTATTAATAAATGTACTGTAGATACCTAGAACATAAGTTGAATAAATAGAATTATTCTCTTTCGCGGCTATATCATTTAACATTTGTTCTACGCGTTTTAGGCGCTCACTCATAATAATTGAATTGTTATATAAAATTTCCGTACTATTAATATTATAATCCATCATTTTGGAAACCAATGTTATTTTACTTTCAATTAGACTTTCTTTGTCATGTAACTTATTAATGAGAGTATCGTATCGAATTGCATCATTATTATCTAAATTACCTGATATTGCTTTTATAAATGAACCTAACGGATTAATTAAACCTCTTTTAAATCTTTTCACTGGTGCTATTTGCCTTACTTTTTCAATTGTATTATTTATCAAATATTCTACTTCCATTTTCATATTAGTGAATTCAAGTAAATAAGGCTTATTAACATTAATTAATTTATCAAACTCATTATATCGGTTTATATTAAATTCTAAATCCCTAAAAATTATACTTAAATCTAATACTTTAATAATAATCCACTTATTCTCTTGTTTATAAGCCTGACCTTGCCTTACCGGCAATAATCCCGGGTTACCTTCAATTTTTTGAAGTCGAAGGGATTGGATGTTTTTCGTCGTCATCGCGAGAACGATCAAGCACCACCTGTGGAGGTCGTTTTACATTTTTAATGGGTACTTTTGTTTGACGATCCCCAATTTTTATGGGTACTATGTTTTTAGTAATTTCCCCGCTAACACACGCTTTTTGAAAAGGAGACTTATCCTTACTCCTCCTAGTGTTAACTGGTTTTGTGAAAATAGTTTTCCCTAACCCTAACTCTATATCTTGCTCACCATTACTTTTTTTTATTAATTCTTCTTTATTCTCGCGTAATTTATTAGAGATATACTGATATAAATACTTCGTACGTTTAACATGATCTTTGAGTAATTGTTGTATATAATTCTTTTTAAATTCTATATTAAACACGTCATTAGAGTCAGTATGACCGAAAACTAGTTCAAATGGCGTTAAGCCAGTAGCGCTATGTATAGTGTGATTATAAGCCATAATAGAATAGGTCATAACAGAAGCTGCGTCCGTAAATTTATGCTCATATTTTGCTAATCTGTAAATTTCAATAATTGTAGAATGAAATCTTTCTACAATACCTGTTGAATTAGGATTATTAGGAGTAGTGATATGAAGGGTTATTTTATACATGTCTGCTAATTCTCTCATTAATTCATTATTAAATTCTGTCCCTGGATCTGCGGTAATTTTTCTAGGAATCCCATATATAGAGAAGTATTTAATTAAAGCACGGACTACTTCAGGGGTGGAACGATTACTAATTTCTATTGCCTGACCTAATTTGCTAAAAGCATCTACTATAGTTAAATAATACTTTCCTTCTATGCTAAAAATATCTATGAATACTTCTTGGAAAGGGGCGTCTTGAGTTTGAGTTAATTGCAAAACTGGTTTAATTGGTTTTCTATCATATTTCATCTTTCGACAAGATTCACAAGCATTTATTACGGCTGAAATAGTTTCCTGCATGTTATGCCAAAAATAGTTACGTTTTATTCTAGTCATAGTTTCTTTAATACCTCTGTGACACGTCTTACCCTGGTGATATCTCTATATCTTATAAAATAAGAACGCATTTCGTCTCTGTCTGGCCTTTCTAAGCGATCTTCTTCTAAACCACCCAACGGATTTTAATGCTATTTTCACCATTAGGTAGAGTATTTCTCAGGGAAGGTTTATATATGGTTTATTATATGTATATTTTATTGTAATTTGACATAAATATGATAAATGTGTATAAAGTCCTACCCGTTCAGACACTTTCACGCATGCGCTGCTTTAATGGTAAGTCCTACATGAAAACAATGTACTAGAGTATTATTCCTCTTAATAAGATCTACAAAAAAGTCAGCGACAGCATATTTGTATCTTCTAAGGATAACATACAGTGAGCATATTTCTGTCTAAAAATAGTAATTTGAATATATTTTTAATTGTGAGGGATGTTTGTCCATAATGGTATCATCCTTATCCTTTTAAATAATTTATTAATTTTCTACGTTAAACGAAGATAAAATTTGCTCTTTACACTAATTGGAAATTACGAATAGTTTTAGAGAAAAACGCATTTAATTGTTGACACATCGCGCCGGTTGTAAACCGCAGATTTGGCTCATGTTTCGTTTATCCCTTACTCACAAAGCATATAAATAAGTATATTAGTTACGTTGGCCATTTAATGTAGATCATAACTGTCTTTTACTGTTTTTCATTTTAATAAGTACTTTAGAAGTTGTTACAATATCAAAAAATCCTTGCTGCGAAACGGCTCGCCACACGCCATGCGTCCCCCTGCGCCCCGCGACGCGTCCGCCGCGCCCGTCTCCCCGCCTGCCTCTGTAGCGAAGTAGATTTAGATGCGTTTGTGCGTATTCGATAATTAGAGTTTAATGTATTATTTCAGCGCGATATATTTAGTTTAATCTTTTTTGATTAATAGAATAGTAGGTTGTCTTTTGTTTATCATTTCTTTCGTTTAAGTATCCTGTTGTTTATTTTGTTTACTTCTGTTCTTTTATTTCTTTTTTTACTTTTTTAAACATTTCCTTTTTTAACTTAATAATGCCACGAAAAAGTCGTCCATAGGTTGTAGAACAAGAAATGCAAATAAAAATCGTTTAAGTCTTACTAATGAAAGCGTAGAGGAGACGGAAATTAGACGGTAATTTAAATATATTTTCTCATTGTAAGGGATGTGTGTCCATAATGATATTAATCCTTATCCTTTAAATAAGTTATCAATTTTCTACGTTAAACAAAGATAAACTTTGCCCTTTACAATATTTCGTAATTACAAATAGTTTTAGAGAAAAGCCCGACTCATGTTTAACCCTTACTTTCAGTATATATATAAGTATATTAGTTACCTTTTGGCCATTTAATATAAATTAAAATGTTGTTTACTGTTTTTCATTTCAATAAGTACTTTAGAAGTTTAGTAGCACAGATTTAAAATTACGGTACTAAAAAATTCTTGCTGTGTAACGGCTCGCCACCTACCACGCATCCCCCCCGCGCCCCACTACCTTTTGCTTATAAAAATTGGATCCGCCGCACCCGCCTGGCTTCCTTCCCCCGGGCTTGGGAGGAAGGCCTGGTCCGATACCGATCTATAACCCTCCTTATCGCGGTCGCCAAGCTGTTCGAGAAGTTATTCCTCTCACTTCTCCAGTCGCACATCCACCCTCAAGCGAGCAGTTTGGCAAGCGGGTATACCACTCTGGTTATACTACGCCGCAACAGCGATCAACCGAAAGGAGAGTGCAATAGTAGTTTTCTTCGACGTAGCGCGCGTATTCGACCGCGTTGGCACCCGGGCCTACTTCATTAAGTGCTCAGAGCCGGCACCCCCCAGCACGTCGCGCATGTCTTTGCCTCCCTGCCTCAGTGACAGGACATTTTGCGTGAGAGTTGAGAGTTCGAGGTCTAGCAGCGACTCGATCGCTGCCGTTGTTCCCCAGGGCAGCATTTTATCACCTGCTCTCTACGCACTATACACTGATGACATAACAACGCCCTAGCGAGTATCTTTCAACGAGAAATCCTGCAGGTGGTCCAGAATCTCATCCTCCGTCGAGAGACGCAGGCGCCATACTAAGTGAGGAACACCACGCATCATCGCAACATAAAAATAGAAAGCCTGGAGGTACACATTGGTCGTCTCGCGTCCGACGCATTCCGCTGCGCCAATGCACCTAAGGAGCAGCACTCCGTGGTATACCCGGCCGCCCGAGGTCAGACGTAAAACTACTTCCGAGGGACTTTCTATTCTCCTCCAAATCCGACTTATGAGCCTTGGATTGAACCTTGGTCGTTTAAGATGGGCCTCCCTCAGAAAACCGAGGGTCTCTCCTGACTGAGTTGACCGCCTAGATGGCATTTGATAAACCTTCCAATTTCATACTGTGTTAACGCCCAGATGTCGTTCGGAGCTACTACGGAGATGGACGAAAGAATGCTTCAATTCTGCGCCTGGCTCTATAGCAAAGTTAATTTAGAAGCGATTGCACGTATTTTGGAGTTATCCAATAATTATTATGTATTTCAACGCGACATAGTTGGTTACATCTTTAATTTAAGTATTTTTGGGTAAGAGAATAGTAGGTAGTCTATTGCTTATAATTTCTTTCGTTAAAGTTTTCTGTTGTTTGTGTCATTTATTTAAGTTTGTTTTTTTAAACAATTGGAACATCCTTATTGGAACTATGAAAATGCGGGTTGCATTAAGGTTTAAATTATTTTCACATTAGTAATCTTAAGTGTTTTGCAAACGTAGGTACATTACATCAATAATTCAGTAGATAAAGCGGGCGAAGCCGCGAGCGGGTCGCTAGTTTTAATATAATTGATTTTTGTTCTCCCTCGTTCTCTATAAAAACTACCCTTTCTGTACATTCTTTAATATTTATGGTGTCTTTTTTAAATAAAGCTATAATTGTATTTGCAAAATCTCTTCTATGTTGAGGATTTTCAAAATATATAAAGTATTTAATCTTTGGGCGAATATATTCTTTAAGAAATTGTTTAACTAACTCTAAATTATTTAAAGGTAAAAATACTTCAAGAATTTTCTCTTTTGGCCTAGATAAATCTTTAACATGTAAGTCATTTTTTTGCCAGGTAAATACTAATATTTGATTCGGTTTTGTATCAATCGCCTCATGTAAAATGGGAATGCCTGATGTATCGCATTGAACATTTGAATGAACTGTTTCAGTGGCAGAACTTGAAGTAATGGAAGGGATAGGATATTCTTTTTCCGATAAATCTCTAGAACTAGCTGATATTGTTGCTTCAGAGTCAGATATGGTAATAGTCCTAGATTCGTCAGAGCTATGTCTTGTAGATAATTTTACAATTTCTTTTGTAACGTCACACAAATGCTCTTGAAGTCGAGATTCTTTTTCATCAACATTAACTACGAGAGAAGCGTTATCATCCAATTCTATAGCATTTATCTTTATTCGTGAAAGTGCGTCGGCGTTTGTGTTTTGTTTGCCTTTTACGTAATCGCCAACGTGTAAGCTTACTATTAGGCTCCTTAAGGGAATATAACCAAGCTAAGGGACGATGGTCAGTGTAAATGATAAATTTTCGACCATATAAATAGGGTCTAAAATGTTTAACGGCCCAAAGTATCCCTAATAACTCACGCTCTATCGTACTATACCGTACTTCTGTATCACTAAGAGTTCGGCTAGCATAGGCAATAGGACGATCGCTACCAATAGGTCCTTGTGATAATACGGCTCCTAAAGCTAGGGCTGAAGCGTCAGTTGTCAAAATGAATGGCTTGTCATAGTCAGGGTAAAAGGGGGGCATTCGTTAATAATTCCTTACATTTCTGAAATGCTTCTATATATTTTTCGTCAATTATTAATGTATTTCGTTTCTTTAAGCAAGCGGTCAAGGGTTGTGTAATTCGAGCAAAATCTCTTATAAAACGTCTGTAGTATCCTATTAAACCTAAAAAGCTTTTAATTTCTTTGGTGGTTTTTGGTAAAGGGAAATCTAAAACAGCTTTTATTTTGTCGTCATTGGGTTTGAGTCCATCTTTAGTAATCATATGTCCTAAGTATAAAACCTCTTTGCGTAAAAATTCTGATTTGTCAAGTTGCACTTTTAAGTTAGTCCTACGTAATCTGTCAAATACAATTCTGAGACTTTTAATGTGCTCTTCTAAACTAGGGGAGAATATAATTATGTCGTCTAGATAAACCATGCAGTGTATACCTTGTAGTCCTCTCAAGACGTTGTCCATCGTTCTTTGGAAAGTAGCTGGGGCAGTTTTTAGTCCAAAGGGCATTCTTAAAAATTCAAAATGTCCTGTCTGAGTACTAAATGCAGTTTTTTGACGGTCTGATTCATTAATTTCTATTTGGTGATATCCGCTAGCTAAATCTAATGTCGTAAAATACGTGCTTTTCCCTAATTTGTCAAACAAGTCAGTGATATTGGGAAGGGGATATTTGTCATCAATAGTAATTTCATTGAGTCGTCTATAGTCTACAACCATTCTGTACTTAACTTCTCCTGATGCATCCATCTTTTTAGGGACGAGATGAACTGGAGCGCTCCAAGGTGAGTAAGATTCTTGTATAACATTGTCAGTCAAAAGTTTCTCTACTTGTCGTTTAATCTCTTCACTTTGAACAGGTGCTTGTCTATAGGGTTTTATATATATGGGGTCCTCATTTTTAGTTCTAATAAAGTGCTTAACATCGTTAGTGAATGTCAATGGTAGTTGGTCACAATAAAATATGTCTTTATATTCATGACATAAAGTAAAAATTTTATTTTTCTCTATTTCATTAATGTGTTCTAACCTTACTTTCTCTAAATTTTTAATTAATAACTCTTCCTTTTCTATTTCCCTCATATCTTTCATAAAATTAACCTTGCACTCAGATATTTCATACATTTCCACTTCAAACGGCGACTTTATACTAAGCTCCATTTGTTTATCTAATGTATTTTGTATAATAGTTTTCGCATAACCATTCACGCACCTCACTACTGCACTTGGCATTCTTACGCCCTTGCAAAATTCAGTAAAATTAAGGATTGCATCCCCAGAATGTTGATTCGTTGGTAAGGATACTCTTATTTCAGAACGCGGGGGTAAAACTAAAATATATTCTGAATCGTTATATATTATGGGAATTTTTGAGTATTTTGTTTTAAGTATTTTATGTTTTAAATCAATTACAGCTTCTAATTGTTTCAAAAGATCGTTACCAATTAATCCGTCATATTTTGAATCCACATTATATACGTAAAATTTTTGTATATAATTACAATTAAATGTAGGCATAAGGGGGGTTTTAACTACTTCACCGTGTAAACTGGTAGCATGTGTGCTTGTAACTTGAAAAGGTTCATAGGTAATATAATTTTCAAAGTAATAATATGCCTTTTCAGGGCTTAAAAACGATCGTGTGCTTCCGGTATCGATCATAAATTTGGCATCTATTTCGGGAATATACACATAAGGCAACTTTAAATTTTTATCACAATTTAACTCTATACATTCTCTAGGTTTGAGGCTCGTATGCAAAAATTTTCTGTTTTATTAGGTTGCTCAATGTTATCGGCTTTTTCCTCTTCATTCGAGTCATTTGGAAAGTCGTAATGGTGTGAAATGTTTGGATGGTAATAGAGATTATATTCGGGGTCATATACATGTTCTGGAGAACACATATTTTCGTTATTGTCGTAGACATTGTCGTAGTCGATATCATACGTGTACATTTCATTTAAGGGTAAATTTGGTTTATTAGGTAAAGCACTTCTCATAGAGACATCATTTTGATTGGGTGTGCTTTTATTAAAATTAGGTTTATATCCAAATTGCGTTGGGTGTCCGTTATAATTATTTGCGTTAAACGGTGGACGATAACCTACCTGCTGAAATGGACGGTGCCCATAGTAGGGGTTAACTCTTGGCGGTGGTATATGCGGTCCCTTAGGAATACCGAATTTATATGGGGATAAGTTTGGCCTAAATCCAACGGGAGGGTTATTTGATGCTTGTGGTATGCCGAATTTAAACTGTGGCTGTTGATTTGATTGATACAAAACTTTATTATTAAAATAACCGGGCTTCGCATGAAAATCTAAATGATTCTGTGATTTAAACTGTGTGATCTGCGTGGAAGGATTATTCTGTTTTAAAATATATTTATTTCGTTGATTATATTGCTCCAGGAAATTCATTTCCTCTAAAACTACACTTAAAGCTGATTCTAAACTTTTGGGTGTTTTCAACCTAACTATCCGCACTAGATTTTCTGGTAAATTATATAAAAACACATTTAAAGAAGTGTTATTATAAATAATAATTTTACTTTGTCTTATTTCTTCGTTTACAATATGATTGACCTTTGATAAAAGTACCGAACGTACCGATTGTACCCTATTACAAAAATCAAGATAACTCTCTCCTGTTTTTATTTTTAAATTCTCTAACTCTATAGCAATACATTCCTCACTACGCGGGTCTCCAAAATGTTGAATTAATAAATCTTTAAATTCCGACCATGTAACAATATCCTCACGCTCGCTGATAAGCGCAGCGGCCCTGTCTACTAAGCGACTAGTAATAGCATGCATTATGTACACATTTTGTGCATCACTGCCTTGAAATTTATCAATTACATATTCACATTTCCGTAAAAATAAATTTAATTGGCGTTTGTCGCCACCAAAAAGTGGAATTAATTTTAAAATTTCAGTGGGAATTAGAGCTATATGTTCCATTTTTTTATTTTTTATTTTATATAAAATCTTACAATAGGAATAAAATAAAGAAATTGATTATAATAAGTATTTTAATTATTTAAAATTTAAATAAAATACACAGTAGTATTAATCAAACGTTATATTTCAAAGATTTGGATTCGAAATAATAAAATTAAACATAATTACTTAACTATAATATTTCAAAGATTTTGATTCGAAATATTAAGAAAATCAGACTACGTTACAATAAAAGAAATTCATTTTATTTATAACGGGATACAAGGAAGGTGAAAAATTCTACTCACCACCCCGAGGTCAGCATCATCAGCTCCAGGCTCCTCACGCACTGTCTTATTTATTTGGTTCGGGATAGTTCCTTACAGACCTTCAAGCCCTTTTTGCGGATTTTGACGCGTAATTTATAGATGAAGGCTGTAATTTATGTGGAAACTATCCTACCGGCTGCGCCAGACAAGTTTACGGGAGCGCGAGTGGGCTTTTTAAAAAGTAATAAAACTTTAATTTAAATTTATTTTAATGATCTATTGAACAGAATTTCATGTTCTTATATAATTAATTACTAAAGACTTAAAATACTGAAACGACCAAGCAGAAGCGCATGCTCTTGTCGATTGAAAAACTATCTCAAGAAAAATTAATATTAAAAATACATAAGAATGTTTCCCATGGCTTGAGAGGATTCGCGTTACCATACTTAGAATGCTGATTAAGCATTTACCTGTACCGTTCTCATGCCATGAGCCAACATAACTATTTTCACAATATTTTTGGTTTACGTACTTAATATACCAAAATTGAATTTACTTTTGAAATAACAAAGAAAAATAAAGTCGAAATAAAAGCGTATTTGTTCCCTTTCTCCCTTGATCGTCATTTCTACCTACTGCTGAAAAATATTTATTTAGCCCTAATAGGCGAATCCACTTGTCCATTTATCGAGCCCCTAATTGAATTACGTCGTATTGCCGGCGCTCAACGACGCAAACAGGGAATGACAAGTTAATGATGTTTAGAGAGGAGATTGGCCAAATCTGCCTATGTACCTACACTGATAGAGTGGTGCTTGAGCGTCTTTTGTACTTTACAATACACATGTAGTAGGTACTATTTAAAATTATATTGCTTCACGTGACGTTGTGGGTTCGATTTCCACTCGAGAAAATCAAATATTTAATATTTTTATTTCTTCGCTCTGGTGTCAACACAAAGTCCGGCGTTGAGTTCTGCCACTTAAGGCTACGTTCAGATGACAAGCGTTCAACGCGCGTTTCGATAACGCGCGTTTACAACTACATACTTTTTGTTCAGGTCGTACACATGCTAACGCGCGTTTTAATAAAGCGCGCGTTGACGCTGCGCTAGCGCTGGTCTGTTGTCAGCGCGCGTCAACGCGCGCTTTGAGATCATTGATTTTCTATGTTTCCGTTTAGTTGAACGCGCGCTTTCGACGCGGATATACGCATTTTATGGGATCAGTTCGTTCAGAAATCGTGTGGAGATATTGGGATCTCCGTGTTCTGCCGCGACGGTTCAGCCGTCGGTATAAAATCACCGCTAAAACTGTTTCTACGTCCTTCTCCGGCAAATGTAGAACTTTACTGAAATCTATGGCGGCCGCGACAACGCGCGTTCAACGTCTGACAAGCGCGTGTCATGTGAACACTATACAAAAATTTAGCGCACGTTCAGCGCGCGTTGAACACTTGTCATCTGAACGTAGCCTAACACGCAATTTCTCCAGAATTTGGCGGAAGAGTGTTTTAACACTAGACTACTCCTGTCTACCTTGCTACATGCAAGATATAGCAGGAAGCTGAGACTGTTAGATGTTATAATAATGTTTTTTCGTCTCACACTGTGTGAGGCCAAATTCCGAGACGGCGTGTCGAGAGCATATGGGAGCGAGGAAACTAAAATAATTTATCCCCCCAAGTTTACTTACCTTAACCATACTTTCTGGTATTATTTTTAAAATTAAATATTTAATATAGAAATATTTAATATTTTCGTTTCCTCGCTCACTTGTAACGTAGACAAAACGCGGTGTCTACACACCGCGTTTTGTCTTTCAACACGCGATACCTTGTGAAATGAGTGTCTTAACGCTAGGTTCCCAGGTATTCTATGTCTATCCTGCTAATGTGCGGGATACAGCGTGATTCAATAATAAATATTTAATACTAGATGGTAATAAGACGCCGAAAAGCGTACCTACCTACTTTCATTTGAAGCCTACCTACACGAAACTGACGAAACTTCTTCCGTTGATGAAAATTTTAACCAATCGTATTCTGACCACGAATCGAGATTTTTATAAACATAGGAAATTACGTATAATTTTTGGTTTAGGCACTTTTGATATATGTTGATATTGTACTAAGGTACTTTGAAGTTTTTCCTTATTGTATTTTGGCAGGCTTATATTGTATTTATTTTGCCTAAAATATTTCACCGCAATTTTGTTTCGGCATTTTTATATGAAAACAACTTTCCTGATTCGCTTTCTTTTTCCTTTCGGCTGCTTATCAATATATTAAAATGAAATTGATAAATGTTTCCTTAGATATTAGTAGCAATTGTTTTTAATTTGACTATTACGTTAGATAAAATATTATTTTAAAAAAGCAAATTCACGCTGTATCCTGTATATAGGCAGAGCGAACCTAGTTAAGACACTCCGTTTTCGACTTTCCGCCGAATTTTTCGAGGCATTGCATATTTATCGGCGGAATTCAACGCCGGGCTTAGCTTATAATATTTTTTTATGAAATATAGCTTCGGTTAATTATACAAATACTAAGCATACTAACCGAACATATAAATTTAACCTTATATGTATATGACTAGTCGTGGCGCAGCAGCACGCAGTGTGACTGTAAAATCGACTGGTTGTGGGTTCGATTCCCACTCGAGGAGATGAAATATTTACTTAAATTTATATCCATTTTCTTCGCTCTGGTGTTTAGGCTAAGCGCGCGTTGAGTTTTGCCACTCAACACGCAATGCCTCCAGAATTCGGCAGAAAGTGGGGAACGGAGTGTCTTAACACTACCTCAACACTACCTTAACGGTTCCCTCTGCCTACCCTGCTGTGTGCGGGATACAGCGTGAAGCTGATTTAATTTTATTTTTTTTAATATATACTCTTGATTGCTAATATATACCTATAGTCCTAGTCGCGTCCTACATCCTGCCAGTTAAAAGTTGTCACACAATGTCAATTTCCCATCATCAATATCAATTTACAGCTTGCGGCGTGCGCTGTATTGCATTTCGTCACTTCGTTAGCCGGGACTCGACTCCGGACAAATTCAATAAATAATGGACGAGCTAGTTAGTGTAGCGATGCTTCTGAAACACTTTTAACCTATTTTGTGTGGAACTGTAGTCTGTAAGCACTTACAGCTTATTTAGGATTTGATTTAAACGAGTTTTAGGTAGGTTTTTTTTTATTTATTGATTATTATTTTTGAGTAAGGAAAGGAATTACCTAGGTAATCTACTTTTTTTTATAGAATTATGAAAATGAGACCAGTCGTGGCGCAGGGGTATAAATTGTGACTGTAAACGCGACTGGTTCATTTTAAATGTATATTTCCATTTTTCACTTTGGTGTCGAGTTCCCTCTGCTTACGCTGTTATGTGCGGGATACAACGTGAAGCTGAAGTTGTTTATAGATTAAAAGAATACTTTACTTATACCTATATATCGATTCCCTATATCATACATACTATATCTATTAAAATATAATTATGTGCCTACACGTAACGCTGTCCCCATCAATACATATTTACTCTTTTTAGGTACACATGGTACATTCGTACATTCACATACATATTTACCATACATAAATCTATAGCTATACATATAATAAAAATGTAGCTGATCGCTGTCAATCTACGATATAAGAGAACAACTAATATGGGGGGTATTTATCAACGAAACAGAACCCAAACAGACTTTCAAAAGGCGCGTCTCTTTGTATGTGCACTTGTGCACGCTAATCTCTGAAACGGCTTAACCGATATTAATGTAGCTTTCTTTATTGTATTTTGTCAAGAGTTCTCGTTACATTTAGTTTTTGTTTTATTTTAATCATTAATAAAGAATGTATATCAATATAAAGTATTTTGTTCGAATTAACTCATGTGTTTTCAATTTTTAAATATTAACTTTCAAATGATAATATTATTATAAGATAAATGTAATTTAGATTAGTAGGTTAATAAATAATTGGTTCAAATAATATAATTAGATCGAGCGGGCGAAGCCGTGGGAGGGCCGCTAGTAAATAAATAAAACACCTAAACCTTTTACTCTGAGCATTTTAGTCAATTAATGACATTTTGGTCAACAATTTAATCCTAATAAACGAGGGTACTAATACAATTTCAGGAGCACTCCGAAGGGTCAACGACCCCTCGCAACGAGGACAAACCCGATGGACAGTCTCCCGCCGCTAATGAAGGTAATTTTGTATGTAATTTAATTAATATATTTGGTAGACATATATTTTTATTCAACTTTTTTTACGCAGCATTCCGTACACAGTAGTGTAGACAGAGGGAACCTGGGCACCTAGTGTTAAGATACTCCGTTTGCATGAAGACGATGCCGCGCTTTGCCTCTTTAAAAGAGTGAGGAAATGCAAATATTAAATATTTCATTTCTGCAAGTGGGAATCTAACCTGTCAGCACAGCTTGTCGCCCTAACAGTCGCATGGTTGTGCACCTGCGCCACGACTGGCCTCGATCAAATTCTTTTCTTCCAAATGGAGGAGGTTTTATATTCATTGACCGTTTTTCTATGTTCGTTTGTCGATTTATCCCTCATTTGCGGTCCTATACGATGAAAACCTTTGAATAGCATAGGGACATATTATGTTTTTATATAATTTCTTATATTAATCATATTTTCGATTTAATTCAACATCTGATGATATTACTGAACTGATAGGTAATTATGATAGAAACTCCAACTCCTAGACCATTAGGAGACAATCTTTTAAATATGACCTACAGAAAGTTAGTTGTATAATATCAAGTTCTTGAGGTAAGCTGATGATTGTAGGTATGATCTTCAACTTCTAATGGCTGTCTTTGAACTCACCATATTAACTTGTATAGAATGATATGCAAAGAAGTAAATATTAGGTACTCAGAGTTTCGATGGAGATGTTAAAATTAATATCAATAATTATTTTTTAATAGACTCCTTTTGGAAATTGATTAAAAAATTTAAGTTAATAATATAAAAGCTCAAGGCTTTTTTGGAAATAATAAAAAAAATAAATGTACTAACAAAAATGTTCTTTTGGTTTAGTTAAGTTATATTGACTGTAATTACTATAGGGAACTACAAGGACATATAACTAAATTATGCCAGCAATATCTACTTAGCGATACGATTTGATTAACTCTCTTCATGCCTTTATTGCTCTCGCGTCGTCTTACCGTTGCCATTAGATACGATCAAATATATTTACCTCCATCAGAAGGCCAGATTATTATATTCAAACTACTACTACCTGCGGCTTCGCCCGTGTTGTCAAATATAAGGAAATAAATAAGTATTAAGTAGGTACCTTAAGTACCTTGTATGTTCCCAACGTTATTTTATATCAAGCTTACCGTGGTAAGTCGACTTGGTAACATATTCTACCACTCCTACTGGTTCTAATTAGTAATTTCTGAGTAAGTACCAAACAACCTCTTCAGGTTCGTTTCAGCGTTAAGTTAGTAAAAAAATTAACTACTTATTTATAAATACAAGGCAAAGCGCGGCGTTGAGTTCCGCCACTCAACACGCAGTGCCACCAGAATTCGGAGTAAAGTGGGAAACGGAGTATCTTAACACTAGATTCCCTCTGCTTACACTGCTGTGTGCTCCCGCAGCTAATTTAATTTTTATTTATAAATCAGATAGTTTTATATTTATTTTTCAATAAGCAACTTAAAGTATTCTAATTATTCTTTTTTTAATTTGAACCGACTTAATTAAGTTAGCACATTTCCTAAGTAGAAATATTAAAGGTCTTGAACAAAGTGCACTCCAATCAAAAAGTAATCAAAACTTGTAAAGTTTAGTTCATCCAATTAATTTCTTAAAGACTTATCTTCTGTAGAAAATATTGTAAGCTTCTAATTATAAGTAACTTAATCATTACGCTAGTGATATTGAGTTCCGTCACTCTACACGCTATGCCTCCAGAATTCGGCGGAAAGTAAGCGACGGCAAGTGTAGATTCTTAGTTTACAATAAAGAACTTTCTAATGTTAATGTTCCCTACTCGAGGAGATGAAATATTTCCATTTCTTCGCTCTGGTGTCGAGGTAAAGCGCGGTGTTAAGTTCTGGTACTCAACACACAATGCCTGCAGAATCCGGCAGAAAGTGGGGAACGTAGCATCGTAATATTAGGTTCCCTCTGCCTACCCTGCTGATATTCAGCAGGGTAGGCAACTTTCAACTTTCTAATGTATAGATAATAAGATAAGATATATCAGTGTATAATACTTAAATTTGTATTTGAAGGTGAAGGAGACAGTGAGAGGTGATGGTCAGCAAGCACGCTCCTAGACCGACTCGCTCAGCGCGGGTTTGCGGCCGACACGCGTCTGGCCCTGCCTCCCACTGGTATGAGTGCCTTCTAGTTTAGTGATTTTTATATTTTATAATTATTTATCTAAGTAATTTGAGGCCGTGGCGCAGTGGCACGAAGTGTGAGTATAAAACCGACTGGTTGTGGGTTCAATCCCTACTCGAGGAGATGAAATATTTACTTTTTAAAATTTATATTTTTATTTCTTCGCTCTGGTGTCGAGGCTAAGCGCGGCGTTTAGTTCTGCCACTCTACACGCAATGCCTCCAGAATTCAGCAGCAAGTGGGGAACGGAGTGTCTTAACACTAGGTTCCCTCTGCCTAGCATGCTGTGTGCAGGATACAGTGTGAAGCTGATTTGATTTGAATATGAAGGCGTTTATATAGGAGCACAAATTTTAAAAATTTCAATGTTATATGCATTTAACCGACTTCTGTAAGGATGAGTTTGTACAATGTACGCCCCGTTATTTTATCAGTTAGTGTTTGAAACTCATAATTGCATTCTTAATAATAATCAGCTTCACGCTGTATCCCACACAGCAGAGAAGGCAGAGGGAACCTAGTGTTAAGACACTCCGTTCCCCCACTTTTCCCTGAATTCTGCTTACATTGAGTGCGTTCTTTGCAGTAATAATAACTTCATATCGATTTTGTTTACTATGTCAACACAGTTCTTTTACACTGTCAGAATTTTTTTTTTAATTTTATGACGTTTTAAATTATTTCATCAGTCCAGTTTGACGAGTTGCGACGTGCCTCCAGGTTGCGCGCGCTACCGGGAACTCTGCTACCGCGCGTCGCAGGCGCACGCCGCGCCGCCGGGCGCCGCGCGCGCCTCCTCGTGCGCGTGCGCCAACTGCGCGAGCCGCGCGCCGCCGCCGCCCTGACCCGTGCCGCGCCCACGGCCCACTGCGCGGGCGCTGAATTCGTGTTACCGGCAGTGATTACAGACTTTGAGGCTTCTGTATTACATTACTTTAACGGGTGAACGACAGGCACACCGAGAAAGGTTCACTCTAACGCATTCGTTCCCAACCAGACGTCCGCGGACCACCAGTGGTCCGTAGAAGCCTAAATATGGTCCGCGAACGATTTTAATTTTATGACTGGGAATGGTGAGGTGAAGTTTCTGTTTGATTATCACAGTTAATTTTTATTATACCTACATGCATAGTGGCCCCTGCTACTACGAATGATATAAAAGTGGTCCTTGATCAAGAAAATGGGAACCCCTGCTCTAGCGCGTATAAAATTATATTTGGTGTAAATTGCTTCTAATAGATTAAAACCAAAGCGTATATATATACCAATATTGTACATTTACATCTATAATAATTTTAAATAAAGTCTATGCTCGAAATTTATTAAGCTTTAGTAAATGGCAACACCAATTTTTTTGGCAACAAATTTTACACTTATATAAAATGTAAGTATCAATATTCCCAGTACAATTTTTACTAAATATCCTTTCAACAAATACACACCTTTCTACATAAACACAGACCTATTATTTTTTTTATTTTTTTATATTATTATATTTTTTACTTAATTCACTTCGATGGTTATATTGGTTTAATGTGTTCTATGCCCTTGTTTTTTCCTAAGTTATGGCTTTATTCGTGTTAATTCATGACAGAATAAATAGTGTTGCTAGCATTAGGATTCGAACCCAAAAATATAATTGATCCAAATTATACATCCAAATATTATAAACATATAATTTTAATGATTTAGTCATCGTGATATAACTACAGCTCTATTGTGAAGAGCGGTTATATGTTTTTTTGCTGACTTTGTGAATACTTACACGATTTTTTTTAATTCATTGCTATTCCAATATTAATTAAGAAAGCCACTAATACCCATTCTACATGTAAAACTACTCCATTTACTTTTTTTTAACCTACAATTTCCTCAATTACACTTCCTAGTGCCTTGAAATGCCTAATCCCAATGATTTAAAATACAGATTATAAAAAGCTGAAAAAAAAATTACAGACCCTTGCAATAGATTTTTAATTATTCTATTTCAGAAATATTACTGTTAAGATTGTCTAGTTTAAGAAATTCAATGTATTCTGCTTTTCATTACAAAAAAATAAGCCTAATCGTCGTAAAATAATGAAATTATTGTCAAATTAAATATATCTGTCCATTATATTGCTACAATTAATTAATTAATTATTAGATATAAAGCCTTATTAATAGAAATAATTTTAAAATGTGACTTTACATAATTTATTCACACATTCCAACAGTTGATTTCCTATATTCTAACAACTAGACCGAGAACATTTTAAAAAATTAAGAATTAAATATTTAAAGTAGAAGCTAACATAATTGAACTCAAGGGAATCATATAAAGATTAAGAACTTAATCATACACAAATTTTAGGTTTGTAAAATCTAAAAAAAAACACAAAAATATATTCACATTGTTCCTTTCACATAGTAAATAGGCATACTCAATAAAAAGAGTGCTTAGTTTTAATTCTAATATAAGGATCCTATTATAAATGATCTTGTAACTTGTCTAAACGTTAGGATTAATTCGACATAATAATATAATACAATGTATATACTATAAAGCTATTTCATTAAATTAATTACTATGTAAATTAATATTTATTTTATTACATGATTCATCTATTTCGATTCTACTTACCCAATGTCAAAAGTTTCAGAATAATATTTTATAACTATGTACTTATTATATTTAAAACGTTTCAAAAATTAAATTAAATATTCTTATTATAAAAAAATATAAATGTAAGTATTGTTATTATTAAAATGAACTATTTATTATAATTTATAGCATATTATGTAAGAAATTTTATTAAAAAAGTGATATTTGTTTCTGGACAGCTTGAAGACAGTCTTGTACGTGAATTTAAAAATAAAAGTTAAAATTATAAGTATTTTTATTAAAGTAAACAGATATACAGATGTCAAGTGGAGAATGGACGTTTCAATGGAAAACTCTGGAAAATTTACAACATATGGAAAACTTGGACGCGTGCGATTTTATTAATTTTGTCACAATGTTATTGAACATTTAAAAAAATAAAATAAAACAAAATAAAATGCTACTGTTAAAATATTGTAAAACAGGATAGTTTTGAAATATTAAGCTCAGGTTAGTTTTTGATTTTTTTTTCTCTAAACATTACAAAATAGATGTTTTTAATAAATGTACGATACAAGATTTAAAAAGCAAATAGACAACTATAATATAATGTAACTTGATATGTAGTAGTGCTTAAAATGAATAAATGCATTTTTCAAAACTTACATATTACAACAGTGTTACCAGATCGAAAGAGACGTGACGACACACGAAATTATATTAAATTAACCATTTCTCCAACATTTACCAGATTAAAAACTAAAAATACAGAGAAATAAGTAAAAAAAAATATAATAAGCAAACGATATAAAGAATAATAAGAAGGTACACGAAATACATACAAACGTGAAAGTATCTATACTACCAACTTAGTTATAAGAATTATAAGTTGGTTAAAGTGTCGTTACCGCCATGCTATACCAACTATACACTCAATGATTGCTTTTATAGAAAAAGTACATATTTTACAAATGTGTTAATTAAAACTCATATATATATCCATATGTGAAGACGAAATATGGAATCTGCTTAGATCGTAGTCTAAAGAACTAGGTTTATCTGTTTGATATGCTCCTGCTAATTTATCCGCAACACTTAACACTATAAAAATTTGTACACTGGTAGGAAGGAATACTCGATAGAAACTTGTATGGACGTGATTTGGTGAAATCTTATATCTATGTTATTGTATTATAAACATCGAAAATACGGCCTTACAATTGTAAAGGGAAATCAACCATCAAACGGTTGAGAAAATAGATTTAAATATGAAAAATACTTGTCAACTTTCCAAAATATCATGTTAATTTATAATTTTACCTAAATTGTAGAAACTTGTCATGTGCGACCAAGAGGTACATGCAGGCATTTAGTCATATAACAAACCATTTATGTAAACTTATACAGTAGTAACTATAACTATTAAATTGCAACGTTTCTAATGAAACCGGCCGTCCACAAAATTAATAAGAAGGTACACGAAATACATACAAACGTGAAAGTATCTATACTACCAACTTAGTTATAAGAATTATAAGTTGGTTAAAGTGTCGTTACCGCCATGCTATACCAACTATACACTCAATGATTGCTTTTATAGAAAAAGTACATATTTTACAAATGTGTTAATTAAAACTCATATATATATCCATATGTGAAGACGAAATATGGAATCTGCTTAGATCGTAGTCTAAAGAACTAGGTTTATCTGTTTGATATGCTCCTGCTAATTTATCCGACACAATATCAACGTCGCCGTCTTTTTAGAGTAAAAAGAAAGAGACAGCATTACAAATCACCAAATTTAACAGGAACTTATCTAACAGTTAAAATACAGAACTAAAGCAAACCAGATTTTCTAGTCATATTAATCGACTTTGTGTCAAAATACCTATTGCTTAATACGTTGGAACTGTACTCAGAATGTTCCAGAGAGTGGTAAATTTAAGTTTTGAATGGTAAACAGTGCAATGTAAAATTAGTCATTAACGCCTATAGGGATGGTAAGATGACGCAGAGGCGGCCCCGCCGGACCCGTGGTGGCGCTTCGATGACTTCTGGTATCCATCTCCGGAGCCTCCTGCATACTCGTGATCATCACCTAAATTAATTGACTACGTTAATACGACGAACAAACAAAATAAACTGTCAACAGCAATATATGAAAGCTTTTGTTTTTTAAATTGAAATTTTGGAAATTTATCATTTGAATTTGATTTACAGAAGAAATAGTATAGTAATAAAAAAAAAAAACTTACCGCACCACGCACCTTCTCCACTCACCCAACGAATTATACTATTGGCAAATTACACTTCATGATAGAACTAGCCTTTGTAACCATATCTATCTATAGATAGATATATCTAGATAGACTAAACTAGATTAAATAATGTTTTCATTAATCATTAAACAATGAAACTAATGACATTTTGATTGCAAACAAACTAAATCTAACTAAATGAATGCTAAAAAAATTAATCTATTTCAAGATTTCAACACAAAGCATAATTTACCAACATAATGATGTGTTATCTATGTGTTATTTTTACCTACCGAATGTTAACTAGCGCTACGATTTATTGTTATTTTACGGGTATTTATACATATTTATGTAATTTTATAACCTGATGGTGTGGCAGATACGTCCGATATATTACAGTAAGATGGCTGTGGTGACGCCATGCCGGGGCAGAATATCATTGGGACCTGTATTATACGGGTTTTACTATTCTGTTTAGGTAAAATCTACATTTTATAAAAAAAAATTAAACGAAATGTTCAAAAAGATATGAAATCCAATGATAAGTGCAAGCAAAAAAAAATACTAATGTAGAAAATGAAACCAATATGGCAACTCTAATTATCACTTATTGTAACTATCTGTCAATCATTTTACACGCATTTACTTTTTTAGTGAAAAAATACTCTTCAAAAAAACAAAATTCAATGACAAAAAAATAAGGCACAAATTTGAGCTTTTAAATCGATCAACTTTCGGAAACCTGACGAGACGTTCCGATCGCGTCACTTAACGTCGCCATCGCGGCTATCGTGGGACTTCCCGTGACGCCGCCTACACCATCTCTAACACATTTCATTTATTGTTAAAAATATCATCAAAATCAATCAACCTTTAAATATTGATATTAGAAAAATATTGTGTAATGTTTGTAAAATTAAAGTAACTAATTCCTTCGCCAAATTCAAACTAAATATCCATTTTCAGATTAAATATATATATATAGATAATGTGAGGTAAAAGTTAGTATACATTGTGAGATACTTTAACGCGGTACAAACAGTTAAAACATGCAATGGACTTGATAGCGTACGGTATTTCGCGTAAAATTACAGAGTAGCTACTCTCTAGACTGGTGGTGTAAGACTGTTATGAAATAATTATTAATTTCGGATACAAAATTTATATAAAAACAAAAATTATGATAACTTAGACACATAAAGGGGGTAAAAACTACTCTATGGGATGAGGGGGGCGATCATTAAAAATGCCAGATATATTTTGAAATTTTTGATTTCTTTTAATTATCTACGTTTTATAATGTCCTTAAAGTAGATATATATTTCATCATAAGATATCTCAAATATTTGCAGTGGTAATATTAATATTTTTTTTAATTAATCAACCAGTAGTATTACTTAAACCATTAAGATAGAAGAAGCTTAATAATAGAAAACTACGACAAACTGTTTTATTTTTTTTCCATTACATTACAAACTACATACTTATACGTTACCAGTTAAAACTAACTCTAATATATACCCAAAATACCTAATATATTGAATAATGCATAGTTTCTACTTCGAAAACCTTAAGTGTTATATAGTGTGATAGCACTTTTTGAGTTACATCGAATATATTAAACGCACATATAAGCTTCTCGTCTTAATATTTCAGTGCTTTAACCGTAATTAACTAATTATCATTAAATTTACATATGTTATGTTATGTTATAAATTTAAAAAGAAACAACAAGGACGCACGTGTAAGTCTATCATAATTTTTCTTTTTATATAAGGGGCGGGGGCGGTGCGCGCGCCGCCCGTGGCCCGGCGCCGCGCGCGCCCCCCGCCGCGGCTTAGGGCTAATTACACTACATTACAACGTAGTCTTACTGCTTACCATCGGCTAACAAATTATTTATAAACACAGCGCCCGTAGTGGCCGTAAAGTAAAACTTATATATTGCCGTAAGTAACCATTATTTTATATATTGTACATCAGTCGATAAGTTCACCTAACAATTTTTTTTGTAATCTAATCGATCGAGAATTATGTACTTTATTCACTACAATATGAAAAAAATTATGTATTATATATATATTATATATAAAGTTAAAAAAATAATCAACATCGAATTTTTTTTTAATTAAAAACAGAAATAAATAACGACTTGCCCTAAGTTTTATAAGTAATTAATTAATGTTACAATTAACTGTAAAGCCCGTGCGATTCATTTACTTTAATAATATGCGTTCGATAATAATTACATTTATATCATAATAATAATAATATAATCTAGTATAAATACAAGGTTTTTTTTTTTAATTATTATATTAATAATACCTGCATTGATTTAAAATAACTTTAGAACCGACTATATAGTGACGTCGGACGCGTCGCTAAATGCAATCAATATCCGTACATTTACAGTACAAATAGAGAGTAACTTAAAAAAGATTCCTGCTAGTCTAACGTTTTTAACACTAGGGGTCTCGTATATAATATAATTAGTCAATTACGATCATAAGTTTATTACGGCGGCCGCGACGGACGGACAGTCGACCGCGCGCGCCTGTTGTTCACTATTATTATTATATTAATATTAATATTAATAATAATATACCAAAAAATACACTTTTACACAAACATGTTACTACTTGAATATACATACACATATAAAAAACCGCGTACACTATCATTTATATAAAGTAAAAATACAAACAAGAGTCGAAATTGTAAACTACAAACAGCACAACAGTACTACATTTAAGCCATGATCAAATATTATCAATAAACATTATTTATTTATATTATAATATTAAAAATACAGGAGTATGTGTAGTGTTTGTTACATACACCTCGCGCGCGACGCCGCACAGTGACGTCACGGCCCGACGCCCGACGACCACATTTGACAGACGGAGCCTCTAAACGAGTCTTACCGTATTATGTATTTTGCTAACTATTTTTAATTAATAAATTCATCCAATATTTTTATGTCTCTTCTCCTATATAATAATAATAATAATAAGAATAATAATTAAAAACCCATATAAATAGTTTTATCAATTGATTTCTCACAATAATTTGCACTAAGTTTTAATTAATAATTGTTCAGTAAATCTAAAATTTCTAATACATATTATACTTTATTTAAATAAATTATACTCTTTTATTATGTTACTTAGAAGATTGCCACGATGGTTGATTACAAACTAACTTCATACAAAAATTGTTACCGAAGGCTCGTGGGTGCGGGTTCGGAGCCCGCGTCTAAAACACCTTAGTGCTAATTCAATATCACTGAAAATAACATAATATAAATCATCTCTATATTCACTTAACGCTTTGTTTAAGGCATCGTTTCCTAACATTAAACAGACGTGAGGACATTCGTCACTTATCGGTGGTTGTGTATTAACCTACGGCGAGTAAATGATAAACCCGATACGCGGGTGCGCGGAAACGATAGCGGGAGGAGGTGAAGGGGTACCGGAGGGTACACCGGGGTACAGGGGGAAGTACGCGAGGTACACATGGGGGGGGGGGGGGGGGGTGTGGAAGCGAACTTACCAACGACGGACTTAACGAGGAATGAATCGAAACAAATTAAACCTAACTTACATAGGAACGATCAAGTGAGAGAGTAGAGGAGCGGTAGGCGCGGACACTACAACACGTAACCTAGCAGCGGGCGTACAAATAGGCACCGACGTCATTTAACAATTATTATTTATATTATTTGAATATTACGTTAAAAGGTACAAGTTTCTTGTCATCCCTACATAATGATGTGTATTCAGTCGTGTGTAATATAATATCCGCGTAACTATGAAACATCACATCGTAAGGCTTTTTATTTATTTATTATTTTTTTCTCTATTTTTAGCATAAATTTTGGGTACTCCGCACCATTCGCCGGAGCGGGTGATCCACTGATAAATAATTTAAGTTTACTTACGGCGCGATCTTAAATAACCCTATATGCTACAACATCAACCCCCCGGAGGTGGCCGCTCGCCGCGCCCCCGCCGCTAACATTACTTAGCTTATCACTAAAATTTTAATCAGTCGATCGGTCAAACGATTGATCGATATATAGTACAGTAAAAAGGACTAACATTAAATTTAATCTAAAAATTGTTAATTTAAATAATAACTCACACGGGCCGGGGGGCGGGCGGGCGCCGCGTGTGTTTGGCGATTCACATAAATTAACTTTACAATAGAAATATTATATTTTAGTTAAGAGTAGCTAGTATGTACACGTCCGCGCGAACGGTGCGGCGCCTCTCTATCCTAAGTGCTTGAGCGTCGTCACTTACAACAATACACCGTCCTCTCTTGCTCGTCGACAATTTGGCAGGTAGTAATTCATTAAAAGTATTTTATTTTATTTATTTATTCATTATATAAACTTAAATATTGCAATAAAAAACTAATAATTCATATAAGAAAAAAAAGGAAATAAAAAATAATCATCATTACAATTACGATTTATATTATTATTACAGAATTGCTCCCATTACGAACGTCGGGAAATTAAAAAAATATTTAAATCACGTTCAGTCAATGTTCATTATTATTTCATTAGATCCCTAACGTTTTCCTAATTCTAGTGGGTGGTAAACAACCAAAACACTAATATTAAACATACATATCGATATATATACCAAATATTTATTTATACAAGTCATTTAGCTTAAGTTAAGTTGTTTAGGTAATTTTTTTTCCCTAAATTGGCCTTGTTTTAACATATAGTTATATAGTCTGTCAAATGTGGCGGGATCGCCGCCGTGCACTGCGCAACATCTCCTACGTCACCACCGACGCCACTGCGTCACTCTCATTAAAAGAAATCATTTTATAAACGCGAAAACAAAAATCATCGGACATAATGGAAAATATTAAAAACATTTATTAAAAAAGGAGCCCACATCCAAAAAGAAAAATAATAAAAAAAGGCAAAGAAATTAAAAACTTTCCGTGTACAGAGATGTACACGAGCCGTCCGGAGCTCGCCGCGACACCGGGGGCCGTACCACCGCGACCGTGCCCGCACTCTTTCTTATACAAACAACACTACCATAGGTATAATTATTAAATGTAAAACGTACTTTAAAATTTAATTACAATTAATTTGTTACCACTAAGTTAACGTACGCGTGTGGGTTTGTGTCAATGCAGTCGACCGAGTGTCTCCCTCTCTGGCTAATCTCTTAAAAATTGTAGTCAAACTCGTCACTAGTCATGATAATAACAGTAGATCGTCGTCACGGGGCGCCGTGTGGGTGTGTGGGTGTGGGGGTGTCGGGGGGTGTGGGGGGTGTGGGGTGTGTCTATGCGGCGGGCCAGTCCTTGGCGCAGTCGCTGTTGAAGTGTTTGGGCGCGTGGTGCGGCAGGTGCACACCTGGCGCGCCGTGGTAGTCGCCGCCGTAGCGCGCGCCGCCGTACGACGAGCCCTGGCCCGCACAACGCCGCGTTAGCGCCCGTATGCCCCGTCTAGTGCCCCCCCGCCCAGTGCCCCCCGCCGCGGCGGCGAGCCCCGCGCAATGCCCCACACTCAAACTAGTGATAAGTCTCTCTGCCGAGACACTAGACGAAGTATACAAGGCAGGTCTGATGATGTAATATATTTGAGGACCTATAGGGGCCTATTCTTATCGGAACGCTAAGTGGCCTCCGAGTCATCAAGGGTACTAAGCGTCACTACGAGATTATTGTTTGAACACAAATAAAATACCAGCTTAATTTAGAATACATGTTGAATTAGGCCACCTGCGTTGACAATCTAATGTATATAGGGTGATTTATCGTCGGATTATTCGCTTTTATTAAAAAAAAAAAGAACAAAGAGTATACTTAAAAATGTACCAGAGACAATCTCCAAAATGGATATAAAACCAAAATAGTCGATAAGAGTAAACACACAAGATCGTAGAGCGAGTAATGGGACGATAAACCATAGGTATGGGTGCGCTAGACGCGTCGCACCGAAGCCATCTTATATATATATCGCACGCCACAATTATAGAAAATCATCGATTATGTTTGACACAAACTATAAAGTATAAAAATATAAAGTGTATATAAAACAAGCAAGTAAGTGAACACCGGCTTCGGGGCGGCCGCGTGGCGCGCGCTCTGCTCTGGTTACAATCAACAGATTCGAATTTCATCTCTGAACACTTAAAGTACAGCTCTTAATATTATCGTTAAAATTATATATATTAATGAACCTGCAACAATACGAGAAAATCGTTGTTTTACTAATTTGTACTTTAAATGCCAATTTACATGTTGAGATGAAACAAAGCTATGTCATCTCGCTCTAGAGTCTAGAGTGTGGGTAGGTAGGATGCGATGCGAACGATCGGAACGGAACTAAAGGGAAGCTTAGTCTGGTGCGGTGCGATGCCTTTTGGGAGACCGTCCATAGTGAGAGACCCCCTAGCCCGCGACTACCCCGGCGGACCCCTATCTAATTGTCTTTGTGGAGGAGCCACTCTTGTGGGCCCTGATCGACCAACTGCAAAAGAAGAACACATGAACCACTCGCCGCAACTGAGCCAGCCATTGTGAGTAGCGGTGAAAGCGTGCGAGCCGACCCGCCATGAGGTGATGAGGACACTATGGACGCGGCTAAGACATCGCACGCGACAGCCCCTGCGCGTGGATCGCAAACACTACTACAGTACAACCAAATTGAGGCCCGCGTCACTCATTCAGGCAATGTGTTATGAGACAGACAACAGGAAGAACGTGTTATGAAAACATTCACTCGCTCACTCATTCGGGGGAATGGATGCCGGGAGGTAGAACGAAGCGGGAATATATGATGTATGGAAGACGGTATACCAGAACCCATGTATTTAATTTCAGTGAATATTAATGAACACAATCAACACGTCAACTTGGCTGTACTTTGCCGTATCTAGGCGACTTTGGAAGTTACTTTACGATAGAAAAATTTGAACAATCCTAGAGCTGAGACATATCTTCAATGTTTGCGATAAACAAATACCGAAAAGAAACTATTTTTTTAGAAAAATACTAAATATAATTTATTTATTTAAGTGATATCAAACGATGCATGGGTAGTTTCAATTCGGTATTTGCACCAACCGTTAATGTGGGAGTATTAAATTTGAGGGAAAGCAAGCAAAATGACAGTATATATTTATTATATTGAGCACCGCAACCTATTAGATCATGTTGAAAATATAAATTATACATTTATATATGAACATGGAAAATATCACTATTTATATCAATAATAATTTATTATATTTTCAACACAATTCAGTAAAAGTTATTCAAAATAAAACAACTTCTTTCCATTCTAAAGTAAAAAAAATCTTAGTGCAAAAAAAATATATATATATATTAAAACTTAGTATTATTGGAAAATTGGAAAAAAGTTGTTCATCGAATGATAAAGCATGGGAATGAAGCAAAGCAATGCATATGACATTAAAATGAAAATATATTTTTCTAATTCTACCCAGAGGATGTCCTAACAAAAATAATGTGTGAGCATGTTATATAGAACTAACTAAAAAGGCAAATGGGTTCAAGCCAAGCAATTTCATGACGATAAAAAAATGCATTTGCGAAATAATTCATAATATTAAATAAATTATAATTAAATAAATTATTTCGCAAGTACATTACGATCTAAGGCTGAGTTCACATGATTGATAATTTAATTATGAAATTAAAAAAAAATGAGCTGTGCCTCAAATCGCAATAAAAATGAAAGCGCATATGTTTTGAAACAATGTGAAGCACTTAAAAATAAAATTTAAAAAAATATCATATAACAGTCCAAATGACATTTGTGATGGTAACCTAGTATTTATAATAAAATAATTATGTATTGTATGTTTTTTATTAACTTTAACAAATTGATAGCAAGTACTATTTATTATTCGTTTTTTAAAATATAATAAAAATATAAATAAGATGTACAATAACTTAGTTACCATCGCAATTGTTATAGAATCTGTGATTTCGAAATATAAATTTTAAAATAAAAAAAAAGCGCCAGCTTAATAAAAATTATATATTTTTGGTTAAAGTAAATCTTTTTTCATTGCTAAGATATTACTAAACATTAAAAAATATCAACTCAAAATACTTGTACCTACATTAGATACACCGAAAATACATTTTAGGATAAATTTCAACAAAACACGTGGCTCACAATCGTTACTTAAACTTGACATTTCCGAAATCACTTATTCAATTGAATAAATAATAAAAAATGGCATTATATGGAATACATTGTGTACTTTAGTGTAATAGCGACGTGTCACGTGACACGTAATGGCGGCTCTTGCATTCACGTGACATGACAGTTGGCCATTACACTGTGTTGTGTTTGTGTGTATATTGGAGCATTTTTTTTATTGCAAGCAAATATTGGTTTTTTTTCTTAATTTCGAATAATGTTTGCACTTTTAATATGATAAAAGTATTAAAATTTAGTTTCTATGTTCTTTTTAGTTTCATAATTAATTATTGCCATATTATTATGAAACAATTTCATATGGTTGTTGAAATAAATAGAGAACGATAATAAAGTTTTGAATAGATTGACATTAATCCTACAGTCATTGCTTTGCTCCACGATACACACCCACACGCGCGGGCGGGGGCGGTCATACCTGGTCCTGCTGGTAGGCAGGCGGGTACTGCTGGTACGTGGAGTAGTCGGCCGAGGAGGACTTGGACAGCGCGGCGGAGGACAGCGCGCCGGCGAGCGGCGCCGCGCCCGTGCCCGCGTTGCCGCCGCGCCCGTACATCTCGCCGCCCTCCGACAGCGGCACGTACGAGCCTGCGGCGATAAATATATTACAGAACACCACTGTCACCTTGTCAGTGTCTGCTAAAACTAATTTAAGTTATTTCCAAAAAAACTGTTGTGCATATTATATTTTTCAATATGTAGTTTTGTTTCTGTAGTATTGCTTTTTATTATAATAAAATTGAACATTGTGCAATTTTATTGTATAAAAAATGTTTCCTATGCAAGTGTATTAATAGATTGCCTTAACAATATACCTTCATATTTAAATAATACATAAATATTGAAATTATATAAAAATATCTTTGTAATTAAATAACAATTCATAAAAAAAATCAAACAAAAAACACCTAATCATCCCTAATAATAATAGTAACGAAAAAAGTGTGTCTGCCTGTCTGTACCACAACAAAACATGTCTAGTCTATTGTCTGTATATCAACTAACATAAGAAACAAGCAATAAAATCATAATTTTAATTAAAAAAAAGTTTTTACCCATCTGTTCATGTGTCCCATAATAATAATATATATGAATAGTACCAGAGCCAGTGCATTTTCAAAATTTGCGACATATCTTTTTATATATTTATAAAAAAACTGTCTATTTATGTATCAACTAACATAAATAACAATAAGTTTGTATCTTGTAAGTGTGTCAGTAATTATGTTCATGTGTCAAAAGTTAATATCATATATGTATATTTCGTTCCAGAGCCAGTGGAGATGGATGTATTATATATAATAAAATATCAAAAAACCGTCTTATACTGTCTGTATATTCACTATTATAAAAACAAACGAAAAAAAAGGCAATAAAATCATAATAACAATAATAATAACTAAAAATGTGTCTCATCAATCCGCATAGCAAAACTAATAACATCAACAACAAAAACGTATAGTCCGTCAGTCCGTGCTTGCTTGTGTCACCACAGTCAATATTACACAAGTATCGTACCAGAGCCAGTGGAGTTGGAGTTCTGCGGCATGCTCCAGTTGGTCCAGCTGCCGCCGGCCGACGCGCCCGCGGGGGCCGAGCTGTAGTTGGCTGTTAACATAACACAACTACATTACTCCGGTATCATTTGTTTACTTGGATATCTTATTTGACTGGCTACTTGAATTCTAAATATGGGTTTCTTCACTGGCTTTTATATTATTAGGGCAAACGGATTGTGACTATCAAAACATGGCCAAACTGCCTTAAACGTAGTTCTAGTCATTGACATAAAGAAAACTAATATAAATTTTCATCTGGCTGTCATCACTGATTGATAGTGACTATCAACAGTATTGACTATATACAGATAGTGACCATGGTCATATACTGGCAAAACATATGAACATTTTGTTTATATTCGTTGACACAAGGGATACTGGCTGTTTAGATTTTAGTTATGGGGTTTTAACTGGCATATATTAATGGGAATCGCGGATTTTTTAAAGGGTAGTTACTAATTTAATATTATTACTACTTTTGTTTGTATGGGATTTCTATACAATTTTATTGCATCTTTGTGTTAGTGTGTGGAAGTGTGTGCGTGCATGTTGATATAGTGATAAAATCTAATATTCATGTAAAATACATTTTAAAAATGTACATTTAATTCAATTTAATATACTAATAAATGAATAAGAAATCATTTTTTCATTCAAATTGTTATACTGTACTTATAAATATACTCTAGAATTTAATTATTATTTATATATTAATTATATTAACATTTTATTTATATATTAATTATACAACAAGTATCTACTCTGTTACCTGCAGAAAAACATGAAAAATATCACAAACTATTACACCAACTAAAAAAGTGTAGCAAATTTTGTAGACTCATTTATTCATAAGAATATAGAGTATATGCTGATTTGCATGTTACTTTCCCACAAACATCTGAACGTACCAACGAAAAGAAAATTTCTAGGCACTGCCTGGATGTGGATATATATACTGTATTATTATATGACGTCACTGGTGTTAACAACAAACTTGATGTGGTGTCAAAATCCTTTTACTGTAGTTAAGCTTGTTTTGCAAACAGCAACGCTTCATAACGACGACGAAAATTTATTACGCATAAACTATTATAATGAAATATAATATAATTATGAAATAATGATATAAAGTCTAAATAATTATATTTATGAAAATTTATCCAAATCACGAAATTTAGTTTCACGTTATATCCAGCATATAGCAGGGTAGACAAAGGGAGCTTTAGTATAAGACACTCCAAAACTAATTTGTTGATGATTGATAATTATATTTTTTGGCGGGATTCAACGCCGCGATTTGTTTTCTTTTTAAAAAGAGCGAGGAAATGAAAATAAATCATTTCTTCGAATGTGAATCAAACCTAAAATCATCGCGTTTACAGCGTGCATAATGGATAGTTTTTTTTAAATTTAAAGTAAATTGTGTTTCCTAGGAAGGCTATGTTTGTAGGGTTCTCGGAAGGAATTATTCTGTAGTAGGCTCACATCATCACGCAGAACAACTTTTCCGAAGCCATTATATTCATATAAATGTAGGTTCAGCTGGGCTGCTAGGATTTTCACATCAGACCTTTGGTTTTGAACGACAAAAGTGATGATCATGTTGACTGACGTATGAAACAATTTTCTCTTGTGGCATAATCTCTTGTGGCTTAGACAGATTGTTAGACAATCATCACGTATCTTTAAATTTGGTAACATTTTTTATTACTGAAAAATATTTTAGCATCGTCAAGTTTTAGTGGATGTTACCATTGGTTTACATTATCAGTCCTAGAACCTCACCTAATCTGCTTGAGTAGCCACTCGGTTTTTTCAGTATAATTAAAAAATAAGTAGCTGTAGCTTCCGTAACACTGTCGTAGTCTCCTGCCTGTAGAGGTATAAAGCAGTACAAAAGAGGGACTGACCGTAGCTGCCGTAGCCCTGCGCGGGCGGCTGCGCGTGCTGCGTGTAGTTGTTGGTGGCGGGCCAGGCGGGCGCGTGCGGCGGCGCCTGCGGGGCCGGCGGCGCGCCCCAGCCCTGGTAGTTGCCGGGCGCGCCCGCGCCGCCCGCCGCGCCGTAGCCCGCGTACGACGTCTGCCCCGCGCCCGTGCCCCAGCCCTGGTAGCCCTGCATGATGTTCGGGGCGCCCATGGGCATGTTGATGGGCGGGCCACCCATCTGTCCGTTATGCCCCTGGATGATGTTCATGGGGGCGGCTTGCGGCGGGCCCCACTGTCCAGCTGCAGGGGCATCCCCGGGAGCACCGCCCATGCCCCCACCACCCATACCGCTGCCGGCGGAACCGAGTTTACCCGAACCGTCACGAGGCTCCGCTCGCTTGATCTCCACCTGTGTTAGTATTTTTTGTAATTAAATTAAGGGCTCTCCACCTTTTATACAACTGCAATATGCTTAAGGCGATAAATGCAACTTTATTGCAATTTTTTAATAATTAATTTTTTTTTGTTCTTTTTTTGTATAATAACATATACTATATAGTATTGTATTATAGTGATCACCACAGACTTGTATTACCCGTGCTTTTATTGTTGTTTATTAAAATTAGTACCTCTCTTAAAAACACTATTCCAGAAGCATACCAGGCTAGTATTGTTAGTACTAAACTAATATTTTAATTAAATGTCCCTATTTGAATAAATAATATTTTGATTTTGTAAAACATTTTACATTAAGTTTATTTCTTATTTATAAACGACAACGAAAAAACATTAAATGAATTTGTGATTAATATTATTGAATGATAGTGAAAACTGTATTACATTAAAATGAAACAGAAAAAAAATATTACTTTACAATGTTAATTAACAAAATTTGCTCATTTAAGTTAATTAAAAACTCATTATATAATTGTAAGCTGTTACAACAATTTAAATTTGATTTTCATTTTATATCATTTAGGCAGTTGTGGCGAAGCAAAACAACATGTGATTAAAACCATAGTGGGTTCGATCCCCACTCAAGGGAGTGAATTATTTTTGTTTTCTCGCTCTGGTAACAAGACAACGAGTGGCAATGAATTGCGCCATTATTACATTAGGTTCCCTTTGCCCACCGCGCTATATGCAAAATACAGCTAGAAAAAAATGTAGCAAATTTTGTAGACTCACTTATTCATAAGAACACTGAGTATATGCTGATTTGCATGTTACTTTTCCACAAACATCTGAACGTACCAACGAAAAGAAACTTTCTAGGCACTGCCTGGATGTGGATATATATACAATATATGAGTAACATCTATATAACGCCACTCAATTTCACGATGAACTCGCTAAGGCGTTGGAATTCCTCCTGCTACGTGGGCTGGTTGAGATTGTTTTCGATATTAAGCTACATTCTATATAACATCGCAGTAACTCTCAGTAAAAATCAAAACAACTAACTGTAGGCATCATATGCACCAAAAATATGAGGAAATGTTATTTCTGTTTTCATCTTTTGTTAAGTATAAAAATAATATACGCATTACTTTTATTTTAATATTAACATTTATTATTTGAGAAATTCTTACTTAATTGATAATAATGATATTAGATATTACTTTTCTTCACTCTATTTCACAACCACCCTGGATAAGTTTATAAAATGTATAGTACAGTTAGTGTCGTTTTATGGAGTTTACACTGTATTTAAATAAGACTAAAATCATGAAAATATTTTTACCTGTTTCCCATTGAGATTGATGAAGTGCTCTTGAGTCACTCTCTCTACGGAGATTTCGTCTTCGAACGACAGGAAACCGAAGCCTGTAAACAAATTATGATAATCTCTCATATCACATTGAATAAAATAATATATTAAATAGATAAACGTGACTAAAAGGGTTAAGGGTAAAGGTTAAGGGTTGACACTCCCAAGAAGGCCGTGGCTATAAGCCCTACAGTTATAAGGTCGATTCATTACCTCGTTGTAGTAACAAGATAAAGTGTATACGCAATGTATTTGATACAACTGAACAGAAAATCGGGAACGACGTTTCTTAACACTAGGTTCCCTCTGTCCTGCGAATTTGGGTACTTATATGGGATTGTGTGTAAAGCTGACAAAAAGGTATAAGTAACAATTGTAGCAAACTTTGTAGACTTTCCAGTTAATAAAAAAAACAAGAAGTTATATGCTGGTTTGCATTTGATGTACCACAAACATCTGAACGTACCCACAACAAATAAGTTGATGGCACTGCCTGGATGTGGAATTGTCCTTTTTTTTTAAGAAAGAAAAACTATTTCTTTATCTATACACTAGTACTTTGTATATTGAATATTAAAAATTATAAATGTTTTAAAATTATAAAAAAAACTATTCACTTTATATTTCGCTATTAATATATTTATAGTTACTGTTAAGTCCTAGTAATTTCTTTTACCACAACCCGACGTCATAATTCACAACATAATGTTTTTTTTTTCTATCTAAAACTAAAAAATAAACCAACGTACCACGAGACTTCTTCTTCTCCTGGTCATACATAATCACCACCTCCATAACCTTGCCATAGCGGCCGAAGAACACGCGCAAGTCGGTCTCGGTGATGTTTGACGGTAGGCCGCCAAGGAACACCTTGGGGTAGCCGCCGCCGCGCTTGGGCTTTTGCAGGGTACGCGGATTGCAGGGTTTCGGGTCGATTGTTCTGGAAATTTCAAATTGATTAATATGTTTCAAAATCCAAATTTCAAGAATTTTTGAATAACACAAAAATATAGTCGGTCTCGGTGATGTTTGACGGTAGACCGCCAAGTAACACAAAAATATCAGTAGTCTCAGTCCTGAACGAAACTACCACATTATAATATAACACAAATTGTGGAATTCAAAAAAAAAGCCTGTTCTGTTCTGAACTATCGTGTCAAAGCGTCTGACCGTAAGCGACGGTTATGGATTCATTTCTACTCAGGGGTATGAATTATTTTCATTTCCTCTGGTGGACAGACCGCGGTGATGACTTCCAAGTGTCGACATTAAACTCTACTGAATTTGGGGAAACAGAGTGTTTTTTCACCAGCTTTCTTCTGCCTACCAAGCTGTATGTGGGATACTTCTTTTTTCTGGCATTAACTCCATCTTTTCCCGGTGTCTGCCAGTATTAAACTATATAAAATTAATAATTAATAATATGTTTAATTCTTATAAAAATATATAACATCCAAATCGTCTTTACGTAATGAACGTTTTACACGAGTCTTTTTGAAATCTGGCCAAGTATTATTTATTTAAATTTCTTAAATTGTAATTTCATAGAATAAAAAACAATAATCCATTTCAATGAAATATAGTGTAAATAGGATAAATATAAGCGGTATATTGGTCTAGTAATATGAGAAGTTACAGATCATCGAAAAAACATATTGATATATGAAACACGTGGTTATTTATTTTGAGGTTATACCATATACAATCGCAATCTTTTATAACATTTTCACGCTGTATTATTTTTTTTTTTCACGCATTCATTATTTTTCTTTTTAGTTTCACGCTATGTGCAATAGCAAGGTGGCGGAGAGAACCTGGGAACTTAGTGTTAAGACACTCAGTTCTCATTAAGCCACTATCGTTCCCCACTTTCTGTCGCATTCTGGAGACGTTGAGTGGCGGAACTCAACGCCGAATTTAATTATTATAACAATAAATACTTCACGATTGGAATTAACAATACTACAAAACAATCGCTATCTAAACATTCCAAAGCAAATATATGGAACATATTCTGCTTCTTTGTTTAACTCAAGTTAAGCACATGTTCAAAGGTTGGCCAGTTACTTTTAAGATTGATATTGTAAATTACAATTACAATATGCAGGGTCTTTGGAAAAAAAATATTTCAGCTTCAAACGTATCCTACATATCAAGGAAGGCAGTAAGTTCAGACACTCCGTCCTCCTCTTTCTACTATTATTAAGAGAGGATGCATATTGAATGGTGAAACCCAACTTCATGCTTTTGATTTCCTAACGGGTTAAATAAGTAAAAATAAATGTAAATACAGTCATAAGTCACACCGTGTAAATCGAACCCAACACCATCGTGTGTCAGATACCATATAACTGAGCGATGGAATCTGTGGAATGACGAAGCGACATAAATAAACAATAAATATATCAAGTGAATCATAGGCCATCCTCTAATTTCTATATTTTTAAACCACAAGGTCTGTCTGGTCCTACACACCTACAAACAGACGGAAGGTCGAACATTCTTTTATATGAAACTAAGTATTTTGCTGTATATTATAGTTTTAATAATTGATATAAAATTATATGAGTACTAAAAAATTTAAACTACACTAAAAATATCTCTAACCGCATCATGGTAAATTCGAGATTGGATTTAATATTCAATTTTTTTTATTTAATTAGTAGTTTCCTTATATGGCTAGTTAGTTTCCTTTTATGTAGATTAAACTGAAAAACCTTTATTAATCCCAAATAATAAAAAGTATTCAAAAAATTATAAATAATATTAAGACACTCTTCTTTCTATTCTCTCCGAACTTAGCCTCCATCAGAGTGGGGAATTGAAAATATTTCGCTAACTCACAACATCAAAAGAAAAATTAAAAGTCGCTGTCCAAACTAGCTACGACGGCCTATTAATTTCTATTAATATAAAAAATACCGTGACGTCATAAAATACAGATCACAAATACAGAACGATCTCCAATACTATTAATATAATAATCAAGTTCTAAATATCTTCCAAACTGGTCCGTACAAGTATTCGTAGTAGCGGTGACAAATGACCAGTGAGTGACAATTTCGACACCGGCTGAAAGCAGTTCAAGCAACTCGTATGATCACTGACCTGACCTATCGCGATTTTATATTAACAATTTATATCAGCTTCACGCTGTATCCCGCACACAGCAGGGTAGGCAGAGGGAACCTTGTGTTAAGACACTCCGTTCTCCACTTTCTGCCGAATTCTGAAGGCATTGCGTGTTGAGTGGCAGAACTCAACGCCGCGCTTAACCTCGACACCAGAGCGAAGAAACGGAAATATAAATGTATAAATAAATATTTCATTTCCTCGAGTGGGGATCGAAACCACAACCAGTCGGTTTTACAGTCACACCTCGTGCCGCTGCGCCACGACTGGCCTCATTTTAACTATTTTTTAATTATTATTAATAGTAATATTAGATATTATATACAATAATAACAGACCAAAACATGTTATGGCTGTGTAAACATTATAATTTAATTTACTTTTGACAGAATTTTCATGATGTATTAATGTACCTTGTAGGTTTGTACTGTGTATCACACACTGGACAAGATGGCGACCCTACCCGGCCTTTTTCATGTCAGTTATTTAAACATATGTATGTACTTACACACTTTTTAAAACTACTTATTTACTATTATATTATTGATACATCAAAAATTTAACGAATAAAAAATACAAAAGTACCAATATTGTAGCCGTTTAACTTCAGCTTTAATAATCTCATAGGACATTTAAATATAAGATGGCCGTCTTTCGCTTCGCATCAGATAGGAGATAAATCCCTACTGTCGAATGTTAATAAAATTATTATTTACATTTTTTTAAACACATAAATAGAAATTTTAAAAATCTACTAAAACGAATACTTTAGATTAATTATTAATTTTAATATTGTTTAAGCTTATAATATGACAACATTCTCATACATTTCACGAGAATGTTGCCATATTCTAAGCGCTGTATTTTTGCTAATTATTAATCCAAGACTGGCATTATTTTGCCTACTGATGACATTCTATAGGGGCTAAAGAAGAGAGCGGGACTTTCCCGTTCCGATGATACTTTCACTGATCTAATCTTTCACTAGCAACATGTCTGTTAAATAGAACTTGGAATGCGACTTACAACTATACGATATCATTTGAAATTTAATAATTACATTAATATCGCCTTACATTTTTTATTAGGATCACTGTGTATCCCGAACATAGCAGAGCAAACAGAGGGAACAAGGGAACCTAGTGTTAAGAAACTCCGTTTATCCATTACAACACTTCCGTTCCCCACTTTTCAGCCAAATTCTCGAGACATTGCGTGTTATGTCGGCGGAACTCAACGCCGCGCTTTACCTCGACACCAGACCAAAGAAATATTGATGAAATATTTATATCAAATATTTCATTTTCGAGTGGGAATCGACCCCACAACCTGTCACGTTTACAGACCTTTGGGCCCCTGCGCCTCAAAATATACAACTAATTTAATGTCATCATTAAAACTATGTTTTTGTGTACTTATGCCTTCTGTGGTGGAAGTTTAAATTAAGTATAATGGATATTTTGGTGTAAGTGCGCTATGAAACTAGTAATACTTAAGTGTAGATTATAAGTTGTCGCAAACTTTGTAGACTAGCTTGCTTATGAAAAGCAACAAGTATATGCTGGTTTGCAGTTTATATCCCACAAACAACTGAACGTGACTGCAACGTGTTAGTTGAAGACACTGCCTGGATGTGGAATTACATTAATTTTAAATTTTTATATTATTACATAGTCATATACGTAAATAGAAATCATTTTAATAAATTCTCAAATTAGGTTTTAACTTCGGCTTCACCCGCTTGGTTAATAATGGAAATATCTAAGTTACATCAAAACAAATAATATACATATTCTCTACATATAACCGTATTTCCGCCATCGTCAATAAATGGACTATCCAATATAAACATATTTTTCTTTCAATTCGGGCCAGTATTTCCCGAGATTAGCGCAATCAACCAAACAAACTCTTCAGCTTTACAATTTTAGCACAGAAGTAAAGATACAAGTGTGAAGTAAAAAAAAGAAAGCAGCGATATGTGCCATTAAATAATAAATACATATTAATTTGTGTAAATTGCTTGCATAATTCCATACATTGTTTTCTATTATACAAACTTTTTTAATCTCAACGACGCCTTTTTGCTTAGCGTGTTCGGTGTACAGTATATATTATACTGTAGTGAGAAATAAATTATTTCTCTCTCGTATAAAAATTACAAGGACTGTAGCGGAACGCTATTTAAAAACTTTGAAAATACGGCCTCAAAAAACCATATCGTATTATTATTGTGCAGTAAAAAAATAAGTAAATTGAACTGCATCTAATTTTAGAGGCCAGTCGTAGCGCAGAGGCACGAAGTGTGACTGTAAAACCTACTGGTTGTGGGTTCGATCCCCACTCGAAATGAAATATTTACTTAAATTTATATTTCCATTTCGCTTTGGTGTCGAGGTTAAGGGCGGCGTTGAGTTCTGCCATTCAACACGCAATGCCTCCAGAATTCGGCAGAAAGCGGGGAACGGAATGTCTTAACGCTAGGTTCCCTCTGCCTACCCTCCTGTGTGCGGGATACAGCGCGAAGCTGATATATATGATATTTGATATATACCTAATTTAAATCAACATTATCAATGATTTTAATTAGAAATAACGAAACGAGAAAAAAAAACCAAAAAGATCGAATCAATCAAAATCGATTTTTACGTGAAAACTTAACAAAAATCATTCTCAAAACGAAGAGGAAAAAAAAAATCAAATTTTCAATAATAAAATAAAAAAAATTGGCACTGTTTACACACGTGTTGCCGATCACCACAAAGTATTTAGCGTATAGAGTGCAAACGAGCGCGAATCTCATCCAACCGGGTCACACACGCACGGCGGCCGGGCTTCTATCAAAGGTATTAAAAACTTATTTTATTATATAGTATATTATACGGCCGAACTATTGTTAGTATTAAAGTGCATTAAGGTAATCTATATTTAATACCAACAATGTCGAATAAATACGGCAATGGTATCTAGTGATAATATAATCAAATTTCAACGTTTTATTTGTGTATTTGAGGCCGGTCGTGGCGCTGTGGCAGCACAAAGTGTGACTGTAAAGCCGATTGGTTGTGGGTTCGATCCCCACTTGAGCAGATGAAATATTTACTTAAATTTATATTTACATTTCTTCGCTCTGGTATCGAGGCAAAGCGCGGCGTTGAGCTCTGCCACTCAGAAAGTGGGGAACGGAGTGTCTTAACACTAGGTTCCCTCTGCCTACCCTGCTGTATGCGGGATACAGCGTGAAGCCCATTTAATAATAAAATTTTTGTTATTTGTGTATTTTGTCGAGTTCTCTTCGTATGTATATATTTGTGTACGTTTGTGTTACTAGCATTCACCTACGGCTTCACCCGCATCGTCAAATAACTAAGATCTGTGTCACGACACATTCAGTAAGTAGGGGCTTAATGTAATATATAGCCTTCCTCGATAAATGGACAATTTAACACAAAAATATTTCTTTAATTCGAACCATTGGTTCTTGATATCAGCGCGTTTAACCAAACAAACTTTTTTTACCGTCTGTATGCCGAGCACAGCAGGGTAGACAGAGGGAACCATGTGTTTTAACACTTCGTTCCCTATTTTCTACCGAATTTTAGAGGCATTGAATGGTGAGCGATGGAACTCAACACCGCGCTTTGCCTTGACGGCAGTCTAAAGATAATTGAAATATTAAATATTTCATTTTCTCGAATGGATATCGAACCCACAACCTACAATCGCACCTCGTATTTACAATCACACTTAACGCCCCTGCGCCTCAACTCTTCAAAGTATTCTAATTTACAATATTCTCAAGTAAACATATGCTGTTTTGTATAAATCATAATAAAAACTGTGCAGGAAATAAAATTTTATTACAATTTGCAGAATAGTTAAAGTATAAGGACGTGCACATCCCTCCGAAATTATTGATTTTTTAAGACACCCCTATGGTTTCATTACATTAGGGGATAATTGTTGCTGGTGGAGAAGTATGAAAAAGCTTGATAAAATAGAAATATGTTATTTTGACTAAACTAAAGTATCATTTTATCATTGTTTTTAGCCATGCAAATATTTATATAATTCATACAATATATTGGCAAAAAAAAAATTATTGACTGTTACAGTTATATAGAATATTAAAAATAGGGTGTTTAGAAAGATTAACATAAATATTCAAATGATATTTAAATAAAAAAAACAACCCTACACCTATATAACATGAAACATTTTTATCTTTAAAATGCCAAATTACATTAAATTATTAATGCAACTGTGACCTTTTTTTTGGCCAGTTTTGTTACCTACATGTAATCTTGATTAAAATAATCTTTTATATTATCTTTAGGAGATATCACTTATAAAAAGTTACAAACAACTAAAATATGACTAAAAACTTGCAGCCTAGTAAGGGAAGACATAGCCACCTTCATTAAATTAGGCAAATATACATATATTTTTTCTTATCATAATTAATATTAATAAATATTTATTATTATAAAATTATCACTTACCTTAAAAAAACCATAGATATTACACAAAAAATAATATACACACCTGCCATCAAGTTGATGGGGTCCATTTTGCAAAACCACATTAACTAAAGAGGGTTCTGCGAATGTCACAAAGCCGAAGCCCCTGGAGCGACCCGACTCGCTGTTCTTCATCACCACGCAGTCTATCACATCACCATAGCGTGAGAAATACCGCTGCAGGTTCTCTTGAGACGTTTCCCATGATAGTCCACCCACAAACAGTTTTCTGTGTGAATTGAATAAAATTATAATAGCCTTAAAATATGTTCTTTTTTTAGCTTCATTCTGTTTGGCTGACACAACTTAAGTGTTGAGACACTATGAGTAGAGTGGCAAGACTCAATATAAAAAATTGATATGAAATTAAATAAAATTTTTAGTAACCACAATTTTAAAATAGTCAACAAGAATTTGTCCAACTTGTTGCTTTGGACTAACTACCTTGCCAAAAATTTACAAACTGTTACCTTGAGATTGGAAATCAAATACAAACTACACAATACATATTTAAATTTATGTTCATAAAGGGAGCAATATAGCAGTAATAATATTAATAACATTTTTTTAAATATTTTTCTGTATGCTGGACTGTAGACTAATAAACATGGAATTTTTATTACTATATAAATTATGATACGTAGAATAGAAAAAGTATTTTTTTCTATTTTATAAGGTCAGGTAATGCCGGCCTTGTACCATACATACTATAAATTGGTTGACAATTTTTATTCAATTGACCCAAATACTTAAGTCATCTGCCATTATCTGACCATTGTGTACATACAATAGGTACAATATAAGATAAAGTATTATCATAGAAAACTTATCAATAAATACGTCGATATAATATGACAAAATTTTTATAAAATTTGTTAGCCAAACTAAAACGTGAAAAAAAAATTCTGATATATAAAAAATAAAAAAGTAAGGTGAGAGATATGATCTCATTTCAATAAAACAAGTATTGAATTGGTGAAAGTAACATTCTCTCGAGTATAAAAAGTAATAGCTAAAATGTCTCATGATGCTTTTATAGATTTAACTCATTATAACCTAAGAATTTTTAATTTCAAGTAAATATCTAAATTGTGCGAACTAGCAATACAGAAGCGTGTTTTTAGGTTAGTTTTAATTATTGAATAAAAACAAACTATGTAAACTAGGGTTGTTATTACAAAAAATGAGCACGATAGCTACGTGTGACTTTAAAATGTTGTAGGGTGATGCGTCAATGACTATAGACGAAGCATTTCTCAAATACACGAATATACATCGAATTCAAGTAAACATACAACAAAATCGGTTTTATCCGCAAATTTAGAAAGAAATGCTTTACTAGCATCAGCAAAAGTAACCGTATGCAAATGAATCAGCATGTTTTAGCACATTCGCTAACGAGATTGAGCTACGCGGCATTTCCAACGCCGTTCCATTAACCTCATTAATCAAATCAAAAATGTTATTTGTATAATATATTTTTAATTTAGACATGCCGACGACAATGTTAACCATAAATTACTGATAAGAGAAAGCCATAATTAGTCACAGAAAGGTTATTATTACGTATTGCGACGTTTCCGCGTACCTAGATTTTTGAAAGAACGATTATATAAACAATTTACCGAAAATATTTGCAAGCAACAATCCTACAATGTTAAAATTTGGAATTATGTATGATAGGAAAGTAAAGCTGCCATGATCTGTACACGCAAGTCGCACGACAAGGCTTGGGGTCGGTGGCCGCTCGCCGGTAAAAGGCTAATTAAGTGTACTTAATTTTTGCCATATCCATCATTACATATTAACGAAAGCTCTTAAGATTATGATAACAGCAGAATTTCATTTAATAACGGTATAAATTTAAGGATAATCAAAGAGCCTTGCTGGCTAATCGTGAAATGCGACACACCAAGCGAACATGTAGTTTGACCTATTATAGTTAAAACACTTAGAAATGTGCTGATGTTATACAAAATTATATAAAATTGTGCTTACCCCTTTTCGTCATCGTCCATGTCTGGATTCATACGCATAACTTATTACTAATTAAAAATAATGGTTGGCACCGGTAAGACACCCAAACCACACAAGCACAGACCCACACGAATGATTATGGCGGACCAACCACATCCGCTTTCTCAAATAAGTCATGGAAGGAGGAAATAGTCAAGACAAATACTTCATTTTAATTATAACATATATTCAGTTATAATTTGAGCATAATCGGTTATTAAAAATATTTTTTATTATTTTAATTAATTCAAAGTACAAAATAAGCATAAAAAACGTATTTTTATAAAATAAAAGATGCAGATTGATTTCAATTTCGTATAGTTTATATTTTTCAACGCAAGATGGCAAGTTTTATATGTTGCCACATCGAAAAACAAGAAATGGTAATTTTCCATTCACTTTTAGTAGTGTCTTCATAATTTCTTTAGCAGATACCGTAGTGTTTTTATACTTTTTTAATGCTGTAACTTATAGAAAAAAATGCTGAAAGTTTATAATATTTAAAATCATCTACTTTCATAAACCGATCAAAATTATTAATATAATTTAATCTTATCTTGTGCCAAAATTAATCTTAATTATTGATAACATAATATGAAATACTTTGTTGTAAGCAATCAGAAGAATTATTTTAAAAAATTATTAGTAAAAGTAAAATAGTAATAGTTTTGTATACAATGGTCTGGGATACATGTAACGTTACTTTTCATAATGGAACCAATGGAATATTTTATACTGGTGATATTGTCACAGGATTAATAACTCTTGATATAAAACAAAAATGCAAAATAAATCGTAAGTTTAATTTATTTTTGATTAGTTAATTTCATAAATATTTTATTAATTCAACTAAAATATTTTAGAAATTGAAGTAAATGTTAAAGGTATAAGTAAAGCAATGTGGTCAAGATCTTCACCAACGGTTCCGTATATAAGAATATATTCAGAAAAACGAGAAATTCTTAATGTTTTAATCGACGTATTTCACGATGTGAATCGTAAGTATGCCCCATAATTGAAATGATTAAATGAAACTTGTGTAATTAATATTGATAACTTATTCAGTGTATTAAAAAAAAACATGAGCTTAAGTGGTATTTATTTGCAGATACAACCGTGAAGCCAGGGTTATTGAGTCGTCAATTTAATTTTATTTTACCATCCGACTTGCCACCATCTCACAAAGATTCTATTGCCAAAGTATATTATACGATAACCATTAAAAGTAAAGGTACTTTGACGTCTAAGAAGAATAAAATTTTATTTTACGTTAATAATTATGTAAATTTAACTCATGTTGAAGAATTTAAGGTAGTATTTTATCGACCACTAAATAAAAATTTAAGCATTATATTGGTTCGTTAATAATATTTATATATTTTTTAGATTCCGCTGATTTACGAAATGTCCAAAACATTTGGACGATCTGACTTTGTAATGAATTTTAAAACATATAAAGGTTTTTTATGTAATGAAGTTATAAAATTTGAAGCAATAATAAGAAATGAAAAGAAAATTAGCGTAAAAAAAATTAAAGTTACTTTAATTCAAGTAAGTTGATTATAAAAAAAATGTTACCTCAATTTTTGTTTGTTCTAAATACATATTTTTAAATTTTAGAAACTGGATTACAGTGTTACTTCGGGGTATTATACCAGTGAGAACGGTTTATGTAAATCATATTATATGGATGTTCTTAACATAGCGGACCAAACATGTTGCTTTGAAATGAAAATTCCTAAGATAACACCTTCTACAATCAACGTACACGATCCTATGATTAATATTTCGTATTTCCTAAGAGTAAGTTAAATTTGTTTTTCGATTATTATATAAAAAAATTAAATAAATAATTTATTGTATAAAAAAATTACATTGTTAATATTTTATAACTTTCAGGTTAAAGTTGATTTTCGTTTTCATTTAGCCTTATACTCGGACATACCAGTGACAATTGGTACCGCTTCACCGAGGCTTTCATATCATTCCGATTAATATAATAAAATATTTCTTTGGAGTTTGTTTTATTAAACGGTTTTTTTTCGATCTCTATCCAAATATCAATATATATTTTTTAATTTTAGTACAGAACGTACTATAATAAAATCTTATATTTTGAACAAGATTAAATAATAAAGTCAGTGTTACACCTAAAAAGCTTACAAGTAGAAATTTATATATTGCAAAGAATATAATATAGTTGTTTTTTTTTTATTTTAATCAGTTACATAGGTGCCGTGTACATATGCAACATACTCTAGTTGTTTGTTCAATGTTTACACTATATTTTCTTTTGACGTTTACGTTTTTACAAGTGACTTTTTAAATTTTACTGTCACTGTCATAATTCCTTGAAAATTATTCGAATTTGTAGTGTTTTTGCCTTATATTGTTTGTTTAAAATGTATATTTGAGTTTTTTGTCCTACTTCCTTGCGATATTGTTAATTTACTTCCATATTTTCATAGAACTGTAATATTAAATGGCGTTTCCTAAAGTAATTACTATTGTACGATAATTCCTTTAGGTTATATTGTATCCCCTGTCCTTTAGACATTGTAAGTATACTTCTTATTTATATATTCTTAAGACCGAGTAAGCTACATGTTTAGCATTATAATTTTAAAGAAGACGAATCTACCAAAATTTTTTCAATATAATCAAATTGTACCGGCGACATTGCAAATTTAAATTCATTTAGTAAATTTTTCTTTTTCATTTATACTGATGCACAATATATATTTTTTTGTGCTTATTACCCTTAGTTAAATATAGAATATATATAATTGGTTTACTATTGCAATGTCGTAATATATGGATATATGGTTATTAAATTTTCAAAAATTAAGACTTGAATACATTCTCTCTTCTCTCTTACTACATATTAGAAGCAGTTGAAATAGTAAATTTATAAGAAAATTGACATATTTGTGATTGTTATGTAATGACTACATAAACTCTGAAAATGTATCTATAAGTAAGAAGAAAAAATACTTATGTGTAAATATGTATTATCATTTTACACATAAATATAAAATTTTGACTCATCCACAATTTCATTACTAAAAGTACTGTATTTATATTTAATGAGACATATTAAGAGATATTAAGGTGGTTAAGATGCAGCAGCACAGTATCTGACTATAAGCAGAACAGGGAAATGAGTTACTTAAATTTCTTCACTCTGGTAACAAGACAATGTGGTGTTAATTTCTGCCATTCAGAACACAAAATGTCTTAAAAATGGAGTGTTTTTACACATGATTACCTTTGACTACCTGAATATATGTGGCATACAGTGTGATGCTTAAAAGAAATAAGATAAATTGTAATTATATGATTTTCTATTTATTTAGTTGAGCCATGGATCCCAACATCTATGCTCTAGTACTAGACACACTCAACAGGGCAACAAGTCAAAACACTGAAGTGTTAAAGCCTGCTGAGAAAAAACTGCAGGAATGGGAAATAGAACCTGGATTCTATTCTGTTTTACTGGTAAGTATTGGTTTTTTAGTTTCATGGTTTATCCTGTAAAGGTAGGGAAAGAGAACCTCGAAACCTACTGGAAGAAACTGCATTCAATTATGTCACTTCAGAGTGAGGAAATGAAAATATAAATCATTTCATTTCCTCAAGTGGGAATCAAACCTACAATCATCTCAATGACAGTTGTACGCATGTGCCCATGTGCCAGGACAGGACTTAAATATATGATTAAGTACCATATTTTTTGTTTTATTGCTTAATTTTAATTAACAAAACAAATTTATATTATAGAATGTACTTTCCAATCATTCAATTGATATCAATGTAAGATGGCTAGCAGTAATGTGTTTCAAGAATGGCGTAGACAGATATTGGCGTAGGAATGCTCCTAATGCAATAACTGATGAAGAAAAACAAAAATTGAGACAAGGTCTGCTCACTACCACCATATTAAGTGAGCCTGTCGCACAAATTGCTACACAACAAGCTGTTTTGATAGCAAAAATTGCAAGGTAAGAGTATTGAAGGCTAACAATATTTTTATTATTTTAATGTTTCTCAAAATGTCACATACAATGAAATGTATAAATATTTTGAAACATAAACATTTGAAAGAGTTCAAAATTTGGGAAGTGTTGCATTTGTCAGTTATTGAAGTAATAATAGTAATGTATACTTTATTATACTTGAAGAAAAGAATAAAGTAAAATTACACAAATAATATTAACAAGAGTTAGACTTATTTCTTATTAATATTATGCTGCAGCAAGTGCTTACTTGCTATATTTACAATTCGAACTTTATAACATTCAAACAAAGTACATTGAAGTCTAATATAAATAATTGATATTATTTATAAACAGATTTGATTGTCCGACGAATTGGCCAAGCCTTGTACCAGATTTGGTGAGTGCATTAAAAGCACCACAACCCCTCATCCAACACAGATCTTTGCTTATCTTCCATCATGTTATAAAAGCTTTGGCTTCTAAACGACTAATTGAGGATAAACGGACATTCCAGGTAAGATTTTTTTTCTATATATAGAACTGTGTTATTGAATATTAATTATATTTGAGGAAGCTTATACAATAGTTTTTTTAAATGATCTTCACCCTAGAAAGATAGTCATATTTTTAAGTATGTAAAGGATATAATGCGTAATTTTGACATATATTTTTTATTTGACCATAGCTTGGCACATATTTATTATATTGAATAACATATCCAATATTATATATTACACAAATTATAATAAAGAAATTGTTCGAAAAAAAAAACGAAACTTGAACCTTTTTCACAAATTATGAAAAATTTAAGAGCATTAGTTTTATTAATTTTATTAGTTTTCTTTTTTAAAGTTTTTTCTGAATTCATTTTTGTATAATAAAAAAAATATTTGGTCTACTCTAATCCACTCCACCCTTAACTTCATTATAAAAAAAAAACATTTATTTCTGGTTTGCTTTGTTAATGGTAGTTTGCTCATTATACCATATTAAGTATAACATCTAAAATGTTTTGGATTTATAAGAAAAAAGTATAATTTCTTGCTGGCTCTTCTCAGCAGAACTGCCTTCTGAACCGGTGGTAGTTTTTTTTTGTTTATATGTTCATTCAACGATTCAAAAGTGCTTATAAGAGTCTATTTGAATAAAGAATATTTTGAATTTGAATTTGAAAAAAAAACATCAAACTCAAAACAAAGCTATGCACATGTACTGTACTAAAAATATATAAAACAATCATGCATTATTTTGACTCACATAGGCATTGTGGCATCTCAATGACTGCAAAATAAATTAATTTTTAAGTCTACTTCATTTACATAAAATAAGATTCTTTTCTTATTTTCACATCTTTAAATACAAATGTGTATAGAATAATGCTTTATAAATAAAAAAATATATAGTGGTCCATTGTTATTTTATGATAATCAATATTGTATAAAATTTGAACTTTTAAATGGAATGTTTTGAAATCATATATTAAAATGTTTATTAATCACATTTAACAGTGATTTATTTATTAAAACAATTTAAGATTATTGTAAAATATTGAAGTACATAGATTTTTTTCATCTGCCATTGTGTTGCAGCGGAGTTGCAATATTCTGTTTATTTTTTTATATTTCATTTAAGGAAATTTCGGATTCTATATTTATATTTGGGGCATTTAATAATAATAATAATATTTATTGGGAACTAAAATATTTGTCGCGCATATGATGATAGTATGATAGAGTCTAACTCTAAACACGACTATTGTGGCCGGTTCAATTCCCACTCGGGGTTGATAGATTATTTACATTTCCTTGCTTTGGTAAGAATGCAAAGTGCAATATTGAGTTCCGTAACTTAACATGTTATGTTTCAATAATTGGCCGATGCGTGTGGAACAAAGTGTCATTGTCTAGGTTCCCTCTGTCTACTGCTATATGCAGGATACAGCGTGAAACTAAAAAAAAATATTTAAAGACAAAAAGTTTTGTCTTTCTTCTGGAAAACCCTAAAAAGGATATACCATAACTGATAAAATACTCATAATCTTATAATTGACAGGAATTAACAATATCGGTATATTCATTCGTACTGAATCTATGGCATGAGAATACAGAAGTGTTCCTCCAGCGCATCCAAGAAGGTGCCGCTACGGAACTTATAACAGAACATTTGGAAAAAGCACTACTCTGTCTGCGGATACTGAGAAAACTAACGGTGTTCGGATTTAAGAAGCCCCATGAGAGTCAAGATGCTATTGCCTTTTTGAATGTCGTGTTTGATAGAGCCAAGACGAGTTTGGAGTGCAGTATGTATATGTTTTTGTAGTTAATAATTTTTTTTTTTTATTTGACAGTTGTGAATTCGATATCCAATCGGAGACTGAAATATTTTCTTTTTCTCTCTCTGATAAGAAGATAAAGCACGGCATTGAATTTAAAAAAATGTCTAGGAACAAAAAAAAACCTAATTTTTCTATTTTTTCAACAGGAAAACTCCTCAAAGGCCGCGGTATATATCCACTGGAGTTATGTGAAAAGTTCATAATTCACTTGACTAAAGTGGCGTTAGGTGTTTTATGTTTCCATCCCTTCTCCTACGTGCCCTTGATTCGACCTTCGCTGGAATTCGCCCTGTACTACTGCTTCACAGAACAAGGCATGGTGTTGACCTACGAGAGGTTCACCATACAGTGTCTGAACATTGTAAAGGGGATATTACAATGTGTTGAATATAAGTTGCCGAAAGCCAATGAACCGGTGAAAGAGCCATGTGAGTTTTTTTTTAATTTCATCTTTCATAATAAGCTAAGGATTCGTTTCCTATTTGGAATAATGAATTTCTTTTAATAAATAAAGAGGCCAGTCGTGGCGCAGCGGCACAAGGTGTGACAGTAAAACCGACTGATTGTGGGTTCGATCCCCACTCGAGGAGATGAAATATTTACTTCAATTTATATTTCCATTTCTTCAATCTGGTGTCGAGGTTAAGCGCGGCGTTGAGTTCTGCCATTCATCACGCAATGCCTCCTGAATTAGGCAGAAAGTGGAAAACGGAGTGTCTTAACACTAGGTTCCCTCTGCCTACCCTGCTGTGTGCGGGATACAGCGTGAAGCTGATTAAATTTAATAAAAAACATTAAAAAAAGGAATGTCAAAGATACATCTCGTCTGTAACGCGACGGTTGTGGATTCGATTATCATTAGGGCACTGAAATACTTTTTCGCTTTAGTAACTAGACAAAGCGCGTCGTTGAGTTCTGCCGCGTTGAAATTTGTGCGGTGTGAGGGAAACGGAGTGTCTTAACATTCTGAATACTAGGTTCCTTCTGCTATGTGTGGGATACCGGATGCTATAGAAATAATATTTTTCGTTCTTACAGTGACTCTAGAAGCCCATCGCGTAAAAACCTCAGTGCTAGACGGTAACACGGCGTGCCACATGTGCCGCCATCTTGTCGCGCATCATTTCCAACTAAGCGCTGACGACTTGGCCTTGTGGGACGCGGAGCCGGAGAGCTTCGCTACGGACGAGGCTGGGGAGTCGTGGAAGTACAGTTTGAGGGTATGTGGGAAATATTATGTGTATATGTATTTTTTTGCATGAAGCACCGTAGTCTCTTTGTTTTTAACTTTCCGTTCACTTTTGGACAAAGCGCAATGAGTGAAGGACTTCCACATACTATTTTGTTTTGAAATAAAAATATTTTCAATATAATAAACATGCTAGATGCTGCCCCACTGCATCACAACAACCCCAATAAACCTTTATATACTAGCGATCTGCTCGCTTATTTTTTTTATCTTCTTCTTCTTCCTGGCAATTATCCCGGCTATTTGCCAGGGTCTGCCTTCCTGCACATTCGCTTATTTTTTTTATATTATAGCTTAAATATACTACATTTCTGTAAAGATTCGTCTAAATCCGTTAAGTAGTTTTTGCTTGAAAGGGGAACAAACATCCGTTCTTTCTTAATAAAATTTCAGCTTCACGCTGAATCCCGCACACAGCAGGGTAGAGGGAACCTAGTGTTAAGACATTTCGTTCCCCACTTTTTGCCTAATTCTGGAGGCATTTAGTGTTGAGTGGTAGAACTTAACGCCGCACAATTTCACGTTTATAATATTAGTAAGTAAGATAATATATATTTACATTTTATATCTTCCCAGCCCTGTACTGAAGCAGTGTTTATGGAGCTGTTCCACGAGTTCCGTACAGTCTTAGCACCGGAATTAGTAAGGTTGTTGGCGTCGCTACAAGAAAGCCACGTATCGCCTGATGATTTAACAGCCATATTGAAGAAGGACGCCATTTATAACGCCGTTAGGTTGGCCGGTTTTGATTTGTATGATGATGTGAGTGTTTCTTTATATGTATTTAATTTTGTTTAGATTAATTTTGTGTTTTTTTCCTTTTTCTTTGTTAGTTTCTCTTTGTATCCCATATAGTAGATTATGCAAAGGGAACAGGGACACTTTGTTGATCACTTTCCATTTAATCCTTGAAAGTTTAAATTAAGATTTATTCCAAATTTTTTTTACAGGTTGATTTCGACGAGTGGTTTACAAATGTATTAAGCCAAGAACTTAAAGTGAAAGACAACAATTACAGAATTATAAGGAGAAGAGTATGTCAACTTATTGGTGAGATTTTATTTAGTATTAACTTCAAGTTTCTTTCCGCATAGCTTTATTCCGCATTATTTATATTAAAAATATTTTTTTGTGTGTTATATTGAATTAATATAAAAACAACAATGTATACAAAACAAATCTAGAGGCCAGCCGTGGCGCAGGGGCAATAAGTTTGATTGTAAAATCGACTGGTTGTGCATTCGATCCCCGCTCGATGAAATGAAATATTTTCTTAAATTTATATTTCCATTTCTTCGCTCTGGTGTCAAGGCAATGCGCGGCGAAGAGTTCTACCATTCAACACGTAATGCCTCCAGAATTCGGCAGAGAGTGGGGAACGGAGTCTCTTAACACTACGTTTTGTTGCGTGCGGGATACAGCGTGAATGTATACATTGCAGGCCAGTGGTGCGGCGTGCGCGCGTCGCAGGCGCTGCGGCCCGCCATGTACGGCGCGCTGCTGGAGGCGCTGGCGCGCGCGGGCGAGGACGCGGCCGTGCGGCTGGCGGCCGCCGAGGCGCTGCGCAGCACCATCGACGACTTCAACTTCGACGTGGAGCAGTTCGCGCCCTACGCGCCGCACGCGCTCAGCGCTCTGTACGACTTGTTGGTCAGTATATCTATAGTTATTCTTTATATTTATGAAATTATTTTCAGTTTTCCATAGGATCAGTGAGAAAGTATAAGCCTAAATAATCAAAATAAGGCAAAATAAAATAGCAAGTAGACATAAGTAAACGAAATAAAATTCCTAATATTAGAAAATACCTAAGAAAGAAAAAGAAATTTAAATAAAAGATAAGGATGAATACAAAATTATAGAAAATACACTAAAGATAATTACTGTGGCTCTAACACCCAGAAATAAAATTATACCATAGCGGACTTTTTTATACATTTGTAAAGGACAATATTTTTGCAGAACATTATATTATGTCTTGTAAGGTTGAACCACCTCACGCCATGTAAAGAAGCTCATTATGGGCGATGTTTTTTTTAAAACAGCATCATTTCTTGTTGTTTATCAACGATTGGAATTAATATGTCAGACAAAAAAATTGCATATCAAATAAAAATATACTTTAATATATTAGTTAGTATCAAAAATATTGCAAACATTAGAAAAATAATAGCCTATGTTCATCCCAATAGACCATCATTGCGTTACAGACAGAGAAAAACCGAGTTACTTTCGACTAACTCATAAAATAAGAAAAAAAATAATTTAAACCTAACGTTTACTTATGTATAGGTGGAATGCTCAGAATGTGAGACCAAGATGCACGTTCTGCACGTGATCTCGTATGTAACTGAACGCTGCGGGTGGGCGGTGCGTGGCGGCGCCGGTGCCCTGTTCGCGGCGCTCCCGGCGTTGTGCACTCACGCGCAACACCACCACATGCTGCGCGCCGCGGCGTTGGCGGCGCTCGTGCATCTTGTTAAGGTACGTGTTTTATAGTACGGTTGACGAATGACTCGTGGCCGCCCTGGGATAGGAAAAATTTCTAAAATCAAATTTGCGTACCCACCTACAGCTAACTTTAGGACGACCACGACTCGCTGATCGCATTGTACATAGCTTTTGAGCTAGTGAGTTTTGGCTCGTCTCTAAATATCTTTAATATCTTTAAATTTTGCAATATATGTATGACAAATAAAAAAATATACCATAGATTAATATGTAATCTCCTGTTTGGTTATGATGTTCTAGTATGTTACTAATAAATTGCTACGAAGTTTTCTATAGATATTTGACCATTTTCTTCTCAAGTGTACCTTGCGCAAAAGTTTAGAAAGAATATTGGCCGAGCTCTTGATGGTAATGGCCTCAAAATATAAAAAAAAAACAATTCATCAAAATCTTAATCTGACTGCTAGATGAATGTCCAAACAACACTCTCAACTAGCTTTTAGTTTGCTCAACCTGATCAATGAATGAACTATAATACATTACACAACTAACACAAAACAGCAATGTATAGGGGTAGGATGCCTATTACGAGAAACCATTTCTATTTTTGACTATAAGTCCCCACTGCTATCTGCGAGCTCAGGCATGCCATCGTCTTCGGAACTGGAACTAACTTCTTCTACTTTCTTCTTTTTAAAAGCTTTTTTTTTAACCTAACCTGAACCTGAACAAGATCTTCTGCATGGACATCTTTTTTCACATAGCGCTCAAGGGTACCTTTAGGAACACCAAATCGATTGCCTGCTTAACCCATCACCTATAAAAAATTCTCTTTTTGTGTACCACAATATCCCATTTTAGGAACCCCAACATATCTCATATTAGGAAAACAGTTTTACAAAATGGATGCCTTTTTTTGTTTCAAAAAGAAAACACAATAAAACTGCAGTTAAAAATAAAATATATATTAAGCTTTTAAGGAAATAATAAAGTTGTTTACATACCTTGTAAACATTTGATGAAAAATATTTGTTTTTACGCAAATGTATTAATTAACCTGCACGCACACACCCCCAGATCGCCGGTGGCGCGCGCGCAGTAGCAGAAGTTTAGCACTGTTGCTCTGTCAATTTGCGGGATACTAGCACTAAATAGCTGACATAAATAGTTTGACGAATACCTAGCTATCTCATATTTGGCGTCTATCTCTTACCCTACAACTTGTACTCAATACATTCCAAGCTCAAATACGAAATATTTTTACGCTGTATCCTGCACGCAGCAGGGTGGGCAGAGGAAACCTAGTGCTAAGACACTCTGTTTCCCACTTTTTGCCGAATTCTGGAGGCATTGCGTAGTGAGTGGCAGAACCCAACGCCGCGCTTTGCCTCAAGACCAGAGCGAAAAAATGGAAATATAAATTAAAGTAAATATTTCATCTCCTCGAGTGGGGATCGAACCCACAATCAGTCAGTTTTACAGTCACACTTTGTGCCGCCGCGCCACGACTGGCCTCAACGAAATATGTTAGTTTATATATATCATTGTGGTTTACTCAGCTTATCAATCTATCAATACAGGCGCTAGGCGAATGCGCACCCAACGTCCGCCCCTGGGTGCTCAACGTGATCAACGAATCAACCAAATTGAGTGAACCAGCTCACGTGTACCTGTTGGAGGATGCACTGGAACTGTGGCTCGCCGTACTGGAGACTTCGCCTGCGGCTGATTCTGCTTTGTTGCAATTGGCTCATAACCTATGTCCTATATTGGGTGAGTGTTTAGTATAAAGAATTGATTTGGATTTTTTTAAATATTTTATATAAACAGTAATTTTATTTAACTTACAAAGATTCATTCTTATTAAATAAATGTCCGAGAGGCCATTGAGGCAGTTGTGGCGTAGGTGCAAAAGCGTGCGACTGTTACCGCGACGGTTGTGGGCTCGATTCTCACTCGTGAAAATGAAATATTGAATGTTTTCATTTCTTCGCTCTGGTAAGTAAGCAAAACGCGGCGCTGAGTTACGCTACTCAACACGGAATGTCCCGTCTGTCTACCCTTCTATATGCGGAATACATCGAGTGTCTAAAAAATCTAACCACCATATTATAATTCCAGAACAATCTACAGAACACATTCGCATAGTAGTATACATAATGCAAGCGTACGCCCTGCTTTGTCCCGAAGAATTCTTCACAGGTGCCGGAGCCAAATGTATGTCCATTTTGGATGACATGTTGAGTGACATGAGGACGGAGGGTGTCATCACTGTCCTCAAGATGGCGGAGATTTGCATTAGTGTCAGTTTCCCAGAAAGGAACGCGTTTTTGGGTGTTAAAGTTATATGGCCTACTTTGATTAGAGTTATACAGTAAGTTGATATTTTGAACAAAAAAAAAATTGTAAACGTTTGTCATGTTTTCTTTGATTTTGAAACATTTTTCTCTTCATATCAGTCACTCCGCGAAAAAAAAAATAAAAAATAAAAAAAAAAACAATTCCAGCTGCCTCCTCGAAGGTGACGATCTGCCAATGGTCCTAGCAGTACAACTCTGCCTCTTATCACGGGTCATCTTGTTGTCTTCTGACCTCTTCTACAAAGCCATACAAGAGGCCTCCTCGGGTGTTACCGAATATGACAGTGATCCTGGGAAAGTGTTGAACAGAGTGCTGCACGTGTGGACGGAGAGAATGAACTTGGTGACACAAGTTGAGAGGTGGAAGGTTGTGGGTACGTACATTTTATATAATTACCTTCCCGATACTATTTAATCGGATTATTCGCGTATATTTAGTATTATTGGCAGGGTGCAAAGTACTAGGTGGGGATGTCATAATCGCTCGCAGCGCTTATAGTGGCCAACAGTAGAAAAAATATAGGCTTTGTCATCTGTTAATGTCAAAGCAAAATGTTCGACTTATCGTTTTGGAAAAAGACAACTCAATTATTTATATTTAAAAAATGACAAAAAAATTAAGAACAAAATACGTAATCCCTTCAAAAAACACACACAGATGTGGTAACTTCAAAAGAAAAAAATGATTTTACTGGGTTTTCATATATCTGTAATGATGAGCTAAAGATTATTAATAAACCATCAGGTTCTCTGGAAAACCTTTATCAGCTAAAGCAACGATATTGTTTTAGCTGATAAAGGTTTTCCAGATATAAGAACAGTTATAGATCGAAGTGGAAAATAGGTGAAGATTGTATGTTGAAAGAATAATGCAAAGATGAATGATGAAGTCGGGAATTTTATAAAAAAAATGGTATATTCCAAATTTTGAATAAAGTCCCGAAAATTTATTTAACTACATTGATTTCAGAACATTGTACATATCTTCTGTGTATTGGTAAATTTATAGGCCCCCATATTTAAAAAAGATGTTTAGATCTGTAAATATTTCATTATTCAATTACACTTACAAATAAATGCGAATACGAATAAGACAAAAGTTCTGATTTTTAAAAGAGATGAAGAAAGGACGGAATGCAAGATCAGTGTAAATGGTAAGATATTAGAACAAGTGAATGAAGTGGTATACTTGGGAAGTATGTTCAGTAGAGATGGAAGATACGAGATGGATGTGGAAAGGCGTATTGCTGCCGGTAACAGGGTTAACGGAGCCTTAGCTGCATTGATGAGACGGCGAAACGTCAGCACAGCTGCGCGTTTGACCGTACACAATGCAGTGTTGGTACCGACTCTGTTATACGGCAGCGAAACGTGGGTATTACAGAAGAAGAAGGAAAGAAAGATGAATGCTGTAGAGATGGGATCTCTTCGTAGGATATGCGGAGTCAGCTTAGCTGATCGAATTCGCAATGAAAGGGTATACAAAATGGCAGGTACTAGCGAGGATGTCATGGTGAGAATGAAGAAGAACGTGCTCAGCTGGTTTGGGCACGTCGAACGAATGAGTGATGAAAGAATGGCAAAAAAGATTTATAATGGAAAAGTGAGCGGTAAGAGAGGTAGGGCGAGACCTCGGTTGGCCTTCGAAAACAGTATCAAGGATACTGGAGGAAGGTCACGTAAAAAGCATAAGGACCCCCGGAGGGCATGTGAAGAGGTTCATGACAGTGGACGAGGCGAAATAGGTATGTAGAGACCGTAGCGTTTGGCGATCCGTTCTTTCTGACTACCCCGCTAGGGATACAGCGTGAATTGCTAGGCTTACAAATACAACAAAAATAATTAAAAATAAATGACTTTTATTTCTTAAATTACATTCTGTTTTGATATTTAAATAATTGATTAATAATGAACATATTTATTATATTATATTAATTAAATAATAACTATGACTTATTTCCATTTTACGGTCAAGGCTACAACATATTACTGATATATTTTCCGTAAAATAACATTTCAATTGACTAGTATTGATATTATTATAATCATTAGCATAAGTATTTTCTAAAAACAATAATTTACAATAAAGTACCGGGTTACAGGTGGAATAAGTTTACTCCTATTTTTAGTATTATGTACATCACCAATTTTGACAAAATCCTTAATATTCTTCTTAATATACATAACATTTTCAAAAATGTACTGAGAAGCAGCTGTCAATATATTTAATTTTTAAATTTTTTGCCTTAACGATTCTTTAGGGGCTAAGTTATAGATTGCGCGAATAGCTCGCTTCTGCAAGACAAAAATTGATTTATTACCGGCTGCATTACGCCAAAGTAGAATGCCGTAGGACATAATACTATGAAAGTAGCTTAAGTAAACAAGGCGAGCCGTTTCCACGTCAGTTAATCGTCTGATTTTTAAACCGCAAAAGCTGCTCAGCTAAGTCTATTCGTCAATCCATCGATATGAGGTCCCCACTATAATTTTGAGTCAATAGTGATACCGAGGAATACCGTAGAATCGGCAGGATCCACGGCTTCACCATTCAAGAGTACATCAGCTTTAACAATTTTTGTGTTAGGTGTTCTGAAGATTACCAATGTACTACTTTCGATAGAGCATTGTTTACATCGTCATATATGTTTTGTCGTCGTTTTATTTTAAAAATCAATAAAGTATCATCAGCAAACAATACTATATCATGGTTCTTTCCCACTAAAAATGACAAGTCATTTATATATATTAAAGACAGAAAAAGGCCAAGAATATTCCCTTGAGGGACCCCCATACTGACAAATGATCAGGAGATTTCTTGCCATTCACATCAATCCTCTAAACTCTGTTAGCTAAATAAGAGGTCAGAAGATTGAGTGCATATCCTCTTATGCCGTTATGGTGTAGCTTCATGACCAATGTTGAGTGCTGAATGCAATCTAAGGCCTTAGACAGGTCACAGAACATGCGAAGAGCATCCTGCGATCCCTCCCAAGCCAAATATATACTTTTTTGAAGTCCTATACCAGCATCAGCAGTTGAGCGACCTTTAGTAAAGCCATACTGTGTATCATGCAAAAGATTATGTGAGCCAAAGTGCATCAGCATTTGATTTAAAATAATTTTCTCAAAGATTTTACTAAATGAGGGTAGTATAGATACAGGTCTAAAATTGTTGGGATCAGATGTACTACCCGATTTAAATATACATATAACTTTACCAAATTTCATAAGTCAGGAAACACACCACACTCTATACAATTATTAGATACAGTCGCGAGGTAAGGTGCAACAGCGTCTATTATATGACTAATTAATTTAACAGAAATTCCCCATAAATTCCCCAGAAATTCCCCATAAATAAAATAAAAATATATCTGATGTTTTCTTAATATCTAGGGACTTGAATGTCTTAACAATGTCTCTTGAGTTGACCACTTTAAATTTAAAATCTATTATCACATTTGTTTACGTTCTCCTTAAGTACTGATTCGACTCGTGAAAGATATAAGTGTTTTGGTTGTGGAAACTGGAATATCAGTCAGCAAAGAATTTTTCAAAGACACTGACAATTTCTTGGTCCGAGCTGGTTAAACCATTGTCAATTCTTAATTTAAATTCATAATTGCACTCCTGGCTTTTCCAGTTTCATAATTTATTATGTCCCATGTCATTTTCATTTTATTAAAAGAGTTTTAATTCTTGTTTTTATTATATCATCTCTAACATAATTAATAAATGTCTCATATAATAAATTGGGCTATATTTTAGATATTAAAGTTTAGTTATTATATTACTTCTAAACTTTTCTACACGACCAGTTGTCATTGGTAAAAAATTCGTGGAAAATGTATAAAAATTTTATTGTAGCAGGACCGACCAGGTCGGTTTCCAAGAGGCGCGGGTTCGAGTCCCGCTATGTTCAATTTTTTATACGTTTTCTAAAATAAGTATTTTTCTTTTCTAAGTGTGGAATAACACTTTAAAAATGTTAAAAATAAACATTTTTTTTATTTTTATCATTTATATTTTTACCAAAGTGAAAGGGAACCAACTGTCCGCAATGATCTGAACTTAACATATTAATTATAGATTTTTTACAAGGCACAGAGTTTGTAAAAATATTATCAATACAAGTAGCGGTACAATGAGTGATTCTTGTTGGCTCTAGAAATAGATTATCTAGGTTATATGAATTTGTAGGGGTATTGCACATTCCTTAATATTATTCATAAACAGCATTTATAAACACTAAATCAGCGTCCTATATTTATTCGCTACAAATACAATTGTGTAATTATTTTCCTCTATTATTTTGTAGCGTATAAATAACCAAATTAAATATATAATAAAAGAGTTGATTATAAGGTCTCGTATCATTAACACCGCCACGCTGCCATAGCCCATAAATTAAGTAATGACCTGAATATACTAGAAATGGTGGAATTTTCTTGTAAATTAATATTAAAATCACCACATACAACTATTAATTTCTTAGATCCAGATAATTTTACAAGTACTTGTTCTAAAATTATTTCAAAGTGTTCATATAACCCAGTGGGAGGGCTGTATAAACTTACAACATTGAAATGCTCAAGCTCAGCACAGGCCATTTCAATAGTCTGCTCAACAGAGAGGCTCACAATATCTTTACGTTCAGTAAATTTATAAGATTTATTCAAAATTATTGAAGAGCCACCGCGGATATTCTTTTCTTTTTTTCTTTTTTTCTTTTCTTTTATTGAACATAATAATAATAATAATAAAAACCTTTTATTTCTTGCACATTTAAAAAAAAATACATTTAACAAATTCTTATATTATAATCTTAAGTAATACATTTGGATTTATAATACATTTAGTTTGTTAGTCATTTTAGTGTTTAATTACAATTTAAATTCTATTATTAATTTGTTATTTTTATTGTGATCATTTAATTATAAATTCATTTTATCATTATGTTACATTGTAAATTTATTATTATATTAATTTCATTATAAATTCATTTAGTTTCATTTCATTTTTGTATTATATTATGTATCTATTATTTGTTATTATTATATTTATTTAATTATAAATTCTTTTTATTTCATTACCTTGATTTATATTTGAAATTAAAAATTCTTAACATTAAATGATCATGCAGGCATGCAAGAACCCCTCTCATGTGAGGGTAAAGGCCTCCTCCAGACTTTTCCATTTCTAGGTTTCTTTTCATTTCTAGCTAAGGTTCTCACATTATATGTTCCAACGTGAAATAAGTCGTTATTAGTGTGTATGGTATTTGCGGGGTTTTCTGGAGGGTTTTGGTCGATCTCTCCCTCGGTGACCAACCATGGTGGGAGATATAGAGTCTGGGGGGCCGTTCGCCATTGTCATTTTGCATTATTTTGCGTGATACTTGCAGGCAGATCTTGAGAGTTTGTGATGGGACTATAGTTGAACTTTGGTTTATGGATAATAAAGTCTTTCATATTTGTGAGCCTATTTTTCTTGTGGCCTGGTAGAGGTTGGTATTCTCCATCTTTTTTTATAATTAGTTTATCATACCTGATGTAAGCTTTATGACCTAGTTCATGTTCTTTCTTCAGTTGTTCTTGTAGATCTTTTCTTTTATTCAGCATCTCTATTGAGAAATCTTCTTTCAAGTAGTACGGTGTTTTATCCAGAAGTTTTTTCTTTTTCAATAAATTTATTTTTAATCCCAGCGTTGTAAACGTTATTTTTATTGGTCTTATTGTTTCCCTTTTTTTCCCTAGTCTTCTTACTTCTTCTATACTACATTTATTATACTGGAGGTTAAAGTGTGTATTTATTAGATCTATAACGTTTTTTTCTAGTTCATGGTATGATTTTTCCTGTTCTTCAACTCCAAATAAGATTAAGTTCTTGCGTCGCATGTATCTATCGAAATTTTTTATCATTGAATTTTGTTGTTCAATTTTTGTTTCTATAAGATTTTGTTTCGTTTCCAAATTTGCAAATTTTTCACTAAGACTATTTATAATGGTTGATTTTAATTCTTCTTTCATTTCTAACATTTCTGATTTTGATTGTCTAATTTCTTGTTGCATATCTTTTAATAACTTCTTTAACTCATCCATCTCTGTTTAGTGTTTAGTTTTAAGTAGCGTCCTCTCGTAAATATTTTGGTAACTAATTAATAGCGTTTCTTTTATCGTCGTAGATCGTATTTATCGGCCTGTACGTGTGCTACTTGTTAGATGGCGGGACGCTAAATATTGCGTGGTTGTTTTTTTTTTTTTTTTTTTTTTTTTTTTTTTTTAATATCTGTACTAGATGGCGTTGCGCGTATCGACCGTTTATTTTAACTTTTCAAAGAATATTTTTTTAGGTTATGAAATTTATAGATATCACTTTGCAAGAAGGGTTTTTGATCTAGATTAGTTTACACACAATTTACTCACAGTTTTTTTGCTAGTTTCATGATCTTCGCTGTTCTTTGATAGGCAATAGTGTCTAATTTTGATAGTTGTACGGGCCGGGTCGATTGGCATTATTTCTTGACGTTTCTTTTGAGTTCCAATGTATATAAATTGCAAGCTGAATATTGCTCCGATGGCTCACTATCAATATCACTCAGCTTGATACTTTTACGTTCCTTTTGCTCACTATTTATATTTTATTTGCGGAAAAAATTGCGGAGCCGATGTTAACCGTGCCACAGTGGCTCCCCCATTCCATATCTCCTGTTCTTTATTGAACATACTAGCAACTTAGTGATTATTGAAATTAAAAATAGGCAGATCAATTTCAGATAGCAACATTTAGTATTTTTGTAGTAGTAGTAGTGTTTACGTTATTGGTATCTATGCGTAACTGCGTTACACGTAATACAGTATAGATAAAAATCATGAAATGAAAAAAAAATCCTACGTGTAAACTGTTGACGCATCTTCATTCCTTTTTTTACCTATGGGCTTGAAATGGACGCTTCCACCCTATACATTAATGTATATATAATAATCAATGATTTATTCTTATTTTTTGAGCTTCACGCTGCATTTCGAGACTAGAACGAAGAAATAAAAATATGAAATATTTCTTTTGACTGGAAATCGGATCCACAAGCTGTCGCGTTTTCAGTCACACGCTTGTGTTCCTGGGCCACGACTGGTCAAAAAGTAAAAGTATCCTCCATCTTATTTGTACAAATATGCAAATCTCAGTTGCGATTTAAAAATTGAAATTTTTATGATGATGATAGCAAAATTTTACATATCTTTGAAATTTGGTAATTAAACAAAAACAGGGAGATTTTTCTATCTATATTGTATACATATATCATAATATTTTTTTTTGTAAACAGGTTTAGGATTAGCAGTACTTCTAACAACACAAAACGCGACTGTATTAGAACGTTTCCCCGCCATACTGTTGAACTTAACTGAGGTACTCAATGACGTCATGAAGATGGAAGAATCTGGGAATTATGTTGAGTAAGTGGCTATTTTAATTTATTTATTAAACACTATTTCACGGACAATACTTAAAAAAGACAAGAAATGGGCTGACAAGAATGGTCTTATTAACACAGGTGATCATTTCAGTAGATATGCAATCAATTATGTATGTGGACGTAAGATCACATGTGTGCATGTGTGATCTCATGTGTGGATGTGACATCACATGTGTAGATTAGAGATAATATGTGTGGATGTGTGATCACACGTGTGGATGTGAGATCTCATGTGAATGTGACACTGCATATGTAGATGAAAGTCTCACATGTGTGTAGGTGTGTGATGTGACAATACATGTGTGGGTAAAGGGTATATGTGGGTGTGACATTACATGTGAGGTCGTGTGATCTTATGTATGGCTGTGTGATATCATGTATGTCAGATAATATGAGTAGATGTGAGCTCTCATGTGTGAATGTGATATCACATGTGGGAATGTGAGATCATATGTGTGTTGCACTTGCTTTTATAGTATAATATAATGTGTTACTTGTACAGCGCACTAGTATCGCCGCCCGGCTCGCGGCCCGCGTCGCCGCTGGAGGGGCGCGGCGGGGCGGCGCGCTGGGAGGGCGGCGAGGGCGGCGCGGAGGACGCGCTCACGGCGCACGAGCTGCGGCGCCGCCACTTCGCGGCCGCGCACCCCCGCGCGCGCGCTCGACCTGCGCGCCGTCACGCACCACCAGGTACGTATGTAGCACAGCACTAGTACCGCGGCCCGCGTCGCCGCTGGAGGGGCGCGGCGGGGCGGCGCGCTGGGAGGGCGGCGAGGGCGGCGCGGAGGACGCGCTCACGGCGCACGAGCTGCGGCGCCGCCACTTCGCGGCCGCGCACCCCGCGCGCGCGCTCGACCTGCGCGCCGTCACGCACCACCAGGTACGTATGTAGCACAGCACTAGTACCGCGGCCCCGCGTCGCCGCTGGAGGGGCGCGGCGGGGCGGCGCGCTGGGAGGGCGGCGAGGGCGGCGCGGAGGACGCGCTCACGGCGCACGAGCTGCGGCGCCGCCACTTCGCGGCCGCGCACCCCGCGCGCGCGCTCGACCTGCGCGCCGTCACGCACCACCAGGTACGTATGTAGCACAGCACTAGTACCGCGGCCCGCGTCGCCGCTGGAGGGGCGCGGCGGGGCGGCGCGCTGGGAGGGCGGCGAGGGCGGCGCGGAGGACGCGCTCACGGCGCACGAGCTGCGGCGCCGCCACTTCGCGGCCGCGCACCCCGCGCGCGCGCTCGACCTGCGCGCCGTCACGCACCACCAGGTACGTATGTAGCACAGCACTAGTACCGCGGCCCGCGTCGCCGCTGGAGGGGCGCGGCGGGGCGGCGCGCTGGGAGGGCGGCGAGGGCGGCGCGGAGGACGCGCTCACGGCGCACGAGCTGCGGCGCCGCCACTTCGCGGCCGCGCACCCCGCGCGCGCGCTCGACCTGCGCGCCGTCACGCACCACCAGGTACGTATGTAGCACAGCACTAGTACCGCGGCCCGCGTCGCCGCTGGAGGGGCGCGGCGGGGCGGCGCGCTGGGAGGGCGGCGAGGGCGGCGCGGAGGACGCGCTCACGGCGCACGAGCTGCGGCGCCGCCACTTCGCGGCCGCGCACCCCGCGCGCGCGCTCGACCTGCGCGCCGTCACGCACCACCAGGTACGTATGTAGCACAGCACTAGTACCGCGGCCCGCGTCGCCGCTGGAGGGGCGCGGCGGGGCGGCGCGCTGGGAGGGCGGCGAGGGCGGCGCGGAGGACGCGCTCACGGCGCACGAGCTGCGGCGCCGCCACTTCGCGGCCGCGCACCCCGCGCGCGCGCTCGACCTGCGCGCCGTCACGCACCACCAGGTACGTATGTAGCACAGCACTAGTACCGCGGCCCGCGTCGCCGCTGGAGGGGCGCGGCGGGGCGGCGCGCTGGGAGGGCGGCGAGGGCGGCGCGGAGGACGCGCTCACGGCGCACGAGCTGCGGCGCCGCCACTTCGCGGCCGCGCACCCCGCGCGCGCGCTCGACCTGCGCGCCGTCACGCACCACCAGGTACGTATGTAGCACAGCACTAGTACCGCCGCCATCGTATTAATGAGGTGAGATTGAATATTTAATTTTATTAATATCTTTACGACACCGACAAAACGCTTCAAACGCAATTTGAACGCCTATTAAATGCAAGTCAACGCTTTATGACTTTTGCAAACGCGCAGACAGCGCGATACAAATGTGCTGCGACCACACCTTTGTAAACGGTACGGTTTCTGAAAGAGTCCTGCAAAAATGACGACACACACACAATGGTATATTAATATACAGTGGCATATTTTGTAAGGTGCTTGCTATTCAGCCATGAGGTAGGCAGAGGGAACCTAGTGTTAAGACACTCCTTTCCCCACTTTCTGCCGAATTCTGAAGGCATTGCATGTTGAGTGGCAGAACTCAACGCCGCGCCTTGTCTCGACACCAGAGCGAAGAAATGGAAATAAATATTTCATCTCCTCGAGTGGGGATCGAACCTAGAACCAGTTGCTTTTCCAGTCACACTTTGTGCCGCTGCGCCTCTACTGGCCTCTGAATTTTTTTGAAATAATTTTTATAATTATATTTTCAAATTTTATAAAATTTGAAGGGAAAAAAATTAATACAATATTGACAAACGAATATTGTTTTCATATTTAAAACCACACACAGTAAAAATCTAATTTAAAAATCTTCAAATGTTTCTATTCACCCCATTTTTGATATCATAAATACCATAAATTATTTTCTTAAATACTTGACATGTAAGAACACCCAAAAGCCGACTAGTTCTCAAACTTGAGACGCATTTTAAAACTATAAAAATAAACTACTATTATTTACTATCGGCCAATCTGTGAGTAGGACAGTACTATTGTGATTCCGTTATTACTTTTGTTGTTTTTATTAAGTTTCTTATTTTTTTAAAGTGTTTAGTTGTTTTTTGCCCTTTTCTTTTTGTTACATTGAGTTTTTGATATTTTAAAGCATGAGTACACCTGAACCAAATTATATAGAAATTAAAAAGTTACATGAAAGTTTTAGAATATTTTTTTCTTAATTTACATTTTGTCTCATGCCGAAATGAATAGACTATAGGACAATGTTCATATGTACATTAAATAATACTCAAGTACTAGTATAAATGTTTTTCGCATGATTACACTATTCCTTTTTATTTTATATATTGACAGTGTTTTATATTCTCACAAATTCCTGCATACAACGACATCAAAATATGTTTTTGGCCTTGTACTTTGTATAACAGCAATATATTAATTCTATATGGAAAAAAATATTTAACATTTTGAAGAATTTTCAGTTTTTCTGTTATTACGCTATTATAGAAACCCAGAAGAGAAAAATGAGAAAGTTTAAACTTAAGATTAACTAGTTTTCCAAATAGAATAATCATAGTAAACATATCTTTAAATATGTATTCTTTTTTATAAACTTTGGACAAGTCTTAAAATACTTAGATGATACAGGCTATGGTACCTTACAAAGATGTTTCTAATTTTTTAAAAATATTAATTTAATTCTGTACTAAACATATGAAACCTTCATGCATTTTCATGAACTAAATTTAATAAGAACACAAATTTAATATAACAATATTTTATATTACAGCTAGAAACACTAAAGGGCCAAGTCGGTCAAGAAACCTACGAGCGTCTCCTACAGTCCACCGACAAAGCGACTCTGCAACAAATAAGAGAATATATACCACTGTAATAAACTAAATATATACATTAAATATACGTACATATAATTATGTACAATACTATGCTAATTTGTAATTATTTAAAAAAAAATATTTGTCCTTTTTTTTTTCTTGACAGTTTGAATGAACATGTTATCTTAATCGTAGATAAAGTCGACGATTATGACATATGTCTAACTAACATTTGACAGATTATTGTTTTTTTTTTCAGTAAATCCTTGTTGATTTTTTTTATTATTATATAAAAAAAATTACGCATGTTATTACAAAAAAAATGTTTTTTGGTTTGTTTTCATAAGTAATTTTGTTCAAAGAATACATATGTATATGTTTTTTAAATGTAAAAAAAATGATTTCTACAATATATTTTAAAATTTTATTAAAGCCTTTCTTTTTAAATTTTCAAAACTAATTCTTATATTCTATGGCCTTCAAATAATATTACTAATTAAGCTATACTTTAAGTATATGATGTTGTATAATATAAAATATAAAGATGAGAAACGCCATTTTAGGTTTTTCTGTGGCCGATAAAATAGATTTGCCAAGAAAAGCGAGTAATTTGTCACTAAAGTTTGTACTTCTCTTGTAACAAATATACGTGATTTAGATATGATATATGAAATGGTTTTTTCTTCGTGTATATTTTTTAATCTATCGTATATATGTTGAAAAAAGTTATGATGGATTTCTTGAACTTCTAAATAAAAATAAAAAATTACAATTTGTGGAATTATGGAAAACTATAAGTAAGCTTTACCAAAACCATCTTCTTGCGTTTTCTTTTTTCTACAAAATTAAGAAAATTACACTCAGGGGTTAAATTTTAAAAAATCTTTCAATACCTTTTCATTTATAAAATTTTATTAATTTTAAATTTACATTTCTATCTTTGGCTTTTACAGATAACAAATATATTAGTATATGTATGTATGTACAGATAATACACAACAAACATTATTTAATATGATAACTATGAAAATGAAAATTAAAATGATTCTCAAAATTGTTTAACTACTAGCTATTATTGTATAAAATAAAATAATAATAATTAAGTGATTTATTTTACTATAACAGTAACAATACTACTACATTCATGAAATAAAAAAAAAGTTGTGATATAATAAAATTTCCTATACATAGCTTTAAATATAAAAAAACACATTTATACGCTGTACCGTTTAAACATTTTTTTTATTTATTATGCAGTATTTTTTTTAAATAAACTTTTTCTTTTAAAATATACAAGTTAATATTCTATCTGAATAATAAGTAAAAATATATATCTAACCTTGAAGTAAAAAAAAATCGAAAATCTTTATTATACATAATATATTAAATCTTTAAATTATTAAGGCCTCATTAAAGTCTAAGTGAAAATTCCCTAAGTAAAATAGAATACTTTCAATTTTAGTTATCACGCAGAAGCGTGATACGAACCTGCACTTCTTGAATAACATGTCGCTATAAATAACTAAGCGAATTTTTTATATGATTGTTAACGAATAATAATTTTATAATAATTATTAATAAATAACTATGTGTGCTACCTAGACTTAGACATGTGCACTAAATAAAAAAAATCAAGAAAAAAAAATCTTTATTATATTATATTTTACATTTTAAATTCTTAATTGGTAATTAAAAACATAATATTATTTAAAGGTAAGTTTTATTCCTATTGTAACTTCAAAAAAATAATTTAGGTTTTAAGATTTATTACAATCTTAAAACCGTCTTATAATCAATTTCATACATTGTACGGCTGAATGCCTAAAATTGCCATATTTGAATAATATATATATACATATTTTTTGCTTTTTATAATATATTTAATAATAATTTGTTGAATATATGTTTGTATGTACGTGTTAAAATAAAAAATAAATTTATATTAAGAAATTTGTATGACTGAACTTAGGCTGAACTATATTGTATCAAAATAAAATTATAAATGTTTTTGTCTTTAGTGAATTTTCATTTGCAATGTAAAAAATTACATCTTTTACATTTTTTAAAAAGAAAATAGAAAAAAATAAAGCTCCGTTCTCCATTTTCTGGACACATATTTTATTATATCAATTTTGTTATAAATTTACTATAAATTACATTAATCTTTATATACTTTTTTTATTAAAAAAAAGACTAAGCTCAATATGCATACTTTTAAATATATACTTGAATAAAAAACTAACATCAATGTCACACAAATTAAACTTTTTAAACAATTTTTTTTATTTACTTTTTGGATGCTGCTTTATTGTACTCTGTGGTTTGAAAAATGAAATATATTTTTGTTTTATATATTTATTTTGTTTAAGCATGTAAAATTGTATGATATTGTGTGTATGGATACTATTTTATATTAAGCTTATTCTGTAACTTCTCTTTAATGGACATTTGATGACGTATACATTATTATGTATTGAAATTAGGTTTTATGAACTTTAGTATAGATATTAAGGATACGTATATATTTTGATAAAATAACGCTTTTTTAATTTTACTATTTATCTTATTATACTATATATATATATGTACATTATGTACCTTACAAATCTTTTTTTTGTGTCAGTTTGCGTATTTTATTATAAATATATATATTATAATATTAGAAGAGTAAAAGTAAGTTGCTTTATTTACATAAATATTTTGTTAACTAACTCATAAGTTTCTGTGTTGCTTCTGCTTGATAAGTATCCGATAATTTGTCAGATATATTATCAAGCAGTTAACAGAAACTTATCAATTTGCAGCAATATGGGCTTAAATAATATTTTTTTGTAATATTTGTTGTAAACCTTGTTTATATATGTGTATGGAACATATTCTAGAATAGTCCAACGATCAATTCTAGATGAAACTAGATATCTAGGTTACCACAACTTTGTATAGATATAACTAACGTATAGATAAAATAAATACGAACTTTTACAAAGTGGAATGTTGTTTTACTTGTACATTGCCCTCTTGTACCCTAATTAGATTATTGTTGTTATCTTCATGTATTTTTAGTTTTTAGAATTCATTGTTAAATTACAAATACTTTTGAAACAACAATTTTATGAATATTTTTGTATGGAGGTATTTTGTTTATTTATTTGATAGTTATGTGAAATAATATTTACATGCTTAACTGGCACGTACAGAACGTCATACCTTTATTTCTCCTTAGACTGAAACTATTCCATACATTTTTGGGCCCAGAATGTAAAGATATAAAAATGGTATGATTTAATAGATTTAGGTACATCATTTCCTCCTTGAAATCTATATTAATTTTGGCAATCTGAGAGCTGAGTTATTAGAGATTTGATAAAAGTGAGGTTAAGTTCGCAGCACAATATCTTGAATATCAACTTCTATAAAATATGTGATTACTGAGTTGTTTAAGCATTAATGTTTATTATTTATAAATAAAACACATTTTAATGAATATTTTATTCTTCTATTATCTATTATTAAAATGTCATCTAAGAAGTGTGCAGGTGGAAGTAAATTATTTTGGTATCTAGCCCAACTAAGGTTTGGTATCATATATATATATATATATATATATAATACTCATAACATGAGCATCGCAGCCTACCATTCGTCTACCTACAATACAATTGCAGTATTTCATAGCAATAGCTTCCCTTCCTCTATGAAAGCTGTCAACTAGAATGTAACAGAAATATATTTTCCTGCTTATATGTCGGGATTATATCACACCTCTAAGTAACCAGATTGTGGTGGTTTTCATCGTCTAAAGGTCGTCCGATTAGGGTATTGCAGTGTCCATTGGCTATCCCACAATTCACACAGCGATTCATATCCATAGCGTGGCGGTTGTAAGATCCAAAAGATTTCAGAGTCCAGTGGGGAAGCGAGGGTCGTACTAAGTAGGCAGAGTCAAAATCCGAGAAAAACAAAACAGTAGTCGTTGAAAATATCAAACAAACGGGAAAATATTCAAAACGTCGATGCGTTATGACACGAACGTAATGACAGAAGCAAATGTTTTTTTATTAATGTTTTTTTATTTAATGGCCTGATTTTGCGATGACAAACAGAAGCAAAAATGCAAAAAATCATTAGACAAGGTGTGATTGTCAATCAGCTGTCACATCTCTGATTTAAAATATGATTGATTTTAATCGATTAAGGATCTAAATCTTATTTTTTTTCATTTTTCTCCACTTCCAGAATGTCAATTAATTTATTATATGCTATTCTAAAAATAAAAAAAAATTGTAATTTTTTAGATCACATCTCAATTCTTTACATGTAGGCCCAAAAGTTTCCTTTAACTTAAAATAACTATAAGAAAAATACAAAGGTATCTCGCTTACGGGATTTTTTTCTAGCTTCACGCTGAATCCCGCATATAGCAGGGTAGGCAGATTAAACCTTATGTTAAGACACTCCTTTCCCCACTTTCCGCCGAATTTTCGAGGCATTACATGTTGATTGGCGGAACACAACGTCGCGCTTTTCGAGTCGAGTCGAGTGGGAATCGAATCCAAAACCGTCGCGTTTACAGGCACATGCTTGTGGCACTGCGCCATGACAGCCTCGAAAGTTTTTAAAGTTGTTATTTAAATATGGGTGGTATCTATATTTATAATAAAATAGTAACGGATCGGCGTCTGTACTTGAAAGATATATAAGAAAAAAAAATATTGGGGACCTTTATTAATGTAGAACATAAAACAATGATTTTTATTTTTTTTCTGTGCGTTTGTTATCGCTAATATCAGAATTGGCTTAATCGATTTAAATGCGGTTTTTACTATTGGATTCTGGTAAGCTTCCGTTATACAGGGCTTGTTTTTCCCGACTGCTAAGGAAGGGTTATGTTTTTCGCGCGTATCTTGTATAAATATAGAAACCCCGCATAATTTAAGGAGGTCCCGACTGTTAATCCTAATAAACTATTGGGTTTGTTTATTTTCGTTTTAGTTTTATGCAGTCTGGGTTTTTGGTTTTACAAATATTTTTTTATATTATAATCGGTTCATGAATAAAAAAGTTATGTCAATTTAAAATACTTAGGTCGAGAAATTATCTAATTGCTATAACAGTTATTTTAAACAACTGTTTTACTGAATTCGCTGAATCTTTAGCTTTCAATTTGTATGATACTAACAATGAAATATCAATCGATCGAATAATGAAAGATCGGGATCGGAGTTTACGCGGGAAAAACACGCGTACTTACCGTCTAAATACCATAAAGCAAAATGTTATTTTTTTTTAAATTCTAATTTAAGGGCTTTGTCGCTTAAAATTTTCATTAAATACAACAAATTTTGCGAGCAAAATCATATAAGTTTCCAAAAAACTTCGCGCAGTAGCACAAGCGTGTCACTTTAAAAATAACAGTTATGGGTTCAGTCCCCACTCGGGGAAATAAATTGTAATATCTTAATATTTAGAGGCTACTCGTAGCGCAGAGGCACAAAGTGTGACTGTACATGCGACTAGTTGTGGGTTCGACATATTGCCATTTTCTTCACTCTGGTGTCAAGGAAAAGCGCGGCGTTGAGTTCCGCCACTCAATATACCTCGAAAATTGCACAGAAGGTGGGTAAAACAGTATATTAACACTGGATTCCCTCTGCCATATGCGGGATATTAGATATAATGTAAAGCTGAAAAAAAAATACTGTTTACCTATATCTTACATCTACAAATATAAATTAAATTAAAGGGTCTGTCTTTGCTATCAACATAACTATGCTTTTTCTATATAGTTATTTACACGATAGCGAAACACAATTAAATATTTTTAAACATTTTTAAAGTGTTATTCTACACTTAAGAAAGGAAAATAATGAAAACAGTTCCAAAGAGGCGCGGGTTCAAATCCAGCCACATTAAATTTTTTATACGTTTTTTATTTGTCTGTCTGCCTCTCTGTTTATCCGTTCTAACCTCCGGACTAGCTGAAACGATTATTATGGAACTTATACTAAAATATAGAAGGGGTTGTGGAGCAACGTAAAGGCTATTTTGATACACTAAAAAAATTATATCAATTAAACATTATATCAATTAAAAATATGTTGTTCGACAAAATTGCTACTTTTTTCTGAAGAAAAGAGTTATTTTATAAAACTGTTTAATTGAATTTGAAAACTAAAAAAAATTAAAACAAAAGGTTTTCAATTTGTTCTTTGATATTGTTTTTATGGTAATAGAAAAAACTTGAGATTATATGATTATAAAATAGACCGCGACTTCAAGATTTAGGAATCTCTAATGTAAATTGACACTTTTTCAAGCAGCCACGTAGCGTTTGAAATTTCTCAATTGTAGATAGAGATTTGTGGAGCAATATATAATGTACATCACTTTTTTGTTCGTCTGTCTATCTGTCCAAACCATTTTACTTTAGATTGCATAGAGGTATCAATCTGAAATTAATATTAGATATTCAAATTTTCAGTTCTTTGAAGCACAGAAATTACGCTTCTAATACAGCGCAGACATAAAATAAGAGCACTTATGTATAGTTTTTGCTTCATTTTGTATGAAATTCATCGTGTAATTTAGAATGAAGTAAGATCTTACAATACAAATAAAGTAAAAAATCCCAAGAGAAAAAAAATATTTTTTCATAGAAAAAAAAATATTTGTTCTTCTCATACTAAATAATTGTATACGCCCGCAACCTTAACTTTGTTAACTTTATTCGAAGCATCATTAAAACCTATAAGGTATTTCCCAATCACAATCCTGTAATTGGTACAGAACACTCTGTGTGCGAGTCTGAATCGCGCTTGGTCGGATTTTTCTTAATTAAGAAATCGTATAATTATTTCATGTAAACCAAACGCGATACGAGATGTGAAAAAAAAACGATGTAAATAAAAACGATATAAACGCGATGTAAACCTACTCTACCTACAGCCGGAGTTACCACTGGCACTTTAAAATATATAATGTGTTATACACAACTCTTAACTATATTAAACTAAAAAGTGAAGCCGAAAGTGAAGCCGCTTGTAAAACATAGTTCAAATATAAAATTACAAGCCAAAATTGTATAAATGTACCACAAAAGTGAGCACACGAGTGTCCCTAACACCTGGCTGACCTCAAGGGCTGCACCGCTGCAAGTACACAAGAAGTGCCAAAATATATTTTCAGCATACATGTTGGCTAATTTAGTTCGTCAGTCCGGTCCGCTAAACGCGACAGGGTCGTCAAGTGCAGGTTGCGGTAGTTGGCTCGATTCAGCCTCCCAAAGGTTCCTCGAGATCTCGAGGCCTAATGGTACTGCATTTTAAAGCTGGTGACACACTTGAGTTTGTTAGATAGTGTTAGATATAAGGTTGCTTTGAAGTGAAATGATGGTGTGCAAAGTAACGTCTCATCAGCTGAACGTAATGTTTTATGCTTTTTTATTTTAATTATTTACAAAATAATTGTAAAATTGATTGATATCTAATTATTAATAATAATAAACACTTACATTATTTTTAAAATATATTTGAATAATAATCTCAATATCGTATCTATGTATATATTTTTTCCCTTTTTAAATTTCTTATAAAGTAGTGAACCAAGCTTAATAGTGACCAAAGCAAAAATGTGACCTGAGTTGAGCCTAGAACTCACAACTCGCCCAAGATTCAGCTGGAAAAATGCCAAAATACAAGAGAAATCAAGATTATCTCTTTGATGTTGAATCGGGACAGCTTTACTGTAAACTGTACTACATTTGAGGAAAAATAAATGTTTATTGCAACACATTATATGCATGCAGACCTATGACCTTTCTAATGATAAAATAATAGAACATTATTTTTTATATGGGTAGGCAGTGGGAACCTGGGAGCCTAGTGTTAAAACACTTCGTTCCCATTAAGAGACTTCCGTTGCCTATTTTCCGCCGAATTCTGGAGGCATTGCGCGTTCATTTCCTCGAGTGGGAATCGAACCCACAACCTGTCGCGCTTACAGTTGCACGTTTTTGCCCCTGCACAAAGACTGGCCTCAAGGTTTATACAAGAGTTTTTAGGCTCTCTTATAAATTAATTAGTTTAGTTAAGGCCATCGTAGCATGTAAAACAGCGTTTGATTATACTTACACGTGGTGGTCGTGGGCTCGATTCCCATTATTATTATAAATTATTTTCATCTTATATATGTTAGAGAAAAATTGAAGATGACACCTCAGTTTTCAGTTTTTTGTTATTATCAATTCCATTACAGATTCTTTCGATTTTCTCTCACATTTAAATATCTTTTGGAATTATTTTCTATCAGAATCAGCTTCACGCTGTATCCCGCACACAGCAGGGTAGGCAGAGGGAACCTAGTGTTTAGATACTCCGTTCCCTACTTTCTGCCGAGTTATTGAGGCATTGCGTGTTGAGTTGCAGCACTCAACGCCGCTCTTTGCTCGACACCAGAGCGAAGAAATGGAAATATAACAGTCACACTTTGTGCCCCTGCGCCACGACTGGCCTCATTTTCTATCAGTTATAATATAACTTAAAATCGTTTAATATAACTAACTTAAAATAATTTAATTTTTACTCATAATACCTTCATAGGATACGAAAACAAAAATATATTGCATTGATATGAATTCTAAATTTTTATATCCGTCTTAGTACAAAAACATATAACATCTATTAAGAAAAGAACTCGGCGGAAAGATTAACGTAGTGTTTTAACACCAGGTTCCCTCTGCCTACCGTGCTGTGTGCGGAATACAGCGTAAAACTGATATAATTTAACAATAAAACCAATTTTCCCATAAAACAATATCAATTTTCTGACATGACAGACCGCCCACCGCTCCGCCCGTTGGACCACGAGACTTGTCCACTCTAAATAATATCAACGTATTTATCAGGCTTTATTAATCACGAATGATATTTATTTGGAGCGTTCGTTAAGGCGGCTAATTGCTGCGTCTCCGTCCTAGCCTCCGACCATAAATTATATTATGTCCTAAGATATAGGCTTTAGCGTTTCTGTGATTACTTATTTATATATATATGTATTTTATTAAAAAAGTCGTACTTTATCTATAACTAATAAATCAAGTCAAGGAAACGTGTTGACGTAGGGGCACAAGCGTGTAAGCGACTCTCAACGCAGCGGTTGTGAGTTCAATTTTGACTCTTCAATTTATTATTTTCATTTTGTTCCTCTGGTAATAAGGCAAAAGCGCGGTGTTGAGTTCTGCAACTCAACACGAAATGCCTCAAGAATTCGGTGGAAAGTGAGGAACAGATGTGACTGAATGCGGAACGGAGTGTTTTAATATTATGTACCCAGGTTCCCTCTGCCTACCCTGCTGTATGCAGGGTACAGCGTGAAGCTAAAAAAAACAATTTTAAGTTCGAGTTGGAGATATCGCGTATTCCATTCAATGCGAAGGGAACCGAAGCGAGAAAATTAAAGTAATTTAAATACAATTATAATCCCGTGTAGTGTCAAAGCAAACTTACAACCATTACGTTTTTAGTAATCAGTGAGAAACCGTCTCGAACGATGGCCCTTAAAAAAATATATATTAAAATATTCCATCAAACACTAGGTTCCGTCTGCCTACCTTACTGAATGCGTGATACAGCGTGAAGTAAAAAAAAACAATCCTAATCCAATCTTAAATAATCGCTATCGCTCTTACATTACGTCGTGTTCTCTTAACTTCTCGGGTTGCCGTCGTCATTAGTTTTGTTTCTTGTAGTCAACTCCAGTGGCTGGGTGTCTCCAGAATTACTTAATGAACTATGGAACAGTACCCGCTCGCTGCACTGCCGCGGCTTGATAGCATATTCTAATCATGGCCTTCAAGAACACACGGTATCTACAATTAAGCATTTATCATGTCTTTTGTCTTTAAGCTTTGATGTTAAATGAAATATGTAAAAATTAATCAAAACAGCTTCACGCTGTATCCCGCGTACAGCAGGATAGGCAAGGGGAACCCTTGTGTTAAGATACTCCGATTCCCACTTTCCGCTAAATTCAGGAGGATTTACGTGTTAAGTGGCGGAACTCAACGCTATGCTTTGCCTCGACACCAGAGCGAAAAATTGAAAATATATATTAAGTATTTATATTAAAACTATTTTAAATTTTAATTTCGTTGGCCTGCACCTGTATGGTCAAATAGAAATAAGTTAGGGCTTCATCCTTACTTTTCTCTATTTGGGTATAACCTGTTATGGTAACTCTGACTGCAGGTATAATGGTTACAATGTTTAACGCTAATCGGATATAGCGTTTAGCCTCTTTAAATGGACTATCCAATACAAACATATTTTTCATACTTATATTTATTTATCATGTGAATATGGTATTTAGAAAAAAAATGACTGACCAATATCAAAAAACAGTGTAAAACGGATAACATGAGTCTCCTGCACCACCTATGCCAGTTTGTGAATTCATGAAAAATTGCTTTCTTTGACACATTACATACATTTACATACACATTTATATATTTTTTTAGCTTCAAACTGTATCTTGCATATTGCAGGGTATGCAGAGGGAACCCACTGTTTAGAGTTAGACACTCCGTTCCCACTTACTGTCGAATTTTCGAGGCATTTCCCTCCGAATGGGAATGGAACTGACAACCGTCGCGCTTACAATCACACGCCACTGCGCCGCGACGTTACAATAATGAAAAAATTACATAACTATTTATTTGAGGCCAGCCGTGGGCACAAAGTGTGATTGTAGAACCGGCTAGTTGTTGGTTCGATCCCCACTCGAGGAGAAGAAATATTTACTTAAATTTATATTTCCATTTCTTCACTCTGGTGTCTAGGACAAGCGCGGCGTTGAGTTCTGCCACTTAACACGCGATAAGTAGAAAGTAGGAGTATCTTACACTAGGTTCCCTCTGCCTACTCTGCTGTATGTGGGATACAGCGTGAAGCTGATTTACTTATTTATTTTAACTAAAATTCCAAATATATACATAAATTGCACAGCATCTAATGTCAGTAAACACACAGTCTATCTGACAGCTAATTACCCAGCGAGCAAACTGCGCTGTTTGACACCGCCGCTGTAACTTCCAGCGATGCGACTTAGAAATGTAAACAGCGCCAAAGTTAGATTTGATTAAAGGTTGGAAGTAAATATTTTTGAGAATGGCCAATCACAGGCTGCCTTTTATTTGTAATTTGTTGTTGGGCTTAGTGTACCTAATTTACTTGTAATTTTGGTACTGGTACTGGTAGATTGAAGAGTAAATAAATAAATAAATCAGCTTCACGCTGTATCCCGCACACAGCAGGGTAGGCAGAGGGAACTTAGTGAAAGACACTCCGTTCCCCACTTTCTGCCGTATTCTGGAGGTATTGCGTGTTAAGTGGCAGAACTCAACGCCGCGCTTTTGCCTTGACACCAGAGTAAAGAAATGGAAATATAAATTTAAGTAAATATTTCATCTCCTCGAATGGGGATCGAACCCACAACCAGTCGATTTTACAGTCACACTTCATGCCGCTTCGCCACGACTGGCCTCAATTTAATTAAATTTATTAAATTGCTTATCGCTTGCACTAAGGGACCTTTCGCTCGATCCGAGTTAGATTTACTGGGTAGGGCTCATTATGACTTTTTGAAATTTTTGTTTCCGGCTCCTCTCGCACCTACTCGTCATTGGGTGTGTGTGTGCGATTTAGAGCAACCTTACTTACATAGGCCAGTCGTGGCGCAGCGGCAAGAGGTGTGACTGTAAAACCGACTGGTTGTGGGTTCAATCCCCGCTCGAGGAGATGAAATATTTACTTAAATTTATATTTCCATTTCTTCGCTCTGGTGTCGAGATTAAGCGCGGCGTTGAGTTCAGCCACTCAACACGCAATGCCTCTAGAATTCGGCAGAAAGTTGGGAACGAAGTGTCTTAGCACTAGGTTCTCTCTGCCTACCCTGCTGTGTACGGGATACAGAGTGAAGCTGATTTGATTTTTATTATTACTTACATACTTCGGATCGCTTGCTTTTGTGATGACGTCAGCATTAACAGTCAATAAAAGTCCTGTAGAGGTATTAAAAAATAAAAGAAAAATTGTCTGTCACACACAGACAGACAGTCACTGTTAATACTGATTAACTGTGGCTGTGATGCAATTAAAATTTGACATATAAAATTTTCTGTCCATCCTACAAAAAAATGGCACACGTAAATGTAAAAAAGAAAGTAAACACTATTCAGAATTAGCCACTGTAACACCGACGATGCCGGAGTTATTAAGGTCGGTACACAGATTAGTAATACATATTATAACATAAAATGAAAAAAATCTTCATTAAAAGTTCAACCTTTGAAATGAGTCGAAACACACCCTTAATTATGAAAAAGTCTGACTAGACTTAAACGCGGCAAGGTTTAATTGAGTGTAAATGTACTCGGTCATTACGTGAAATCTTTGCTACTCCTAATGAATTCCACGGTAGTATGCGACTAAAATAATTTATCAAGCCGTATGTTAACGCGGAACGGGGTCGCCCTAACGACCCAACTTAGGTGTGGACTCCGAACATTTATTATTTAGAGAAAGTCACTTCCATAATAGCCCTTGGGGTATGTAGCGACACGGTTACCGACCGAAATTTAGGTGATCTGGACGTAGATTACACAGCGGTCTTTTAGTATATTTCAATAGCTCGCAAATTGTACGCTAACCTTGTGACTGCATTGTACACAATGACGTATGTTTCTTATTTCTTGTTTTCCTAAAGATTCTAACAAAAATATCAAATAAAGATTAAAAGAGGAGGAGGAGGAGGAAAAAGAGGATATGTATATGATATATGAGTAAGGTAAAAATAGTTAAAAAAACCTTTTTTTTAATTCTATCCATGTCTGCTTGTTAACCGTAGCGTTCTGCGCTCCGTTCTCTCTGACTACCCCGCTAGGGATAAAGCGTGAAGCTAAGTTAAGTTTAAATTAAGGCTGTTTTTTTATTTATATTTTTGGCAAATATATAAATGTAAATTATTGTATTATATTTTTCATTAAAAAAATAAACTGTTTATCATATTCATTTGGACTAAAGGTCTAATCTTTATCATATTCATTTGGACGATCTCTCAATAAACAATAAGGGTAGCCCACCCTTTATAACTTGTACAACCCCCGAGGCTGGATCTATAACAGGATGACGGCGCGTGGAGGGTGCAGGGCGCACGCTAAACCGGGACAGTATAGCAGCAAGCCCTGCCACCGACTGCATTATGCCTAGCCGCTCACCTGAAGGGAAGAATTACAAAGAATATTGAAATAAAATAAATCATACTTACACAAAACAATATTTGAATTAGAGTTTAGAGGCATTTCACAGTCAAAATCTCTGTAACGAGACAATATAGATATTTATATAGTAATATCTAAACATGACTATGACGGTATGTGGCAGGGTTACGAGTGTGTAACTGTAAACGCAACGGCTGTGGGTTCGATTCTCACTCAGGAGAATGAAATATTTAATATTTTTTATTCTTCGGTCGGGGAATGAAAAAAATGTAAAACGCTGCGTTACGTTCCCTCTACTTACATTGTTATATATAGGGTATAGCGTGAAGCTGAAAAAAAGGGCTTCTTCCCCTGCTCGCGCCTCCGTTTTTATAATAGTAACTTTTCAAATAAAAGATAAAACTTAAATTGCTTTAAACTGCTATTAAAAATTACTCATAAAACATTTTTTATGTATAAGAAACATATTAACACTAAGTAAATCATTAAAATAAGTTTTGGAAAACTAAAATTTTATGATTGTAGAACCATATTACCCACCGATACATGCACGAGGACCCTCTCCGAATGGCAAATAAACATGTTTGTTACTTAAATCGAAGTTTTCTGGACTAAATCTTTCCGGTCGGAATTCAGTAGGATTATCAAAATACTTCGAGTCGTTTTGCATCGCTTGTATAGGTATGATTATTGGCACGCCTTCATCAATCGTTAAATCGAGTTCTTTAAAAGTATACTTGCGAGTACATTCTCTCATCAGAAATCCTATAGGTGGAAAAATTCTTATTCCTTCTTTAAGGGTCCATTGTAAATAGGTCATTTCCTTGATTGCTTCGTAACTAAGCTTATTATTATATTTGGCTAACACTCTGTCTATCTCATTTTGTACTTTTTCCTGTATGTTGATATTGTATGACAGCTCATGTAATGTGAAACTTGTGGCTGAGGAAGAAGTTTCAAATCCGGCAGCGAAAAATATAAAAACTTGTGCTGCCAATAGTTCGTCATCAATTTCCAACTTGGCCACTTCCGGTTTACCATCTGGTTTTACTCTTTCTATCGAGTCGCCTGTAATCGTCCCCATTCCTTTGCACTCAAGTAGAAGATCAATAAAATCATTCCTACCAGAATGTTGGTAGTTCCTTTCCCTGAGGACTGTATTCACTAATGAGAATACGGCTTTTTCCATACGACTTGTGCGTTTTAAATGCTTAAATAATTGAGGCGCTATTTCTTTTAACATCAAAACAAGCATGTCTTTGATACCAAATTTGAATATTGTAGCTCCAACTTTCCGAAAAGCGGAATTCTCATCGTTTAATGTATCAGCATCTAGTCCAAAACCGCAGGCACCTATAAAATCTGTGGTGTAACGAGCCATCAGATCCCGAGCATCTATCTCCTGACCAGCCGTGGCTGCGGAGTGCAATCGTTCCTGTAAGCGCTCTGCACGTTCCACGATTAAAGGAAACATAGCCTTAAGCTTACCACTGCTGAAAGCCGGTGTCATGCGTTGACGCAGCAACCGCCATGTGTCGCCATCCACAGTGAATAAGTTTTTGAGGAGAGGTTCTACTGGAACATTTTTGTGTTGGATACCACGTGCGTAGAAATATGCAAAATCAGTGGTAAGCACTTGCTTCACGATTTCTGGATCTCTAATTACGAGTTGAGGATTTGAGGCTCGATAGAACCCTACAATTTTCGCATTTGGATACTTCCAATACATTTCCACCATTAACTGAGTCACACTTCGCTTCAGAAAGAAATTTTCCAGGTTATTGCCAAAGAAAGGTATAGGTTTATCATGTTTTACGCCTTTTTGCTCCCAATATTTATAATTTCTCGTGCCATATAAATAAACAGCTACAATCACAACTAATAATAATGCTATTGTAATCATTCTCGTAAAATCACAACTTTCCTTGTGTTAAACGTACAAAATGTAAAACAGATCAAAAATCACTTAAATGTAAACAATAATAAAATTTATAATGCCATATGTAATGTACTAACGAAAAAAGAACTATTCATGAACAATGGTTTTACTACACTGCTGTAGAAGTCAAATATTATTCATTAATACTAGTTGTAAGTCTTTGCTCTGCTTTGGTAGTATACTAAATAGTAGTCTTGGATAAAAAATAGGCGTTAAATTTATTGGCAGAGCTCAACGCCGCACTTTTACCTCGACACCAGAGCGCAGATATTAAAATAATAAATATTCCCATTTTCTCGAGTACTCGCACAACGAATGGCCTCACGTTAATATTTTTAAGTATATAAATTTTTTCTAATGTCTTAATTCAGTAATAATAGCTGTTTGTCAAACTGTCAAAGAAACGGACAAACAAATTAATTCTTTGACATAAACTATATGAACAATTATATTGACAACAACAACAACGTTCAGGAAAATCATATAACTATATACTATACATATACCTATTTAAGCCCACAAGAAATAATAAGGTAATAAGCTTCCTTTACTTTATGATGAACTATAACTAAAGTACGTTTTTCCTATAAAATATGGCTCATATCTACACATAATATGTAGATATGTGTCATATTGTTATTTTATTCTCTCTTGAATTTCCTCCATTGTGCAAGCATGGGCGTAGGAATTCTGCCCACCCCAGAGAAATCTGGTGTCCACCCCAGAAATTTTGCTTACAACGAAATATGCCCCGAAAAATTAAAAAAACAACATTTACACAAACATACATATCTGTTCAAAGTCCAGGCCCTCCCCAGAAAATATCTTTAGATACGCTAATGTGTGCAAGGTAGTGTGATGAGGATGAAACTTATTGGGATTTAGTAGAGGATTGGGTTATAAAACTGGCCTTACTTTTGAATAGTTATGATTACTATAAATGAGGGGAAATTAATTATTACTTTCTTATATTATTTGTTTCTTCGTTCTGGTACCAAGGAAATAGCGCGGCGTTGAGTTCGGTGTCTTTCTTTAATTTCACTCTTTTCTCGCATTAAAAGTAAACAGGCGGCACTTAGTGCTAAGACACACAAATCTCCACTTTTTGTCCGATTTCGAGTCATACTATAAAAAAAAATTACAGCAATAAAAATGGACTAAGAAATAGATTTTCAACAGCACGGTCGCTATCTACTTTACCTATATCAAAATAACAGCTTTATATGCCACATAGTCTGAAAAATCTCTATTTTAAAGCTACACCAAGGCACTATAACTGGATTAGTACTAGCGTGTCGTGTTTACTAGTGTATATTACACGCCTTAGAAGCAGGAGGTGTCTGTTGACTTTACCTACTTCAAAAAATACTAACGCACACCTCTTACGGCCGTCAACTGCGGGAGTGCTAATTAGAATTTCGAGTTGTTTTGATCATATCTGAAGGAAGGAAGTGCGGTTACCTTTTGTTTTGTTAATTAATTTACAATCGCTAAGTTTGTGTTCGTTGTATTAGAATTTATTGTATTTGACTGTACACCCCCCCCCCCCCAGATTTGGAAAAAGGGTTTTTAAGTGTTATTTTTACATTTCTCTTAGAAAAAAAAATTCGTATGGATATCTATATGAAATGTTTTCCGTAATCCTAGTTGAAGATGGTGCAAGTTCAAATCACGCTGTTTTGTTTTTTGCTTCTGCAGTTTCTTGCAGTATTTCGCACTTGGCAGGGTAGAGAAAGGAAACTTACAAACCTAGTGTTAAGGCACTCTGTTCCCCTTTAAGACAATCCGTTTTCTATTTTTGAATTATTAAGGCATTGCGTGAAACCGCGCTTTGTCCCGTACCAGAGCGAGAAAATTTAAATATTTATTATTTCATTACCCCGAGCCCTTTTGGGCTTGACAATCGAACCCACAAACCTCACGCTTACAGACATACGGTTGTTCCTAGTGCTTTTGCTCTAGTGGTGATATTGCTTTTGTTTACAAAAAAAAAAAAAAAGAAATATGTATATAATATGTATCCCGTAATATAGAAGGGTAGGCAGGGAGATTCTAGCGTTAAGACTCTCCATTCTCATATGCACGGTTGTTTTAATTTTAAAATTATTTAATTTTAATTTTAAATAGTATTTTATAACATTTTTACAATAAATAAAGGTAAACAAAAATATCTTAAATATATTACTGACAGCTTATTGCGACACTTATTATTGAGTAATGCAATATTTACTATCGAAAATATTCTTAATTGATTATAACAATACAACTTTCATAACAAAACGCTCAATCCCTTAAAAGCTTAACGATATCGCACCGCTTCATGCAAATTGAAGCGATTTTATTCCAATTCCAGTAATGCATATCGGATTTACATTGTATTGCTTATTACGTTAAAATAAACTTTAAAAAAAAATTAAATCAGCTTCACGCTGTACCCTGCTGTGTGAAAGCACACAGCAGGGTAGGCAGAGGGAACCTAGTGTTGAGACACTGCTTTCCCCACTTTCTGCCCTATTCTGGAGGCATTGCGTATTGAGTGGCAGAACTCAACGCCGCGCTTAACCTTGACACCAGAGCGAAGAAATGGAAATATAAATTTAAATAAATATTTCATCTCCTCGAGTGGGGATCGAACCCACAACCAGTCGGTTTTACAGTCACACCTCGTACCGCTGCGCCACGACTGGCCTCAAAATAAACTTTCACTATATATATATATAAACACTACGAGAAAAACTTTAAAGCTCAACTTAAAAATTTTATGATGGAAAAGTGAGCGGTAAAAGAGGTAGAGGGAGACCTTGTTTGACCTTCGAAAACATAGTATCAAAGATACTGGAGGAAGGTCACGTAAAAAGCATGAGGACCCCCCGGACGGCATGTATGAAGAGGTTGATGACAGTGGACGAGGCGAAAGAGGTATGTAGAGACCGTAGCGTTTGGCGCTCCGTTCTCTCTGACTACCCCGCTAGGGATAAAGCGTGAAGTTAGTTTAGTTTACTTTAGTTTAGTTTTTAGGTTTAATTTTTAAATTTTGGTTTTAAAGGTAGGGAACGTATTCTGCTTTTAGCATTGCGTGTTGAGTGGCGGAACTTAGCGACGCACGATGCCTCGACACGAAGAAATTAAAATATTAAATATTTCTTTTCCTCCAGAGGGAATCGAATCTACAACCTGTTACGTTTACAGTCAGACGCTTGTGCCCCTGCGCCACAACTATTGTCTTAAATTCTTAATAGGGTTCGTATATTTGAATTCTTTTTAGAATTATTAATTTGTTTTCCTGACAAACAAACCACCATTTTGATGTAAGCTTCTTATATGGTTATATTTTTTCTACTTTACTATATCCCGGAACGCTGCCCGAATATAGCAGGGCAAAGGAAGCTTAGTGTTAAAACATTTCATTCCCTACTTTCTCCCGAATATTCTAGGCATTGCGTGTTGAGTGACGGAACTTAACGCCGCGCTTTGCCTTGTTTCCAAAGCGAAGAAATAAAATTATTAAAAAATAATATTTCCTCAACCGTCGTCTGACGTCGTGTGATTTTATAGTCACACTAGCATGTAAAGCCACAGGTTTGTGCTCTTGGGCCACGACTGCGTGATTGCCATAATGTAGGTACCTCAACATCTTATCACTAATAGACATTAGAAATCATAAGCACAGTACAATAATAAAAAAAATTAAAATAAATCAGCTTCACGCTGTATCCCGCACACGGCAGAGGGAACCTAGTGTAAGACACTCCGTTCCCCACTTTCTGCCGAATTCTGGAGGCATTGCGTGTGTTGGCAGAACTCAACGCCGCGCTTCGCCTCGACACCAGAGCGAAGAAAATGGAAATATAAATTTAAGTAAATATTTCATCTTCTCGAGTGGTGATCGAACCCATAACCAGTCGGTTTTACAGTTACACTATGTGCCGCAGCGCCACGACTGGCCTCAGTACAATAATGTAAAAAAAAATAATGAAACAGACAAATTGATCTCGTATCCATTTGCCAAAACATCCACCCATACATATAATAAGCCGAAATAGCTTCCAAAGTGTTATAAGAGCATTGAAGAAATCCCATCTTTCCATTTGAAGAGGTCGCATCCATTTTGTATACAGACAGAAACACAAAAGTATTTAGACTGGCAGTTACTCAATTATGATCTTTATTATGAACTGAAATAAGATTCAAAATGATTTAAACATTTACTGTTTTAGGCAGAAAGGTCACACGTACACATATGAGATGTAAAATGTTATTCAAATTCTTTAAAAGCTCAATATATTTACAAACACTCGCTATTGCGTGTTTGGTGTCGGGTCGCGGGAAAACGGAGCATCTTTCACGCTGGTTTGAAATATTTAATATCTCTAGGACTCTACTAAGTGGCTTTTAAATACTGTACTGCACCTCTTTTTCGCCTCTTAAGCACTTCTCGTATTTTATAATGTATATAAGTATGACAAAGAGGTGTTGAAGTTACTTTTTGGTTTCGCAAACATCTTATCGTGTGTTTTTAGTTTAGTTTATTTAGAATACTAGAAGTTTTGATTTCAAATATATTGTGTAAATTATTGTAATAACAGGCTGTCGTAGTATAGAGAAAGAGAGTGTCTGACTCTAAGCATGACGGGTGTGAGTTCGATTATCACTCGGGGGATTGAATTATTTTCATTTATTTGATTCGGTAACAAGACAAAATGTGGCGTTGAGTTAAGCCACGCCACACGCTATGCCTTGAAAGTTGCGTGGAAAGTGGGGAATGGAGTGTTCTAATAGTATCCTGCTGCATGTGAGATACAGTACGTGTTATTATTATTATTTCTTATTTCGTTAAGTTCTCTTTATTTCGAAAAATACCATAAATATTTCAAGACAAATAAAGAAAATTATTTTATAATACTATAACTATGTTTTAATTATTCATTTATTATTACAGTTACTACCGTGACTATAAAAATGAAGATGAAGCATATACAGGATGGAAGTGTCAGCACCACATTAAATGAAACCACAGTTTTAACTACTCTATAAAAGCCTAATATAATTCAGAAAAAAATAAATTCCCAAAAATGAAAAAGTTTTTTTTTCAAACAAAATAAATAATAAAATTGTCATTTTAAAACAAAACGCCATTTGTAAAGATGACGCACGCACACATAAACCTATCAAAGGAACACCGCCGCACACGCCTCATTTCGAAATCGAGTCGTATGTATTGGCGATAAAGTTCAAAGTTGTTTAACCTTTAGTAGTATTTTTGTAGTAGTAAGTGTTTATGTTATTGGGATCTATACGTAATCGCGTCACATGAAATACAAGTATGGATAAAAATCGTGAAATGAAAAAAAATCCTACGTTCAAACTGTTGAGGCATCTTGATTAATTTCTTTAGGTATAGGTTTGAAATATTTTACCCTATATGCTGTTTCCGTAAATGGAGCGATGGATTACTATACCATTTTAAAATAAGGGAAGGCACAGCGTTGAGTTTTCCCACTGACCACTTAATACCTCCAGAATTTGGCGGAAAATGAGCAACGAGAGTGTCTTAATGGGAACGGACTATCTTAAAATTAAGATCCTAGGTTCCTCTGCATAACCTGCTGTATCCAAGATACAACATGAACTATACCATTTGACCAAACCGTTTGACAAAATTGATCTTTACATTACAAATAAAACGTTAAAAACGAGCACATAAGAAAAATCGATGGATATCGGAGCGAGTACCCAAGGTTTACCAGGCTATATCCTGGCTATATCCTATACCAGGCCTTGGATACTCGCAGCTTAAATGACTTCTTTGGTATTTGCAAAGCGATCCCGACCCTAAACTTTGAACAGCAAGTCACTGAGCCGGGCTATGTCATTGTCGCCAACGCTGCGCCACTTCGGACGCCTAATTACTAAAGTGTCGCGGAGACGCGTCCGCATTCCGCTACCGGGATTTAGTTACGGTGCCTTATTTCATTATTAATTTTGCTGACTTTCATTTTTTATGTGTGAATTTGTTTTTTTTTTTATTTTTTTTTTTATTTCGGTGCTTTTGTTTTTTTTAGGAATGTGATTGGAGGTTTCAGTTGTAGGGGCTCAAGCGTGTGTAGTCGGTTGTGCGTTCGATTTCTACTTGAGGATATAAAATATTTTTTATTTTTATATTTTTCTTTGCTCTGATGTCTAAACTAAGCTCGACATTGAGTTTCGCCACTCAGTAAACAATCCCTGCAGAAATCTTAAGAACTTAATGGGAACGGAGTGTCTTAACACTAAGTTTCTAGTTTCTCTCTACTTATCCTGTTATATGCGGAATACAGCGTGAAGCTGCAAAAAGATCTAAAAAAAATAAAGTTTTTGACTCCATAATACCTTTTATAACAAAATAAAGCTTCTCTTGCAAATGTACGTGATTAAGAATTTGGCTGCACCCTGTAGAATGGAGTGTATCTTACGAGTACCTATGCGCCACGAACTTTGCTTCTGTCAACAGTATACACAGGATCCTCGCGGATGTGGATTAAATGACATATTTCACTATGTTCCGCTTAATATGTTAAATATTTCTGTATTAAGTTAAAGTAAAGGAAGTTCTACATAGATATTAGGGGTTTGTGTGGTTGGTTGTTAAATGTGGGTGTGGGTTCAAAAATATTTATTAGAAAAATATTAATGCAGGTGTCGTATCAATCAACAAATATATCGTTTACTTTTTTATCATTATTATCATTTTGTCAATATGTTTCATTTGTTTTCGATTACAAAATTATTTTTTACACTACGAAATATTGAACTGTTACTGCTAAGCATAAATATATTTATATTGTTACCTAGTGTTAAGACACTCCGTTCACTATTTTGTGGCGAATTTTCGGGACATTACGATCAGTAGAGAAACTGAAAGCTTCGCTTTGTCCTTACGAGAGGGAGGAAATGGTAATACATCATTTTTACCGACAGGGAATGAAACCCACGACTTTCGTGTTTACAATCTGACACAATACTGCTGCGCATAGAAATATATTATTATAATATGTAAAAACGCTAGTTTCCTTCACCAATACTTTGAAACCGTGTGTTTCAAACGTTTTAAATTAAAGTTTTGTCTTGAATATTTGCTTTACTTAGTAAATAGTTTTGTAGAATACTATTCCAGGTGTGAGTAAGTATATGTTTTAATTATGTTAAATTGTTATGATATTTAAAGGAAATTATAAATCAAAATCAGCTTCACGCTGTATCCCGCACACAGCAGGGTAGGCAGAGGGAACCTAGTGTTAAGACACTCCGTTCCCTATTTTCTGTCGAATTCTGGAGGCATTGCGTGTTGAGTGGCGGAACTCAACACGCAAAAGCGAGAACCCACAACCGTCACACGCTTTTGTCACTGTGTGTCGACTGGCATCTAAAAAATAACTTAAAACAACAAATAATACGGCAAAATGCTGTTATTATCATTAACGTGAAGTAAAATGTAAAAGCAATTTTGCTATAAAAATTAAAACTCATTTATCTATATTTGATAGCTTCCTTATAAGGAAAAAGGTGATTTTCATGTAAGTAGAATAATGAACACCGGCCGTAATGGCTACTTCCTATTCCTATAATGGGTGATATTGAGAATCTATAGAGTCTTAAATTGATCTATAAAATGAAAAGGAAAGTCAATTTTATAATAGCTTCTTGTTTTATTTCGCCCTTTAGCAAGGTAAAGGTAACCTAGTGTTAAGACACTCCCACTTTCTGCCAAATTTTTTGAGTAATTGCGTGCTATGTATCAGAGCTTAACGCCGCGCTCTGAGAGGAAATAAAATGTAATTTGAAATTTATATAAATACTTAAATATGTTTAAATTATTGAAGTTTAAATATTTACTATCAGAGATCTGTTTATGGTGGTCTAATGATAAGGGTTGATTGCATTGATGGTAAATATTTCATATCACTCATTTAGTTGCTTAGAAATTACGTATTTGACATGCTGTGATAATTATTGAAATAATACTAAAATGGTAATTAAAAATACTCTACCATAAAAAAAAACACATTTATAAGTCTTTTATTTGTTATCTTTCTTAAAAGTCGAATAAAGCGTCAACTATAAATATAATACTTTATATAAACAGAGAATATATAGCCTTCTCTCGTCCAATACTACAAAAAAGTTAGAAATGTAGGACAAAATGGCTAAAATAAGTTAGTTCAAAATCCAAATCTAAAAGAGGTACATATAAAAACTACCAACATCAAAGACAAACACTCGATAATCATGCTTTTTTGTGATGGACATGGTAAATAGAACCGCCAGACCGCGGCTAAGCAAAGGGCAACTAGAAGGCAATTAAATTCTGAACGATCGAATAGTACTTGCGGTGAAATCAATTAAGGACCCTTGAGGGTTCCCTTACAATTTCTGATGAAAACAACATCTAAAGTTGTGAATCTCTTAAGTTAAAATACATTAGTTCTACAGCTATTGCTAAAGTAGTTTATCATTATAGCTAACTTTAAATAAAAGTGTTCTTTATTTAGTAATATCAATAGTTTATTATGTTTTTTTTACTTCACGTTGTATCCCGAACATAGCAGGGTAGGCAGACGGAACCTTCGTTCCCATTAAGGCATTGCGTATTGAGCGGCGGAACTCAACGCTGCACTTCGCATCGTCCGTCACCAGAGAAAAAAAAAATTAAATTATTAAATATTTCATTCCTCGAATGTGAACCAAACCCACAACCGTCGCCTTTACTGTCGCTTTCTGAATGTTGTGGAACTACTTAAAAACGTCCTTAAATATCCTTAACTATATTAATATAGAGGCTGTACCGTACCAGCGGTATAGCGTCTAATTGTAAACACACTAGTTGTGGATTCAACTCTCACTCAAGGGAAAAAAATAAATTTCATGCCCTCGCCACCTTTTGTCTGGTGACAAGACAAAGCGAGGCGTTGGTATCCGCCATTGAACACGTAATGTCTTGGAATTTGGGCGGAAAGTGTAAAACGAGGCCCTTACCTTTGTCCTTTTAAATGCTGGATACAGCGTCAAGTTAAAAAGATGTAATATAAATATATGTACATATACATATGTATACATTATATAAGAAATATTTCGAATCACTAGCACGTTAGAACTCGTATATAATCGTAGCCAAGAACATCGTCATTGTAATTTTCAAAGCTCGCCTTTAGTCACGAGGAGGTATAAAAGAATTTATTGACATATTAAATAAGTTAAATATTAATTAATTTATTTAAGTAGTGATTGTCTGATGCGAATGGCGCAATAGTTATAAGTTCGAATATCAGTTAGGGTAATATTTATATCGTATATATAGGGTCACAGCGTCACGCTGTATCCTGTGCATAGTGCATGTGCGTGGTGTTGATTAAACTCAGTGCTAAACGTGAATACACTTTTATTATTCACCATCAACACTACAACCGCCACGTTAAAATTTTACTCAGTACATGTTTATGGAAAAAACATTTTTGTTCCAGACAGTTTTCACCTTTTAATTAACTTTAAAAATGTAAAAAAAAACAAAAAATATATTTCTTACTATTATAAAATTAAAATATTCTAAGTTACCATATCCCATTTCTAATTTATACGTCTTTGGCGACAAAACTAGTAACATTTTAACTAAGCAGTAGTTGCGAGTTATCGCGAACACAACTTTGACAAGTTTCAGTTTAGTCGGCTCCATTGAGCAAGTGATTCATTTAATAACTCAATGCTAATACTAATATTGGATGTATGTTTGTTTGTTTGTTATATTATTTCTACTGTTCCTTCCTCTTGGTTAGAATACTTTTTTGTTTTGTAAAGTATAATTTATTGTGTAAAGAAATCAAACACCTCCAGGCTTTTACAGAACTTATATTTCTTCCAGATTAAAATACTATTAAGCTTGTACAATGTCTATCTTAAATTCTAATGCAATATGTTATTCTAGAGGACCTCTTTCTTCTTTCGTTCCAAATCTAAAAAGTATATCCCGAATTTTCCAACCCCATAAATGGTGATAATATTATATACTTATTTTAATTATTTCAAAAACATATTTTTATTAACCAAAGAGGTTGATTTACATTTTTATAATAAATTATTGCGAATATTAAAACTTATAAATATAAAATCATTACAATTGTTTGTTGTTACATTTCCTGGATTGATACAGTTTTTTTTAATTGTTAAACGAACAAAAAAACTCTTTATTTTCACACTAAGAATAGAAAAATATTTTTGGAAAACGTATAAAACTTTTAACGTAGTGTGACTCCCACCGTACCCGTAATACATATCAAGATTCCGTTGTTTATTACGTAGCTTGATAAATATATTAGAGGCCAGTCGTGGCGCAGCGGCACGAAGTGTGACTGTAAAACCGACTAGTTGTGGGTTCGATCCCCACTCGAGGAGATGAGATATTTACTTAAATTTATATTTCCATTTCTTCGCTCTGGTGTCGAGTGTTCACTGTTGTGTTTTGGAAAGCTTACCTCAATATTTTGTTTTATTTCAATCAGCTTATAAATAAAAAAGTTGTACCACTTCATAGAATATCACATCTCTCGCTTCTTCTTTTATCTCGTACATGTTAACTCTTTAACTACGTTATTATGAAGTTCGTAATTGTATACTCATACAGATGTGTCTTAAAGTGATTGATGAAGAAAGGTTACAACTCTTGAATAGAAGTTTTATTCCTTGAAATTCATATTTAAATATATTTTTTTTGTTAATATTGCATTAATAAAAACACTGGTGTCAATTTAAACAATTAAACGGTTTTTTTAAATTTATTGTCTTAATAACGAATATGTTGGTAAAGTACACCACAAATAAGAAACTTCTCGCTGTGTATCGCATTTAACAGGGTAGGCTAAAGGGACCTAGTGTAAATTAACGCAGGAACCTAGGGACGAAGTGTCTTACACTTGGTTCTAGCTTCCCGCAAAATTTTCAAGACATTGCGTATTAAGGGGCTGACCAACGCCGCGCTTTATCATAATAGGACAACGAGGAAATGATAACAATTCATTCCTCCAAATGGAAATCGAACCTACAAAACATACTATACAGCATAAAATACATACATTTTATACATAATATGTATACAAAAAAACCTATAACACGTTATAGTTCATTGATCATTTAAATCAGTTAATCAACAAATGCTATTATACAGCGTCAACGTCCGTTTTTCATGTATTCCCATTGATTGATATTAATCTTTTATAATCCCTCTGTCAGCTCCAATGGCTTAAATTTTATTTTGGTCATTATTTAAAAAAATAAATCAGCTTCACGCTATAACCCGCATACAGCAAGGTACGCAAAGGGAACCTATTGTTAAGACATTCCGTTCCTCTCATTCCGCCGAATTTGTCGTTTGCGAGCGTGTGTGCTGTCTGTAGCGCGGCGCGGCGCATTAGGACAGTTACCTACTGTCACCTCGGTGGTTGCGAATTCAATCACTGTTCGGGGGAATTAATAATATTCATTTTCCGGTTCTGATTAGATGAAGTGGGGTCTTGAGTTCTGTCGTGGTTCAGCGACACAAGACTTAATTTCTTCGCTCAAGCGCAGCGTTGAGTTCTTCCCCTCAACATGCAATGCCTCAAGATTTCGGCTGAAAGTAGGGTATGTCTTATTGGGAAAGAAATGTCAGTGAGTCAGTAATGACTCTAGGTTTCTAAGTTTCCATTGCCTATCCTGCTATGTGCGGGATAGAGCGTGAAGTTAAAAAATGTAATGTATCATTTTGATACTGCTATATGCGGAATACAGCGTGAAACTGAAATATAGCATTTGTATAAGGAAAATTAATTAAAATTATGATATAGAAATTATATATATGTGGGAAAATATTTGTTTACTTAAATTCATATATGGAAACATCCATAAATATATAATACATATTTCCTTATAATTAATATAGAAATAATTATATAGGCCAGTCGTGGCGCAGGGGCACCACGTGTGACTGTGAACCGACCGGTTGTGGGTTCATTCCCCACTCGAGGAAATTAAATATTTATTTAAATTTATACTTCCATTTTTTCGTTCTGGTGTCAAGGCAAAGCGCGGCTTTGAGTTCTGCCACTAAACACGCAATGCTTTCAGAATTTGACAGAAGAAGAAGTGGGGAACGGAGTGTCTTAACATTAGGTTCCCTTTGTCTACCAACAGGGTGTGCGGGATACAGCGTGAAGTTGATTGATTTATTTAATAACATAATATTTATTTGCTTAGCGCAAATTTATCTTACACATAGCAGGCATAGGGAACCTGGGATTCTTATATTAAGACACTCTTACTACTTTTAGATACTTCCGTTCCATACTTTTTACCGAATGCTGGAGTGGTGGAACTCAACGTTGCGCTTGGCCTCGTTACCAATCTGAGGATATGAAACTATTAAATACTTTATTCCCCCGAGTAAGAATCCAATCCTCAACTATCACGTTCACAGGTTTACAGTCACACGCTTGTGTTCCCGCGATGGTCTACCACGAAGTGTCTAAAGACGACGAAGTTCTTTGCCTATAAATATGTAATAACATTTAAATTTATTTTTCACAATTTGGTTCTGAATTAAAAGTCTATTATCAGAATGTACGAGGTTTACGAACTAAGACAAACATAGTTTTTAGGCAGGTTCTTGGTTATGATTATGATATTTTATGTTTTTCAGAGACCTGGTTACATTCGGGTATATTTGATTTGGAGTTGTTTGACGAGCGGTATTATGTTTATAGGAGCGATCGTAACTATACAATTAGGGGAGATACAATGGGTGGAGGTGTTTTGATTGCCATTAAACGGGAATTGAAAGTCACCAATGTTGAATGCATCCCGTCAACAGACTCAATAGCCGATATTATTCGTGTCTCTATTTCTTTTGAGCTATATTCAAGGTGTAATATATATTGCTGCTATTTTCCTCAATGTCCTGGTCATAAAGATATTTTGTCAAATTTTTACGAGTACATTTCAGATGAAGTTCTTTCTAACCCTGATGATTACTTTCTTGTACTGGGTGACTTTAATATACCTAACGCTGAGTGGACAACTGCCTGTCAGGGGGATTTAACCTTGACTGGAGATTTTTCATCTGATATTGTTAATGAGCTGGCTAATTTTCTTTCTTTTAATAACTTTAGACAATATAACAAATTTAAAAATGTTAATAGTCGTATTTTAGATCTTTTAATTACAAATATAACATGTAAATTGGGCCTAGTTTCTAATCCGGTCGTTAAGGAGGACATGCACCACCCAGCTTTTGAATTCATTGTTGAAACATTACGAGCGAAGTCATCTGGAGGTCAGTCACATTCGATTAAATTATATAGGGAAGCCGATTATGAAGCAATTAATGAATGTCTTTCTCGAGTGGATTGGGAGTCTCAATTAAATGGTGACAGTATTGATGTGTCTGTAGCAAATTTTTATAAGATTTTACATGGCATTATCGATATGCATGTTCCTACTAAGAACACTAAGCTTAATATTAAGTACCCGCTTTGGTATAATCGTGCATTGATAAAAATTATTAAGGAGAAGCTAAAATACCATTGTAAATGGAAGGTATATGAACAGGTTAAGGATTACAGATCATTTGCTAGTTTGAGAGACAGGCAGAAAATAATGGAAGATTATTGCTATAATAGATATATTAGTAACATTGAATACAGAATTGGTATTAACAGTAAACATTTTTGGTCTTATGTAAAGTCTAAACGTAAAAGCAATGATCTTCCAGATATTATGTTTCTGGGTGACTTCACCACTTCTGATCCAGTGCAAATGTGTGATTTGTTTGGTTCTTTTTTTTTGTTCAGCATTCCAACCTATGACCCTAAATAATAATGCTCGGACTTATGCTTCTTCGCAATTAGTGAACATTAATTCAGTCACATTTACCATAAAGCAAGTTTCCGGGTACCTAAAACATCTTGATGTCAATAAGAGTGCTGGTCCTGATGCAATACCGCCTGTGTTTTTACAAAGGTGCTATCAGAAATTGGCAGAACCTTTGGCGATTTTTTTTTCTAGGTCCATGAAACTGGGTATAATGCCTTTAGATTGGAAGAAGTCGTTCGTTACTCCTGTGTACAAAAGTGGTAATAAGCATGATATTTCTAATTACCGTCCTATTTCAAAATTGAGTGCTATACCAAAATTATTTGAGAGAATAATTTATGACACATTTTCACAAATAGTTCGACCATTCATAATTTCGGAACAACATGGATTTGTAGCTCGTAAGTCTACGGAAAGTAACCTTTGCGAATTTCTGGATTATCTTTACACTTCTATGGACAATAGGCTACAGGTGGACGCTGTGTACACTGATTATTCAAAGGCTTTTGATAAAATTTGTCATAATATTTTAATACACAAGCTGGAACAATTCGGTGTGCATGGAGATTTGCTCCGATGGTTTTGCTCATATCTTAGAAATCGAAGTCAGGCAGTTGCTATAAAGGGTCACTGTTCAGCATTCCTTCCGGTTTCCTCAGGGGTGCCTCAGGGCTCACACCTTGGCCCACTTCTATTTAATATATTTGTTAATGACATAATAACTTGCTTTCATCATTCCAAAATCCTCCTTTTTGCCGATGATATGAAAATATTTAGGTCAATTAAAACGATAAACGATTGTAATTTACTTCAAGAGGATTTGTGTAGGTTAATATCCTACTGTGACGATAATCACCTATATTTGAATATCAATAAATGTAACCAAATCACATTTACTAGAAAAAAGGACCCTATCATATTTAATTACAAACTAGAAAATAATTTAGTCACTAGACAAAGTGTTATACGGGACCTTGGTGTTTACTTGGATGACAAGTTGTTGTTTACTTCTCATATAAACCTTATAGCTCAAAAGGCATACAAAATGTTAGGCTTTGTATTGCGTATATCAAAAGATTTTAAACGGGCTGAAACTCTCATTACATTGTTTAATGCTCTGGTTCGGTCAATTTTGGAGTATTGTTCCGCATGTTGGAATCCTCAATATAAAGTTTACACCAGAAGAATTGAATGTGTATATCACAAGTTCCTTCGTCACTTAAAACAGAGACATTCTAACGCAGAACCATTAATTAAGACTTTAAAAGATATATCTCTGGAGAAGCGCCGTGATCTCAGGGATCAAGTGTTGTTGTATAAGCTGGTGAACAATATGATCGATTCCCCCCATCTCGTGAGTAAACTAAACTTTGCGTGTCATAGATTGGGTGCACGAACTAAACCCTTGTTTGCAGTTCCTAAGTTTAAAACAAAATATGCGTCTAATAACTTTGTGTCACGTGCATGCAAAAATTTTAATGTTAAGCATAACGACTTAGACTTATTCAATGTAAAATTCAACAATTTCAAGGACTGTTTGAGGAAACTTTTATGAATTGTTTTTTATTTTTGTGCTTGGTTAGGTGTCGATATTTTTAGCAGTAATTTATTTGTATCTTTTTGTCCCGAATGAAAGTTTTCCACTTTTTGTTTTTTTGTTTTTTGTATGTGCATAAATTGTTGTTCTTTAGACTTATGATTAAGTAGTTTGTGGAAACTTGATTGGTATTTGTACTATTATTTGTGTGTTATTAGAATATATTTAATGTACTGTATGTTTCCCTTAAAAATAAATAAAATAAAAAATAAAATAAAAAAATAAAAATAAATAAAAACTACATATTTTTTTGGTGTTCTCTTCTTTACGGATGTAAATTTCAATATAATAAGATTTTTTATAGCATCCTGTTTTATTCCTAGGGGAGTAGCCAGAGAAAACGGAGTGCTGAACGGTAAGGTCTCTGCACATCTCTTTCTCTTCGTCTGTACTGTCATCAACCTCTTCATACGTGCCCTCGGGGGATCCTCATGCTTTTAACGCGACTTTCATCAAGTACTATCGATAATGTCTTCACGATGGCAGGCCAAGACCTCACCTGCCCTTCTTACCCTCTTGGAGGACGGAGGTACAGGCATCATAAGTTTAGTTTTAAAATCTTATTAAGTATTCAATTCTCTTTTTTTGTTGAGTAGTGTAAGAATAGATTTTTTTTCTCACTGCCTACTTTGCTATAGGTGGGATAGAGCGTGAAGTTAAAAAGAATACTGTGACAGATACACAAATTTACAGCGCCAATTAGGTAATAAAATTTGATATTGTAAATTATATTGAATTCTAATGTATAATAGACAGTCCAATCGTGTCGCAGGGGCATAAAGTGTGACTGTTAAATCGACTGGTTGTGGGTTCGATCCCCACTCGAGGGAGGTGAAATATTTATTTACATTTATATTTTTATTTCTTGGCTCTGGTGTCAAGGCAAAGCGCGGCGTTGAGTTCACGCCATTCAATACGCAATGCCTCTAGAACTCGGCGGAAAGTGGGGAACGGAGTGTTTTAACACTAGGTTCCCTACCCTACTCTGCTATATGCGGGTTACAGCGTGAAGCTAATTTAATTAATTTATTTATATGTATAATAGAATTTAGAACGACTTAAAATTTGCTGTCAATACAAACTTACATTATTAAATACAGTAAAGTAATATAATAATACTAACACATTTAAAAATTAGAACATAATAATTATTATAGTGACGTTCTCATGTCGGCAATGGTTCTGGTATTTACGTCGTTAGCCTTCAAGAACGAGTCTGATCCTTTGTAGATGTGCACGCGTTTTTGATATCTTTTCTTAATAAATAAGTATACGTATAATAAATTATTAAATGTAATAGTAAATAGTATAATACAATGTGGGTGATAGTAATATTCGTCAGTTTATTTGCTGGTATGTATTTATTTATAATTATTTAAGTTAATAATTTAATTTAATTTGATTTATTTTTATTTAAGTTAAATCAAATAATTCCGCACACAGCAGGGAACCTAGTGTAAGACGCTCCGTTCCCCACTTTCTGCCGAATTCTGGAGGCATTGCATGTTAAGTGGCAGAACTTAACGCCGTGCTTTGCCTCGACACCAGAGCGAAGAAATGGAAATATAAATTTAAGTAAATATTTCATCTCCTCGAGTGGGGATCGAACCCACAACCAGTCGGTTTTACAGTCACACTTTGTGCCGCTGCGCCACGACTGGACTTTAAGTCAATTAATTTATAATGAAATAAAAGTTAATTAATTATTTATGCTGCTGTGTGCGGGATACAGCGTGAAGCTGGCTTATTTATTTTTATTTTTTATATATATTAACCTGTGTGTACATACTTGTACATATTAAGAATGTGGGGCTTTAACGTCGAATACTTTGTTGCCATAGCACTGGTCGAACACAAAGGAAACAAAGGCCATCTAGCTACATTTATAAACCTTATTAGATATTTGTAATATTATTTTTATTTTCCTGGTTCAGTATAAACATCACGGCGTTTGGTCCCGCCATTTAGCACGCTATGTCTCCAAATTGGATACCGATGAATGGAGTGTCTTAAGATGTGAGGCTATCCCACTGGCCTATAATATGTAAAAAAAAATCAGCTTCACGCTGTATCCCGCACACAGCAGGGTAGGCAGAGGGAACCTAGTGTTAAGACACTCCGTTCTACACTTTCCGCCGAGTTCTGGAGTTCCTAAAATATGTAAAGTTTAAAATATAAAAATCTATATATCTTTTTGTTTTTCCGTTTTTATGGATGTAAATATATACACGTATGTTCATTATAATTTCAGCGGCATCTGGACAAACATATGCGACGGACGAATTGGAGAAGTTCATTTTAGAAGCAATACAGGTATAAAACCAGCGGGCCGCCATCGGCTTCGCCCGCTTTGACTGTTTGATTAATTATAAATAAAGAAATCAGCTTCACGCTGTATCCCGCACACTGCAGGGTAGGCAGAGGGAACCTTAAGACACTCCGTTCCCCATTTTCTGGCGGGTTCTGGAGGCATTGCGTGTTGAGTGGCAGAACTCAACGCCGCACTTGTCCTCGACACCAGAGCGAAGAAATGGAAATATAGATTTAAGTAAATATTTCATGTCCTCGAGTGGCTATCGAACCCACAACCAGTCGGTTTTACAGTCATACTTTGTGCCCCTGAGCCACGGCTGGCCTCAATTTGAGTTGATGATTTTAATTTGATGAATTATCATATAAATATAAGTGAAGTCTGACTGTGATTTCACAATAGCCTTACTTTTTGAAGAAAACATGCGTATTTATTCAATACTGTTTGATATAATTTTAAAGTTTTTATCTGTCAAAAGACTTTTAAAGAGGTGACCAATTTACTATTTTTAGAAAAATGAAACAATAGATTTCGATTTTGAAAATTACAAAGGAGACCCTTGTGCACCGCACGTGTCAACTAAGCCAGATTTTTCAACTTTAGGACGCAGGACAAGTGAAACGAGTAAGAATTTCGATATAAGTAAAAAATAAATAAATAAATCAGCTTCACGCTGTAACCCGCACACTGCAGGGTAGGTAGAGGGAACCTAATGTTAAGAAACTCCGGTCCCGTTCGATATATATAGTGTTTTTATTATATACAATATATCTAAAGCAACATATATACATATTATTTAATAAATATAAATATAAAATGCGACGATTATGGATTCGATTCCCACTAGGGAATATGAACGATTTAATATTTTCATTTCCTCGCTTTGATAGAGAAAAACAAAGCGCGGCGTTAAGTTCAGCCACTCACGCAATACCTCGAGAATCCTAACCCAGATGTTTACGAAAACTACCAAAGATTATTTTTCAGTATTATTTTTGGAATATTTTTAAGAGAATATATAAAAATATTTTCTTATTTTCAATACTATTTATTGTATTTAATGAAACTAATTTTTCAATCATATTTCAGAATGTTTAGATTACATCTGGGAAATGGAAGATAGAGAAAATGAGACTGAAACAATGGAAATTTGTAAGTAGTGACGAATATTTTTTTAACAAATGATTTTGAGCTTTATTTTTTTAAATCAAAATTAAAAATTTGAAAAGATAGAGTCTATATATATGTATATGCATTTATATAATATATGTTTTAGGTCGACTTTTTATTGTAAGTCAGATTAAGAAGGGTATACTTCCGGAATTTCTTTTCGTAATTAATTCACCCGTCATTTTCGGTGGACGAGCTGCGGCTCCCGGAGAATTTCCACATATGGTGAGTATTATAAAAGTGAAGTAAATGTTAAGTTGTTGATGAGTTCCCCCACTCAACATAAAGTTACTGGGGGAAAACTGAGAATAAAGTGTCTTAAAACTAGATTTTCTATGTTAAATTAGAAAAAAAATGAGTGCCATATTTCAAAAGGAAAAAAATCGGAACCTTGTTGTCTATATGACTGTCTGTCAAAACCATTTATCTCGAAATCACGCGAAGGTCTCCTCTGCCTAGGCTGCTATATGCCGGATACAGTGTAAAGCGAATTTATATTTATATTACACAAAAAAATCTTTTATTTTAGGGCGCCATCGGGTGGAGAGCAAAAAATGAGACAAAAAAATGGATTTTCAAATGCGGAGGAACATTAATTAGTAAGAACTTTCTATTGACGGCCGCACATTGTTCTAAAATATCACTAAGAAAAGCTATGGACGTTGTCCAAATGCAGCCAGAAGTTGTACGTCTTGGAGTTGAGAATATTGCAGATGACCAGGTATTAATAGGATTCTTGACATTTTGGCTTTGCGTATAGACGTCTCCTCGCTGTGCGTGTTCAGAAGAACTGTTTGACCTGTTACCTGCCGCCGAATTTTCTAACTGCACAGTATGTCACAAGCAAAAATATCATCCACACCACCTGGAGACACGCGCCACGGAACTGTGGAAGGGCCTACCCGCAGCAGTGTTTCCAGGTCGATATGTCACGGGTACCTTCAAAAAGCGCGTCTACCTCCACCTTAAAGACCGGCAACGTACCTGTACCTCCTCTGGTGTTGCACGGGGTCGTAGGCGGCGGTAATTACTTACCATCAGGTGACCCGAACACTTGCCTTGTCCTTTTCCATAAAAAAAATCTGTAAAATTACGGTCATCGTCGCGCACAAGCAAGTTTCGTTCGAAGCGTTTCGCTTCCCAATACGCGATGTCTGGAGAATTCGGCGGAAAATGGGAAATGGGATTGGGGTGTTTTGACCTTTTCCAGGTTCTCTCAACATTCTCTGCTTCGTGGTGCGCGTCACCTTGGTCGCCCCAAGGCATGAAGCTAAAAATATATAAACAGTTGTAGCACAGTGGAACACTTTGATTCCTGCTTACAGTCAGAACTGTTGCCGATGCGGGACTACAGCCTCTTTTAAGGTTATCTAATAATGGAAAAGACATGAACAAAGTGATTTATTGTTAACCATAAAATAATAAATCATGTTACTTAATAATATTAGTAATATAATTTAATTTATAATGTGTATATTAATATATTATTAATTTTATACCGAATATCTTATTTTGTTTTTTTTTCAGTTCAACATTCACGGGGATGTATTAGATGTGAAAATCAAGAGATTTATAGTACATCCACAGTTTGATCCTCCTAAGAAATATTACGACATTGCCCTCATAGAGTTGGAGAATGACGTTAAATTTAAAAGCAATATCCAACCAGCGTGTCTGTGGACGGACCCGGTGTACCAACAACTTGGCCCAAAAGGGACTCTCACCGGATGGGGATATACTGAAAAAGGTATTAGTATTTTTTTTATAAATGAATGTTAAGATGTATGGAAATCACTTGGTTTCTTTGTTTTTTGAATATTTAGAGCCAGAACATCGAGAGATCATACCGCTGAACGGTTGAACGATACGATTTGAAGCAATTGCACTTTTTAAATGAATAGTAATGATAGTAATAGTAATAGATTTATCCAGAGGGTGTCCTTATCCAGAGGGTGTCCTGACTAATATCTGTCCGATATTTGTTCTTGGGCATACGGGTACGCGACCCCGGATCCTCGAGCCACCACTTGTTATAACCTCCGTCCAGTCCATAAAAGTGGTGTCCCCTTCTTTTAATCTCCTCCTTTTCCTACCCTCTCCCTTTGCCCATCCTTTCCCCTTTTCTATCTATCCTATTCCTCTCCCCCCGGTTTCTCCCCACATAGGGGTTTTGGAGGTCAGATGGCAATCGCTCCATTAAAAACCACAACTCGCCATAATATGGAACGAACTACGGAAAGACTGGGTACGACTAGGGCGTCGCCGCAAAACGACGCGCAGGCACATCGCCCTACACCTGCGACAAGTGGGCAAGGGCTACCGTGTCAAGTACGGACACGGCTAAAGACGTTAGTACCCAGACGGAAACTCCGCTTTGCAACGTGGAATATTGGCTCTCTAACCGGACGATGCAGGGAACTCGCAGATGTACTCATTAGACGTCGGGTCCAGTGTGCTTTCCTCCAGGAAACTCGCTGGAAGGGCAATAAGTCCCGCAACATCGGGCAGGGTTACCGGCTTATATACACTGGGTCACCTTCCGGTAGAAACGGTGTGGCGGTAGTGCTTTCTGAAGAGCTTCAGAATGGGCTTCTTGAAGTTGACCGTCGCTGCGACCGCCTGATGCGAGTAAGGGTACTGATTGAGGGCGTTACCACAAACTTAATCAGTGCCTATGCTCCCCAGGCGGGATGTAGCGCGTCCGAAAAGGAGACATTCTGGGAGCAGTATGAAGAGGTGCTACTTGCTGTACCGTCTACCGAAGTGGTCTTAGTTGGGGGGGACTTGAACGGTCACGTCGGTAAGGCTGCTGAGCCGTATGAACGTGTTCACGGGGGTTTTGGGCACGGTCTTCGCAATACAGAGGGAGAAAATATTCTCAGAACCTGTATTGCGTCTGATCTGGCCGTCGTGAATACGTTCTTCCAAAAGAACCCTCAGCATCTTATCACGTATAAGAGCGGGTCCCACTCAACTCAAATAGACTACTTATTGACCAGACGGTGTCATATGGGCAGGGTAACTAACTGTAAAGTCATTCCAGGCGAAAGCCTAACGGCCCAACATCGTCTTCTTGTCATGGACTTTAACGTCACTCCGAAGAAGAAAGTAGCCGAGAAACGTAGGCCTCGGATCAAGTGGTGGTTGCTGAATGGACCGATGCAGACCGACTCCGATCGAAGCGTGGAAATCGTTGGGCTCTCTTGGTGTGCTCATGCTTACTGTCCTTTTTAACCATATCTTGAACACTGGAAAGATGCCACACCAGTGGCGGCTTAGCTTTATTACCCCTATTTACAAGGGAAGGGGCAGTGTTCAAGATTGTGGTAGTTATAGGGGCATTAAGCTTATGAGCCATACCATGAAGCTCTTCGAGCGCATGATCGACCTCAGGCTCCGCCGCGAGTGTACTATCTCTGAGTCTCAATATGGATTTTAGCCAGGATCGGGCACTATGGACGCCGTTTTCGCCCTCAGAACATTGATGGAGGCATACAGGGAAAAAAGGAGAGCTCTGCATGTGGCCTTTTTAGATCTGCAGAAGGCCTTTGACTGTGTGCCTCGTCAGTGTATCTGGTGGGCATTGCGATCCAAAGGGATCCCTGAAACCTATATTGAGATTATCAGAGACATGTACCACGATTCCGCTTCTATGGTTAGGACTGCTGTTGGCGACACTAAACCCTTCCCGATTACAGTAGGGGTTCACCAGGGCTCGGCTCTTAGTCCGTTCTTATTCAATGTGGTGCTCGATACTGTCTCGGCTCACATCCAAGACCAGCCTCCATGGCTGATGATGTATGCCGATGATATAGCACTCATTGACGAGAACCGACTGATGCTGGAGCGTAAAGTGAACCTGTGGAAGGGTACGCTTGAGAACGGCGGTCTTAAACTAAATGTGTCGAAGACCGAGTACATGGCCTGCGGGAGCCCGGACTCGAGCACTATCCGTATAGGTCCTGAACCAGCCGTTAAGTCGGAAAAGTTCAGGTACCTTGGATCCGTTATGCACGAGTCTGGAGGCATCGATCACGATGTCTATAGCCGGATAAGCGCTGCTTGGTCCAAATGGCGGGAGGTCACTGGTGTGGTCTGCGATCGCAGGATACCGCCCAAACTTAAGGGTCTGATATACAAGAGCATCATCCGACCGGTTCTTTTATACGGCAGCGAATGTTGGCCAGCACTATCTCGGCACACTCAAGAGCTTCACGTCACGGAAATGAAGATGCTGAGGTGGATGTGCGGCGTAACGCGGTCTGACCGCATACGCAACACATTCATTCGAGGTAGTCTTGGAGTCCGTGACGTAGCGGATAAGCTCCAAGAGCGTCGCCTGAGATGGTTTGGTCACGTTACGCGCCGGCCTAGGAACTATGTCGGATGCAAGTGCCTTGCTATGTCAGTCCCTGGAGTGAGACCTCTCGGACGCCCAAGGAAGCGCTGGTTGGATGTCGTGAAGCAGGACATGAGAGCCAATGGTCTAACCACCGAGGACGCTAAAGACCGTGCAAAGTGGAGTAGGTTAAGTAGGAAGGCAGACCCTGGCAAAAGCCGGGACTAATGCCAGGAAGAAGAGAAGGAGTAATGATAGTAATAATTAAAACTTTGAGTGTCTTATGTAGGCGATCATCGATAGAACATATTTTGATCGATTATTAGAAAAACTAACAAATACAAAAAAATATTTTTTTAATCACTATAAATGTTACAGCTATTTGGACCTTCCCTCCATCTTTTAAATTTGTAAAGATTTAAATTTTATTTCACAAAGATAAAAAAAAAAAATTAGCTTCACGCTGTATCCCGCACACAGCAGGGTAGGCAGAGGGAACCTAGTGTTAAGACACTCCGTTCCCCACTGTCTGCCGAATTCTAGAGGCATTGCGTGTTGAGTGGCAGAACTCAACGCCGCGCTTAACCTTGACACCAGAGCGAAGAAATGGAAATATAAATTTAAGTAAATATTTCATCTCCTCGAGTGGGGATCGAACCCACAACCAGTCGGTTTTGCAGTCACACCTCGTGACGCTGCGATTTCACAAAGATATTGCTTAAATTAAAGCATTCTGATTAATAATTATTTTAACAACAGGTTATCCAGAAGACAAACTGCAGGCAGCGGTTGTAGACTTCATGAGAAACGATCGATGTGATCAGATGTTATTTAACTATCGCAATAGAAACTGGCGCGGGTTCCGCTCAGATCAGATTTGCGCTGGGGTTCTAGAGGGTGGAGTTGACACTTGCCAGGTTTCATTTGTTTCATTAATTTATAACGTATTTTGTAAGGTTCAGACTGCAAAAGCAGTAGTTACATATCAATTCCGAATCAAAGGAATTTCCATTTTGACTTTTCCGAGATGGGGATTATCCACAATAAGCCACGATATCCTGCCTTGTACTCGTAAAATCAGGTTCACGCTGTATCCCGCACACAGCAGGGTAGGCAGAGGGAACCAATTCCGTTCCCCACTTTCCGCCGAATTCTGGAAGCATTGCGTGTTTAGTGGCGGAACTCAATGCCGCGCTTTGCTTCGACACCAGAGCGAAAAAACAAAAATATAAATGTAAATAAATATTTCAAACCCCCCAGTGGGGATTGAACCCACAACCAGTCGATCATCACACTTTGTGTCCATGCGCCACGACTGGCCTCACTTGGACTTCTACTCGTATATATTACTATCGCCTTATAATATGACTAATATAGGCTTTTATTGTAAATAAGAATTGTACCCATGACCACCGATGCGGAAGTCAAGCCAGCGACCGTGACGTTATAAATGTGAATACGAATTCGACTGTTTTCATAGAAGCGCCTTTTTCCGCTTCGACACTTTATCCGATCATCATGAAACTCAACGTAATGGATAACTTGTCTCATAAAGCCAGACGTAGGCCTTCAAAGCGATTGAACAAGAAATAAATTTTATATTCTAATATTTTTTTGCTTCACTAAACTGCTGAAATATGTATGCTTTATTATTTAGCTTCTAACTTGAGATCAGTCGTGGCGCAAGGGTACAAAGTGTGACTGTAAAATCGACTGGTTGTGGGTTCGATCCCCACTCTTCTCTTATTTTCATTTCTTCGCTCTGGTGTTGAGGCAAAGCGAGGCGTTGAGTTCCGCCAATCAACAAGCAATGCCTCCAGAACTCGGCGGAAAGTGGAGAACAGAGTGTCTTTACACTAGATTCCCTCTGCCTACCCTGCTGTGTGCGGGATACAGCATGAAGCTAATTCATCTACACATAACCTAGAGTTTGTACCGAGACATTATGTATAGTGTGCCGGAATTCTACACCGCGCTTTGTCGTTGTGTAGCAAGGAAATAAAAAAAAACTCACTAGCCCGATTGGGAATGGGAACTGGAACGGAGTGTTTCAACATTAGACCTCCTCTGCCTAATCTATCATATAAAGAATATAGTTTACGCTGTATTCTTTATATGGTAGATCTTGGTAACACAAAAAAAATATTGTAATATTTCAGGGCGACTCAGGCGGTCCACTTCAAGTGAATATTCCTTTAAAAACAGTAGGTAAAATGTACTGGGTACTTGGCGTGACGTCATTTGGCGTGCAGTGCGGAAAGAGGAATCAGCCTGGCGTATACTCTAGGGTATCCAGTTTCGTTGACTGGATAGAAGAAATCGTTTGGGCTCCTGAAAAGAAAACTGAACATACTCGTAATATCCTTTTCAAGTCAAAGGGGAATATACGAAATGGGTGATTCTATACTTAAATATGTGAATTTATTAAAAAGGTTATATTATTACATGTAAGTAAAATTAATGAATATAATAATAAGATATATTAAAAATTGTATTTTTTTTTGGTATTTTATTTAAGTAAATCTTATGTGTAATAATAAAGCCAGTCGTGGCGCAGCGGCACGAAGTGTGACTGTAAAAACGACTGGTTGTGGGTCCCACTCGAGGCGATGAAATATTTACTTAAATTTATATTTCCATTTCTTCGCTCGAGTCGAGACTAAGCACGGCGTTGAGTTCTGTCACTCTCAAAGTGGGGAACGGAGTGTTTTAACACTAGGTTCCCTCTGTCTACCCTGCTGTGTGCGGGATACAGCGTGAAGCTGATAAATTTTACAACCGTATAAGGAAAAATTTATAAAAAATTGCATACTGCATACAGAAATGTATTGAATTAAATTAGTATCAATGATTTTTCATTATTTTATATAATTTAAAGCTCTAAAATTAATTCAAATAATTTTCATTAATTTCAATGTTTTTTTATTAAAATTATACACATTAATTACAAGTTGTAATATGAAGTCGATCGATTTCATGTTAAGTTTAGGCCTTTTTGGTGGCGTAGTGGCGCAGGAGCACAGGGATTGTGGATTCAATTCTCACTCGGGGGAATGAAATATTTTATATTTTCATTGTAAAAGTTACTATTGTCTCTTGATGATTAAATTATGTATTTTTTTTTCAGTAGGGATAGAACAACGTCTGCTGGGTCTGTTAGTTATACATATAATTATTATTTTTGCGAAGTGGGAGACGGACTTAACACTAAGATCCTTCTGCCTCCCTGCTACATATGGGATACAGTGTGAAGTTAAAAAAGAACACATTGAGGCCGGTCGTGGCGCAGTGGCACAAAGTGTGATTGTAAAATCGACTGATTGTGGGTTTGATCCCCACTCGAGGAAGTGAAATATTTATTTACATTGATATTTCCATTTCTTCGCTCTGGTATCGAGGCAAAGTGCGGCGTTGACTTCCGCCACTCAGCACGCAATGCCTTCAGAATTCGGCGGAAAGTGGCTAACAGAATGTCTTAACACTAGGTTCCCTCTGTCTACCCTGCTGTGTGCGGGATACAGCGTGAACAAAAAAATAATATACATTTTTTTAAGAAATCAAAATTTCTCGCTTTATTTTAAGCGCTTTAACCACTACGTGGTAGTATCACAGTAATTGCAATAAGCGAGTGCGTCTCGAACCGACCAGGACCAAGGGATCAGGCTGACTTGGTGGATCCAGTCTATCCGTCTACTAGACAAATCGCTCCCTCAAATAGAAGATTACTCTTAAGCTGGCCGCCACTTACATAGTCACGTTAGTTTAAGCCCTTATATTGTTATTAGTGTTTGTTTTGTGTAAAATTATAATCGTTTTAAGCCAGTCCAATCAGGTACCAGCGTGCCACTGTATAGGTGAAAAGTTGTGGGTTCGATTCTCATTCGAAAAATGAAATATTTATTTACATTATTTTTTTTGCTCTAGTGTCGAGGCAGAGCGCGGCGTTGAATTTCTCTACTCAACGCGCAATGCGGAATTCGGCGGAAAGTGGGGAACAGAATATTTTATCACTAGGTTCCCTCTGCCTATCCCACTTTGTGCGGGAAGCATGATTATTAAATTATAAACATTTAAGGTTCCTTGAGGTGCAGGGGCCCAACCGCCCGACTGTGAACGCGACAGGTTGTAGGTTTAATTTCTACTCGTGGAAATAAGATATTTAATATTTTCATCATAACTCTATACCACTAGGTCTCCAGGTTCCCTACTTTTTCAAATTTCTTGAAAGTTTCTCAAAATTGAAAGTTTCCCAGAATACCTTTTTTAAGTGAAGGGTACCTACAGCTTGCAGCGAAACATAAAATTAAAAAATGTTGATAGTAACAATCAGCTTCACGCTGTATCCCGTACACAACAGGGTAAGCAGAGGTAACATAGTGTTAAGACACTCCGTTCCTAACTTTCCACCGAATTTTCCGAGGCATTACACTTTGTCTACCAAAGTTATCTTGTGATTGAAAGTCTATAATTTTTCATCTTCGTATTTGATTCTCTTTGCGATGCAGGACATGCCTTAAATATATTTTTTTATCAAGACAAATAAGTTAGATTAGTAACAAGTTAAGGAGGTAAATGTTTTAGTTTTATTTATTTGAGGTATTTAAAATTTTTACAATTTACACGTTTCCAACCACGATAAGACATTCCGAGTGAAGAACTGAAGCTAACTGACTTTGCATGAGTCGTAAAATATCATAAATGTTTTAGATGTTAGAAATGTAATTTTATAACCTAGTAATTAATAATAATTAAAAGTCACTTATAGTGTATTTTAAAATGTATAATAAATGCTTATAAAATTTTAAAATTTCCTACAATTGCTTGGAGATTTAACCATCAGATCCAGACTTGGAGGTAATGGGACTACCACGGACGTACTCTCTTACAAATTAAAAAAAATGTTTAAAATCGTTTCACAAATTAATCGATGGATGGATAATTCTTCTTTTTTGAAATTGGTTAAAATACAATTGAGATAATTAAATTCAAAATGACCTAATCTAAAATTTCTGTTAATTTTAATAATACTAAAAAGTATAAACTTATTAAAAAAGCCAAAGTCTATTGTAACATCCTACAAATCAATTGCTTTTTTTATGAATTTCTCACTTTAAATATAAATAAAACAGAAAAAAGAGACACTGCGGTGTAACTGAAGTCGCCTTAAGCCTACGTCTTCTGGATATCCGCTTGCGAAGGCAAAGGCTAGTTTTATTGTTTGTAGTTTTCATTTTACGACACGTTCGTGAGGAAACTACTTGTTTGGTCGATAACAAGTACATGCTTTAACTGTATTACACGAACTGTAGAAAAATCTATGCATTATTTAATAATGTATATTGTATTGTTAATGTAGTGACCGTCGTGGGACAGGGGCACAAACGCGACGGTTGTGGGTTCGATTTGCACGTGGGGCTTGCAAATTTTTAATTCAGCGTCAAGTAGTAGTTGGGTAGAACGAAAGGAATGAAGAAGAATGGAATATGGAACGGAAGAAATGAATGAACAGAACAGAATATTACATTACATAACATTATTTTTCGATTTCTGTATATATCCTGGTATGCGGAAAAATACGTGAAGCCAAGAAATAGTCAATATGACATGAAACGTGTGTAAAACGTTACATCTTTTAGTTATTTTATTTTGTGTTTGAACGACAGAGCAATTAGTAAACTAATTGGAGGTTTTTAATTTTGTTATAACATTTGAAATTATTATTAAATAGTTCGGTGCGTAATGATTTAGTTTACGATTTCATTATTTAGATAATTATTAATTAATATGAGAGTATAGGCATATTTTCCAGGACCAATTCTCCAAATTTACTCTTTCTCACTCTCTCTTTCTCTTTAATCTTTATATAAATTGTTTAGTGTAGCTCAACTAAGGTAGAGCAGAGTCAACGTATTTTTGGAGTTGGGGTTAAAATTATTTTATGAAAATTCTGGGGAGGACATCTAATTATTTCGTCTTCCCATTTTATTAAGTAATATATATATAAAATAAAATATATGTATGTAGATATTTAAAAGCTATACATAAACAACCAATGACAGTATTGTCTTCAGTTTAGGTGCAGAATTATTTTTATTATTTCATAAGAGGCCAGTCACAAGCGTGCGTTGTAAACGCGACAGGTTATGGTTTCGATACCCACTCGAGAAAATAAAATACTTAATATTTTTTTAGGGAAAACGCGGCGTTTAGCTCCTCCACTCAACACGCAATGTCTCCAGAATTTGGCGGAAAGTGGGGTACAGAAGCGTCTTTACGGAAATAGAATGCAAGCAAAAAAAATATAATTATTTTTGTCCGTACGTCTGTCTGTGTTATACGTAAGGGCGATATAATTACATTACTGCATTGTGTTTAACTGCGTAAAAACTATTACTAGGAGTCTATTAATGTCAGTCTAAGAATTTACTGTTTAGTCATTAATGACACACAGTAACAGCCTAAGACCCCAGGGCCCGCAGGCCTATGTTATTTTAGTAAAGCTCAAATTTTGAGGATTATAAGTCTATAAGTAACTAACTTGGAATTGGGGCCCTTTCATAGACAGCGCCAACTAAATGTAAATCTCAGTAGGTAGTTTGCTCCAATTTTAAACAACCCTTAGGACGTCTGGAGGGAGTAAAGGCGCATGTAAAGAGTCTGGCAATAATAAATATGTATATATTTTCTACATTATTCTTAAAATATATTTAAATACTAGGATTTCTATTTTAACGTAGATGGGCGTGTACTTTAGTCCCACCTTCAAGTTAGAAAGTACGCATACCGTCTTAATTATTTATTAGACTACTCATCCTCAAAATTTCAGCTTTGCTAAAGTGACGTAGGTCTGGGGGCCCTGGGATCCAGTCTATTAGTTGTTATGGTACGAATAGACAGCAACACTACTGTATAAACACGAGTGTCTCGAAATGTAAAATTTATTTTGACACGACAATCAGTGACACATCAGCCGTGTAAACAATTTGTGTCCACGTGTCTAGTAGTCGTGAGGCCAGTCGTGGCGCAGGGGCATAAAGTGTAACTGTAAAAGCGACTGGTTGTGGGTTGGAACCCGCTCGAAAAGATGAAATATTTAGTTAAATTTATATTTCTATTTCTTCGCTCTGGTCTTGAACATAGCGCGGCGTTGAGTTCTGCCACTCAACAGGCAATGACTCCTGAAATTTGTCAGAAAGTTGGGAAAGGAGTGCCTTAACACTAGGTTTCCTCTGCCTACCCTGATGTGTGCGGGATATGTGAAGCTGTATCTAGTAGTGTATCTGCAGTTTTCGAACAGGTTTGACATTTTCAATACACCGCACCACACATACAATAAATAAAAGTAAGTACAAAAAATAAAAGAGGAAACCCAATATTAACTATCCTCACAAATTGTCTTTATCCAAGTAGAGTCTCCTAATAGTAAAAAAATCGTGTAAACAGTATCTATATAATAGACAACAATTTTTGACATTTACAACATACAATTTTGGAAATTCTGTCGTAGTCGATTCTAACTACAACCATTACACTCGATATAGTATAAATATTGAATATATTAATTTAAAAGAATTTAAATTAAATCAGCTTCACGCTGTATCCCGCACAAAGCAGGGTAGGTAGAGGGAACCTTGTGTTAAAACACCCCGTTCCCCACTTTTGAAAAGAATTTGCCATTAATAAAATAATATATATGTATATTAACTAAAATATACCGCATAACAAATATACTGTATATCATGTAGAAGGAAAATTCTTAAACCTTTCTATACCTAAAAGTGGCTGAGTTTTATTCCCAAGTCAAAAACAATTTTAAAGTAGCATACCGTATCACAAGTTTTCAAGATATGCGGGACATATTGTGAGTCGAAGTTAATATTTCAATTTTACAGAGCAACGTCAGAAATATTATAATATAATATAAGAAAAATATACTTTAGCTGGACGATAAATCTATGAATTGTCACATCTGTTCGTCTTGGTAAAGAATTATGAAAGAATGAGAGTAGAACGAAGCTGTACTTTAAAATACTTGTATATATTGGTATGTATTTAGGGCAGTCATGGTGCAGGCGTCAAGCGTGCGACCGTAAATGCGACAGTTTGGATTCTATTATCACTTGAAAAAAAATATATTTAGAATTTGCATTTCGAATTTCTAGCAAAGTGCGGGGTTATGTTTTGTCACTCAACACGCAATACTTTCAGAATTCGGCGGAAACTGAGATACGAAGAGTCTTAACACTAGTTCCCTAAACTAAAACTAATAATAAAAAAAAAAAAAATTCATATACAAATTGGCGTCAAATTTCAATGAGGAAAAAAAAAACATTAACAATTTTTATTATTTCTTATAATTTTTTTTCAATTCAGATTTTCTTATGTTCAGTTTTATTTTTAGAGCCCCAAACAGTTTCTTCTATCCAGTCAACAAAACTGGATACCCTAGAATATACGCCGGGTTGATTTTTCCTTCCACACTTCACGCCAAAGGACGTCACGCCAAGTACCCAATACATTTTACCATGAGTTTTTAAAGGAATATTCACTTGAAGTGGACCGCCTGAGTCGCCCTATAATGTTAAAAATATGTTATTATTAGCTACACCCTGTAGCTCTCATATTGTAGGGAAGGCAGAGGTAACCTTGTGTTAAGACTCTACGTTCTCTACGCATCACTTTTTCGAGATATTGCGAAATACTGAAATATTTTCTAGATACTGATTAGCAGAACTCAACATTGATCTTTAATCTTTTATCAAAGAAAAAAAAATCGCTGTATTACGGCGGCGCAATTTGCCATTGAGTGTAGTGTACTGATCTTCTAATAGGCTATTCGGTGTTTGTAATTCCCTGACTGAAGTAGTGACAAATTATTCTATTCTCGCTTATCGCAGTGGCACAGCATTTGACTGTATGCCGGTAGTTGTGGGTTCTATCTACACTCAGATTAATGAGTTATTATTTTTATTTCTTTGGTTTTAAACAAAAAGAATAGCGTCGAGTTTCGCCACTTAATACGGCAATACGGAAAAAATGTAGAGGTATATGATGAAAGCCAAATCGCTAAGATTTCGCCTAAAATAATAAAGATGCACTACTACAACTATAGCATGAAAATAAATAATAAAGCATAAAAATATTTCAATAGTTTAGTAAAGCAAAAAAATATTAGAATATAAAACTTATTTCTTGTTCAATCACATTGAAGGCCTACGTCTGGCTTTATGAGACAAGTTATCCATTACGTTGAGTTTCATGATGATCGGATAAAGTGTCGAAGCGGAAAAAGGCGCTTCAATGAAAACAGTCGAATTCGTATTCACATTTATAACGTCACGGTCGCTGGTTTGACTTCCGCATCGGTGGTCATGGGTACAATTCTTAGTTATAATATAAGTCTATATTAGTATTAACCAGAAAACGTGATGGTAATATTGGGGGTGGGGTTTCCTTACCTTTTATTGGTAATTGTACATTGCTTTTACAGTCTAAGCCATTCAAAGAACGTTATGAACATACATAATAAATAAATAAAAATAAATCAGCTTCACGCTGTACCCCGCACACAGCAGGGAACCTAGTGTAAGACGCTCTGTTCCCCACTTTCTGCTGAATTCTTCAAGCATTGCGTGTTAAGTGGCAGAAGTCAACGCAGCGCTTTGCCTCGACACCAGAGCGAAGAAATGGAAATATAAATTTAAGTAAATATTTCATCTCATCGAGTGGGGATCGAACCCACAACCAGTCGGTTTTACAGTCACATTTTATGCCGCTGCGCACGACTGGCCACGACAACAACATATATAATAAATGAAAACATTTCAAATTAAGATATTACCTGGCAAGTGTCAACCCCACCCGCTAGAACTCCAGCGCACATCTGATCTGGATGGAGCCCGCGCCAGTTTCTATTGCGATAGTTGAACAACATCTGATCACATTGATCACTATTTATGAAATCTACTACTGCTGTCTGCAGCTTGTCTTCTGGATGGCCTGTCGATAAGCTAAATTTTATAATAATCTATATTTTGGATATGTCAAAAGCTTTGTTTTGAAATTATATTAAAGATATTACAAATACAAAAGATGAAAGGCCCACATCATGGTAACGTTTAGATATATTGTAAAATGATATTATTCTACTAGGTGCCCTCTCCCTACCCTGCTGTGTGCGGGATGCTGTCCCGGGATCATACGGCAAATACGGTATCAAAGATACCTTAGGAAGGTCACGTAAAAAGCATGAGAAGGGCATTTATGAAGAGGTTGATGACAATGGACGAGGCAAAAGAGGTATATAGAGACCGTAGCGTTTGGCGCTCCGTTCCCTCTCTGACTACCCCTACTTAAGTAAATTTTACGTAATACAGTCTAGATGAGGTGGTCTACAATATATCATACACACATAAAATAAAGAATAATTATTCACAACTTTTAGCCTAACTTGTCAAGCATTTTAAATCTCGCGATATAAAAAAAATACTAATACCTTTTTCAGTATATCCCCATCCGGTGAGAGTCCCTTTTGGGCCAAGTTGTTGGTACACCGGGTCCGTCCACAGACACGCTGGTTGAATATTGCTTTTAAATTTAACGTCATTCTCTAGCTCTATGAGGGCGATGTCGTAATATTTCTTAGGAGGATCAAATAGAGGGTGTACTATGAACCTCTTGATCTTTACATCTTCAGCAGCGCCAGGAAATTTAAACTGAAACAATAGAAAACAAGGTAAATTATTTAATTAAACTTATATAAATAACTCTATACAAATACATAAAAATTTAAATCACTTTTTGCCTTTGAATGACACATGACATAGAGATGCAGTGGGTTACATCAAAATGATTAATGTGATGTACGAGTGATATAGCTTATAACTTTCCAGTCAGTAGTTCCTGAGATCAAAACGTTTAACCAAATAAACTTTTAAGATATACACAAATTAAAATGTTTTGTGATCTTATCAAGTTATACGAATATAAATTCGAATTAAAATGTTTAACGTCAACAATAAACCAATTTGTTCTACAATTTTGAAGTATTATGTAAATTGAAAGAGGCTGTCGTGGCGAAATGGCGTAACTTAACGCCGGGCTTTATCCACCAGACTCTCTCCTCCACCATTGTGTTATAGACACCAGGTCCGTCTGTCCCACTGTATATAATTTCACTACATCTACCATATATTTCGATCCCCACTCGAGGAAGTGAAATATTTATTTACATTTATATTTTCATTTCTTCGCTCTGATGTCGAGGCAAAACCCGGTGGAAAGTGGGGAACGAAGTGTCTTAACACTAGGTTCCCTCCCTCTGTCTAACCTGCTGTATGCGGGATACGGCGTGAAGCTGATTTGACATGATTTAATCTACCGTATATAATTTCACAACAGTCATACATAGTCATCTGCTATATTCTCAACTCCAAGACGTACAACTTCCGGCTGTATTTGGACAACATCTATTGTTTTTCTTAGTGATATTTTAGAACAATGTGCGGCCGTCAATAGGAAGTTCTTGCTAATTAATGTTCCTCCGCATTTGAAAATCCATTTTTGTGTCTCATTTCTTGCTCTCCATCCGATGGCGCCCTAAAATTAAAAATTGGATAGTAAATTTTGCAAAAAAATTATAATATGAAAAATAAGATTTTTATTGCAAGAATTTAAAAGAATAATATGTTCTTTTCCTTTTTTCATATAAAGTTATGACTATAAAAGTCATTCAAATAATACAGCTTAATTTCATATTATACTTTATCCAACATGCAGCAGAGCATGAGAGAGAACCTAGTGTAAAAACACTCCGTTTTCCAGTTTCCGCCCGGTTTCAAGACACTATGTTGAGTGGCGGAAATCGATTTTGCATTTTACATTTGCTTTAATAGCACAAATTACTTACCATATGTGGAAATTCATCGGAAACCGCAGCTCGTCCACCGAAAACGACGGGTGTTGATACGAAAGAAACTTCCTTAATTATAAGCTTTTTAATTTGATCTAATATAAAATTTCGACCTAAAAATATATCATATGAATATATAATTTCTATAATTTTATTTTACGAAAAATCGTTCATTATAACATTTTTCTATATGTTTTGTATTCTTTAGTATTTTGTAAGAAAATACATTGTAAATTAGGGAAAAAATAAAAATATAATTTTCTAAATGAAATTGGCCTCTACTTACAATTTTCAAAAGTGTCAGTCTTATTTTCTCTATCTTCCATTTCCCAAATATATTCCAAACATTCTGAAATATATGTACGTCTAAATAAGTTTTATACAAAAAAGATATTCTTTGAAAATAAGAAAATATTTTAAACTAGAAACATTAATTATTCAGAAAATTATTTTCTAATTCTTACTAGTTTCACTTGTCCTGCGTCCTAAAGCTGGAAAATCTGGCTTAATTGACACTTGCGGTGCACAAGCTTCACCAATGTAATTTTCCACATCAAAATCTTCTGTTTTATTGTTCTAAAAAAAGTTCTTTATTTTTTTTTATTTAGAATCAAAAGGATCACAAAACAGATTTACAATGAGTATTAAATCTAAGGTATAGTTACAAAGTTAATAATTGTAGACCCAACATCAGTGATCACATGAACGATATACGATCAGAAACGCAGTGTAGATAACACATTAACAAGAAAATTAAAATAAACTATAACATTCGAAATTTTATGCTATTAAGGGTTGGTATATAACATAAAGCCAATATTTTTACTTAGACAAGTTAGAAAATAAGAGGACCAGTCACCTGACCGCCCTACGGTAGCTAATTCTTTGGGTTCAGATTTGAAAGTATCAGCAGTCAAGTGACTGTGATTTGAATATTTTTATGTTTGAGATTTTCTATTATTGCTCTCATAAAGATATCAGTATGCAAGCCTAAAATATCTATGTTATTAAAATTAAAATTATATAATTCGATTAAGTAATTTAATTGTTATTATTATCCCAATTGAATGGAAAAAACTTGTTGAAAATGATATTATTAAATACGTTTATTATTTTTATGATGCAGATGTGTGAAGATATTCACACATCTGCATCAATGAGGCCGTCGTGGAAGTGTGGATCAGCTTCTCATTGTAAATGCGTCGGTTGTAGGTTGGATTTCCACTCGAGGAAACGATCATATTGTAATTATTTTATTTTTTTCGCTCCAACTTCACCTCTAGTCACGTAATGTCTCGTAATAAGTATGAAAAATAGAGAACACAGAACATTAGGTTCCCTCTGAATATAGTAAATAGGGGAACCTAATAAATCGACTATGCAATGATATACTACATAGACTTTATATTCTTAGCGACAATAATTACATCGACACTCAAAATATTAAATAAAATAAATATCTTTAAAATTTACTTTTATATTTAAAAAAAAAAAATATTAATAAATAATATAAATAAAAATGAAATTGCCATATTAAATGTATCTATTGACAACATACTTGTACGTATGTAATACATACCCGTATTGCGTCTAAAACGAGCTGCTCTAGTTCACTCGATGCATATATTTCTCCAGACGCCGCTGAAATTACATTTTTGCTTTAAATTGATTATTTATTTACTTACTAAATTCTGCATTTTTACACTTTAAATTGAGTTTTTTTCCCCACAAATTCGTTATTTTATTAAACTTGAAATACTATAAAGCTTCAAATAATGCTATTAAATTTCAAATTCGTTCAAGTAACAAATGAAATTTCCATTTAATAGTTAATTTTTACGCTCCCCCACTTTCTACCGAATTCTGGAGGCATTGTGTGTTGAGTGGTGGAAATATTATATATTCCATACCCTAGAGTGGGAACGAACTCACAACCCACAAAAAATTGCATATTTAAGATTTGAGTATATTATGTGCTATTAAAGACATCGCTTTTTAAATTTGAAACTATTATCTTACATATCAAAGTGTATGCAAGTGTGTGACTATAAGGCGACGGTTTTAGGTTCGCTTCCTACTCTATATATTTATTCATCTGCATGCTGCTGCATATAAAACAAATAACATTATTTATTCTATGGATATATATATACATATGTAACGCTATTATGTCATACTTATAGATATTTTTTAAATTACTTGCGAGATGCGTCTGCCTTGCATGAGTGTGATGTATTAGTATAGTGTTAGTCTTTTATCTTCTTCCTTTACGATGTACATATTCCTCAGCCATATGAAGCTAAATTGTGAAAAAGCAACATATTTAAATTAAAGCAATAATTTTAGAAATTATTTTTTATTTAAAAATGTATATATATTTAGTGTTAATAATGTTAATAACTAAACTAAATAATAACTCAACGTAATAAAAAAGTAAATATAGTTATATTTAATTTAACACTCTTACACAGAAACGAAATTTTATAATAAATATTTATTAATAAGCAACAATTATTTCACATATAATACACATATATCATCATATGTTGTATGGAAATCACAATAATGTAACCTAAGGTAATAAAAACTTCGCACTTGACTCAGTATAAGTGCGCAGTAAATACTAAATATGAGAACACGAACGCTATTCAGATGATTTAATAAATAATCATCTTAACAGTTCAAGCCGGCGAAGCCGCGGGAAGGTCGCTATAACTAGTTTTATAAATAACTTTTTAAACAGCAATTTTTTGTAACGTATTTAAAGGGAACCTAGTTTTAAAACACTCCGTTCCCCACTTTACGCCGAATTTCGGAAGTTTAAAAGTACGAATTTGAAGTTTAAAACGGTTTAAGATGATGGAGTTTAAAATTTAAGAAAGATTTTTTATGATTTTAAACATTATTAGAAATTTTAAGGCTATATATTTTAGGCATAGTATAGTGGAATGTAGGCCGAAAAGTAAGTATTAAGACACTCCGTTCTCCACTATGTATTATATAAAAAATTATTATATGATTAATAACTTTTAATATTGTAAATATTCTTGTTGTTACTATATTTGACCCGTGCCAAGGCAACAAAGTATTCGAGGTAGAATAGTTGCACATATGGAAAATATTCAAATGTTAAATATATATATTTTTGTATACTTAAATATTTACTATGAAACTTGTAATGTGTAACTCTTGTTGTAGGTTTGAATTAAATATTTAATATTATATTTTCTCCTCACTCTGGTATTGAGGCGCAGCGTTGAGTTCCGCCATTCATAAATTCGCAGAATGTGGCTGTAGCAGGTTCCCCGTTGCGGGATACAGCGTGAAGCTAAAAAAATATATAATTAGATACATACCCACAAATAAACTAGCGAAGATCACTATCACCCACATTATCATATTTCATTAAAGTCACTTAATTTTTATTAAAAAACCTTACAAAATTATTCATTGAAGTAACATGTCAAAAACGCGTGCACATCTACTAAGGATCAAACTCGTTCTTGAAGGCTAACGATGTAAATACCAGAACCGTTACCGGCATGAGAACCGCACTATAATACTGTATCTAATTTTTAAATATTTTAAAATTACTGAACCCAGTCGTGGCGCAGCGGCACGAGGTGTGACTGTAAAACCGACTGGTTGTGGGTTCGATCCCCACTCGAGGAGATGAAATATTTACTTAAATTTACATTTCCATTTCTTCGCTCTGGTGTCGAGGTTGAGCGCAGCGTTGAGTTCTGCCACTCAAAACGCAATGCCTCGAGAATTCGGCCAAAGTGGGGAACGGAGTGTCTTAACTAGGTTCCCTCTGCCTACCCTGCTGCGTGCGGGATACAGCGTGAAGCTGATTTATTTACTATAGTGTTGTAGAATTTATTAGTATTGGAAGTGGTTCTAGATTCGATTACAAATAACTTGCAATATTGATTTCCGCCACTTTATAGGAAAAAAGATGTCACTATTTTTGTCTCCTTAACAGTATTATATAGAGCGGTAGGGAAGGAGAACTATTGAAATAACATGTACGATTTCTATTCTTCACTTTCAACCCAATTTCATATTATAGTAATTTAACATTTAAGTTCCCACAGTTGATTCTACAAAAAGCGGCAAATCCACAAAAACAAGTTTCATCAACAAAAAAGATGTTTACTTTAAATTTAATTATAGTAGATGTTTATAACATATTTAATATAAAACTTCTGATGCTTGTAGCTCTGTCTTCCGAGAGGATAAAAGAGGTATGGGGAGATGTACCAGCAAACGTGGCGAAAAAGAAGCAGAACTAGACAGTCGGGACAATCCTTGTCATGAAGTACTAAAGAAACATGCTTTAAATATAGAGCAAATTTATAAAATGAACTTTAATTTAGGGTTTCACGATGAATTCTGCATACAGCAGGGTAGGCAGAGGGAACCTAGTGTTAAAAATGGCACTTCGTTTCACAATTTCCGGTGAATTCTGGAGGAATTGCGTGTTTATTGGCGGAACTCAACGTCGCGCTTTGCCTCCATACCAGGGCGAAGAAAATGGAAATATAAATTAAAATAAATATTTCATTTCCTCGAGGGGGGATTGAACCCACAACCAGTCGCGTTTACAGTAATTCTCTGTGCCCCTGCACCTTAGGTAAATAAATTTTTGATTTTTAAATAAATGGTTAGATAAATGCGTGAACGTACTAATATGATAAATCAAATACATATTAACATATAGTTTTTGAATAGTAGAAATAACATATTTTTTATTATATTCATGATATAATAAAGTCAAATTCCTAAGTGAAGGCTCAAAAGATTTAGTAAATAAAGGAACTGCACAGAATCTAATCTCATTTAAGTATTACAAGAACTGGTGGCTAATATAAAATACCGAACAAGCAAGCGAAATGAAAAAATGAAAATAAAAAATTTTATATGTAAATAGGACCATCAAAATGCGCTTTCAAGAAAAAAATGCAAATCTCGCCGAAAGGGAGATTTAATTTTTTTTTTACCGTCCCCGTCGTCCGTTCCTAGCCTGTTCGTGTCACGTGTGGGAGTACTTTGTATAAGCCTTTGTCATCGGTAGTTCATATAAAAGTTAATAAAAAATTTAAATTACCTTTTTAAAAAGAAGCTTTCTAGATGTTTTTTTTTTCATGGTGTATTTAATACAGGTTGAACGAATAGCTTACTTCTAGAGAATAAAGATTGATTTAAAACCGACTATTATTTCTACCTGTATGCGTAAACACATCTGGGTTTGTGCAAATAATATTAATAATAATCCGCCATTTTGTTGCGGCGGCCATTTTGAAATAACAATGATATGTAGGCCAGTCGTGGCGCAGCGGCACAAAGTGTGACTGTAAAACCGATTGGTTGTGAGTTCGATCCCCACTTGAGGAAATGAAATATTTACTTAAATTTATATTTCCATTTCTTCGCTCTGGTGTGGAGGTAAAGCGCGGCGTTGAGTTCTGCCACTCAACACGCAATGCCTCCAGAATTTGGCAGAAAGTGGGAAACGGAGTGTCTTAACACTAGGTTCCCTCTGCCTTCCCTGCAGTGTGCGGGATACAGCGTGAAGCTGATTTATTTTATAATTTCTTTATCATCAGAACTGTTAAGCTCCATCGGACACAGAGAGGTAGGACAAATTGAGCTTGCAAGTTTTCATATACACTAACACTCCTTTTTTCAGCGTGATGCTGTATTCCGCACATAGCAGGGTAGGCAGAGGGAACCCAATGCTAAGACACTCTTTTCCCCTCTTTCCGCCGAACATTCTCACGATACATTTTTAATCTGTAACGTAAACTTTAAATATTGCTTGAGATTACTTCTGACTATGAAGATTTATAACTGTTGTGTGAAGATTTCTCTGCAAATTAATTTATAAAGTCTTAAAGCAATTAAAAGTTTTTTTAAGAAAATTTGAAGGAGATTGACGTTTTATAACTTTTTACAAATATTTTTGCGAGTTTAGTTGGATGAATAAATTATTAAAAAAAAGTATAGATTAATGATTTTAGGCCAGTCATGACGCAGGAGTAAGATACACACATGTAACCGTAAGCGCGACAAGTTGTGGGTTCGATTCCTACTCAAAGAAATGAAATATTCAGGATTTTCATCTTTTCGTTGATTGAGGCCGGTCGTGGCGCAGCGGCACGAGGTGTGACTGCAAAACCGACTGGTTGTGGGTTCGATCCCCACTCGAGGAGATGAAATATTTACTTAAGTGTATATTTCCATTTCTTCGCTCTGGTGTCGAGGTTAAGCGCGGCGTTGAGTTCTGCCACTCAACACGCAATGCCTCCAGAATTCGGCAGAAAGTGGGGAACGGAGTGGCTTAACAATAGGTACCCTGCTGTGTGCGGGATACAGCGTGAAGCTAATTTAATTTTTATTTTTAATTCATCTTTTCGCTGTGGTGTCGAGTCAAAAGCGTTGAGTTCCACCACTCAACACACATTGCCTCCAGAATTCGGCATAAATGGGGAACGGAGTGGCTTAACATTCTTCAAATTTAAGATTTCCACTGCGTCCCCCGCTATATGTGGGATACAGCATGAAGCCGAAAAAAATATTAACATTTTTAAAGTGTTATTGGGCACTTAGGAAAGAAAAATGCTTATTTAGAAAATGTATAAAAATTCGGTTTCCTCCTGGAAACCGACCACGCGCAGGAGGCGCGGGTTCGAGTTCCGCTACGTTAAAAAAATTATACGTTTTCTAAATAAGTATTGGCCGAAAAAAAATAATTTCAAAGTAGAGTCGCCTGAACACATCTAACTAACAGATTTGGCCTCAGCATTCTACACAAAGTAAAAACTTGAGGACGGACTCTCTAATTCACTCTATCCTTCCTTGCTTACTCAGTGTAAACTAAAAAAAACGAAAAATCTTTTAAAATAAAACAAAAAGCCAAATATTACAACTAAAATTATATCATCACGCTATATTCCCAACATCTTTATACGTATAAAGGTATCGTAAACCACACCGCACGTACCTCCGCGGACCCCGTTTTTCCATTTCGCTAGCAAATTGTATCCCTACGTGACCACAGCGGAGGCGTGACGTCGGCCCGTCTGTACCCGCCTTTATTCTTCTTTTACATCGACATTGTTTTACTTTTAACAAACAATATGTATACTGTATAGTACAGTCGGCGAGTTGTGGCCGCTCTAAAGTTAGCTATAATTTGGCTGCGAAAAATAAATTTGTTTTTCTTTTTTCTTAATTTTGATTATTTTTTGCGCCAGTGAGTAATTATCAATAGTTTACAAAATTTTATTTTAGGGCGGCCATTACTCGTCGACCGTACTGTAGTGTCTATACTATAATTTTTCTAACACAAAATTTACGTCAGTCGTAAATTTCATATGAACATTATTAAATAAGATATCTTGAAGCACGTCTTGTTTCTAGACGATTTTTATAGTGTAATAATAGAAAGTGAATTTTGGTTTAAACTTTTAAAGTTTTTGAAGTCTATATATTAATAATTTAATGTAATACAGTTGAAATAATATATTTATCCAATAATACAACGTCTAGATGCAACTATGACTTGGTGTCCGAATCCCGCTGAGATAAAGAAACTATTTTCATTTCCTCGCCCGCGGTGTTAAGCTCCGCCACTCAACACACAGTGTTTGAAATAAAAGGAGTGCCTCGACACTAGGTACTCTCTTCTGCCCTCTGCCTATGCTGTTATATGTGAAACTAATAAAAACGAAAAACAAATAGCTGTCGCTGTGAAACTGCGAATTTAGATTCCACACAAAGAAAAATTGTTATTTCCAACTAAATTTAAAAAAACATAATATTGAAAATTCAGTATCACTAAGTTTATTTTTTTACTAAACACTATAGAAAAATAGTCAGATTCAAAAATTAAACACACATTTATGCATTCCTGTCGTAGTTGAAAGTACCACTTTGTACCGGAAGTAACTAAAAAGAATATTTTTTTTTACTTGACGCAACCTGCCACGTCGGGTTCATATTAACGTTACCTAAAGGCCCAATTACGTGGTTTGCAGCTTTTCCTGTTTCTTATGTTATTACTATGGTACTCAGTACATATCCTTATATTGAATGACGTAAAATTATAGCTTCACGCTGTATCCCGCACACAGCAGGGTAGGCAGAGGGAACCTAGTGTTAAGACACTCCATTCCCCACTTTCTGCCGAATTCTGGAAGCATTGCGTGTTGAGTAGCAGAACTCAACGCCGCGCTTAACCTCGACACCAGAGCGAAGAAATGGAAATATAAAAAATTATAGCTATTTTTGATATGTTGATTATCATATCTTGCGTTTTGGGACTTTAACAAACAGAAACGGCTTTAAATCCTTCCTCATCGTAGAAGTTATGGTGGAGAAGTACAGCGTGTGACTGTAATTACAAATTTGAAGAAAGACCTAAGTTGAAACGCAGCGTTGAGCTCTGCCAATCAACACACGAAATCTCGAAAATTGGTCAGGAAGTGGAGCACGAAATGTTATAAAATAAATAATAAAACAAAAATCCGATACTGCCCAAGTAAAACTTCACAAGAATATTATTAAGACAGGTTACATTTGTTGAAGAGTTTTTGAAGGTACCTGTTGAATGTTATGACAAAGTTTCCCCCTTAATATTGGATGACTTGAATGATAAGTATTAGGAAAAGTTTGCTTGAGACGGCCACTGGGGGACCGGGCGGTGTGCTGATACTTATATATATATATATCTATATTATAAATTTATGAAAATTATTTACGATCTCCTTGTTTTAAAGTGTTTTCACGCTGTATCCCTCGCAGCAGGGTAGGCAGAGAAAACCTAGTGTTAAGACACTCCGTTCCCCACTTTCCGCGGAGTTCTGGAGGCGTTGCGTATTAAGTGGCGGAATTCAACGCCGCGCTTTGCCTCGACACCAGAGCGAAGAAATGGAAATATAAATGTAAATAAATATTCCTCCTATCTATCTCCTCGAGTTGGGATCGAACCCACAACCAGTCGATTTTATAGTCTTATTTATTTATTCTTATCTTATATTGTTTTTATAGTCTATAGAACTTTGTACCCTTGCGCCACGACTGGCTTCATTGTAGATACTGTCGTAATATTTATTTTTATATTGTAAATGTCACTGCCAATATAAATATTTCCACAAAGAGATTAAAACTCCTAAGTCAAACTTAAACTAAAAAACTAAGAGTAAACAAAAAAACAATAGATTTAGAGTAAACCAAATAGTAATTATATAAATTACTTAAACAAAAAAAATAATATAAGTATACTTCCATATTAATATTGTAACCCTGAAGACGTTTGGTTGAACCTACCAATCTCTAACTCACTGTTCCTATGTCACAGGTTCCTGGTACTGAAAATGTGTGGATAAAGCCCATACTTTTAGCTTTTAAAGAATATGGGCAAAGCTGCAGGTAAAAGCTTTTAAGTTTTTTTAAGCTTCACGCTGTATCTCGCTTGTAGTAGTAGTTATTAGTATTAGTAGGCAGAGGGCAAAGGGAATACCTTTAAGACACTTCCGCTCTCCACTTTCCATCGAATTTTGGAGGCATTAAGTATCGAGGGGCGGAACTCAACGGTGCGCTTGGCCTCGAGCCAGAGCGAGAAAATGAAAATATAAAATATATATTTTTTTTCGAGTGGGAATCGAACCCACAACCTGCCGCATTTACAGTTACAACGCTTGTGCCTGCGCCACGACTGGCCTTATGTACCACTAGATTTATATTTACGTTCCATCACATGTACCACCGCAACGTCACCATAATCTCCATATATTTTCTAAGAGGACTTAAAACTTTCATATGCGTTTAACTTCCAGGATATCATCAGTTTAAAACGCTGTTTAACTTCAAACCCGTACTTAAAAGACCGTCTTTGCTTAATACTTTAGAACGACAGTTTTACTTTTACTTTATTTGGTGATTGTAATTCAATTTTTGGAATATTAGAACAATAAATAAAAAAATATTTATTAATCTTTCTTAAAATTTTCATTAATTTACTTTATATTTTATAGATAGAGGTATGTTTCTGATACACTCCGTCTTCTGTAATCTGTAGTCGGTCCTTCATGTCTGAGGATCGTGGTCAGCATCAGGGCTGCATCTGCAGTAGATGATCTGCCTCCAACGGTATGTAGTCTCTCATTACCATATAGAATTTGGAAGGTGACGATTCCATAATTGTAATCGAAGGTGGTAAGACCTTCTTCTCTTTCCTTTTTTACCCTAAATGCACCTTCAAGCGGGTTATGTGGGACTCATGGACCGGTATATTTAGGGCGTCCACACCCCACACTAAAAGTTCACAGTGCACCTTCTCGACCGCCACAGGCTGGGGCTTTGGGAGCCAAGGGATTGATCTACTACTAACTTAAACTAACTAACCTAATAATAGATTGGTGCAGATCTTTATTGTAGAATAACGTTAATTTTAACCTAAAACCATTTTGAGTGTAATTCCTCGGAGTTTTGAAATATCGATAAATTGATATTGTAATTAATACAATTTTGTGTGACTGTGAATAATTATCATTACACCTTGTATATTGAGGATATTGTCGTGGCGCAGTGGTAAAGCGTGTGCTTGTAAAAGTTGATTGTGGGTTCGACTTCAACCATTGAATGAACTATTTCTTAAACTCGCTCTGATAATAAGACGCTTATATATATCGCGATAAGCTTCCCACTGTAACGCGACAGTAGAGGTTTCGATTCCCATTCGGGGGAACGAAATATTTCATATTTGTTAACCTGGCTTTGGTAACGAGGCAAATAGTGGCATTGAGTTCCGTCATTTAACACGCAATGCTTCGATAATTCAGTAGAAAGTAGGTAAAGCATCATAGTAGAAATGAAAGCATCTTGATAGGAACTGGAGACTAACTTAACACTAGGTTCCCCGTTCCCAATGCCTAGCCTACGTATTGGATACAACGTGAAAGAAAAAAAAAAGATAAAAACGAATATATTAAAAAAAATATCTAAAAGAACATATTTACGGCTCTTCGACATATTTTCCGATAATTTTCAATTTACGTACACGACTTTGTCAGGTGACGCATTCCTCGCCTCTCAGTTACGGCGTGACTCCGCATTCATTAGAGTGGTGGAGCGCCGCCGGCGGAGCAGAACGCGGATTTAATATTAAACCTCGCTTAACTTTAATAAGCTGGCGAACAAGAATTTTGCTTACTAATTTTGTCACTTCATGTAAGTCCAGATCGTTGTTTCAACAGCGGAAATGTTTAAGGATTTGTGTATATTTAAGAATAATACCTAAAGTATTTAACGGTAATGTCAGTAATAGATATAATGTATTTATGGCAGCGAGTGATTTTTAACTCGATAGGTTGTAGTCTCGATTCTCACTTGGGGAAGTGGAATATTTAATATTTTTATTTTCTTCGCTGAATGTGGGGTTCCTTGTTACGTGCGGGATACAGCGTGAATATATATAATGAAAATATATATAATGAAGTCATTTAGCGCAAGAGGCATCCGTATATGCTCAATCAACTACGATGACATGAATGTACAGATTGTAAATAGACAAAAACGATACCTTCACGCCGTATCCCGCAAGCTTCACGCTGCGAGTTCCGCAATTCAATACTAGGATATGGCATGAAAGTAAAAATATAAATCTGTTTCTGCTACAATTTCTGTTATAGACCGTCAACTGAATTTACAAACAGATAATCATAAAGATATAAAAATATCAGGAATAAAAATATGATCAGCATAAATACAAAATAAATAAATCAGCTTCACGCTGTATCCCGCACACAGAAGGGTAGGCAAAGGGAACCTAGTGTTAACACACTCCGTTCCCTACTTTCTGCCGAATTCTGGAGGCACTGCGTGTTGAGTGGCGGAACTCAAATCCGCGCTTTGCCTCGACACCAGAGCGGGGAAATGAAATATAAATGTGAATCAACATGCCTCCAGAATTTAGCGGAAAGTAGAGAACAGAGTGTCTTAACACATTAAGTTCTCTCTCCCTACCCTGATGTGTGCGGAATACAGCGTAAAGCTGATTTAATTTTGATTTTATATTTATTTATTCGTGACCACTGCTGGTGAAGCGCAGTCGAAACGTCAGTCAAAACAAAAACGATATTCTGCAAAATTAATTTATTATCAAGGTTGAATGTATATTAAACTACGAAGACCTCTATTTATTACATTTATTAATTTATTTTTTAATTCTAGAATAAAATGAAAATACAAAATCATAGTGTTTTACATTAGTTTCTGAAATTTTATCTTTAACATATACTCGTAAAGGCTTTTAGTTCAATTTATTATTCTGGAACAAATTAGTATTTAAGTGAGAACGACTCGATTAATAAGCGATTTTACTATCAATAACTATATTTAATTATTCAATTTACAAGATGATACTTAATTTTAAATTAAACCTTTTAAGCGACTTATTTACGTATATTTGGAATTTTATATTTTTGGAAATTCGTCGTTTCGAATACTGTGTTGTAGTCCGTGGACACGAATAGACTGAGGTGACATTCGTCTGTCAGCTGACATAATTAATATATCAAACTACCGCCAACGATTTCTCAATTGCCTCGCGTACTGCCCTGGATTCCTGCAGAATATGCTGACTGTATCTTGCCTTCTGGGTTTGAGAATTCAAAATTTAGTTTATCAGTCAATTCCATGTGGTAGAAAGTTTCCAATCGTTTCTTCTATTGAAATAAGGATACTATGGTGTTTAACAGTGTTCTCTTTAGTGAGTGGTTCACTAGACCTGATGTCATGGTTGGGCTTATTCGCTGTATGCTCGCATACAGTTGATTTCTGACGTCGCTAGGAAGTACATCTCATTGTGACAATATAAGATAATTTCATTTTTTTTTAAGATCAAGGATGATGTAACTTTAAGCTAATACAGCCTCAGCCTGTAGGAGGAGGACCACCGTGAGGTTTTAGCGGGCATTATAGACGGCATAAATCAACTGATGCATGAGTCTCACATAGTCCGTTTGACTCTCAATTCAGGCGGAGTAAAGGGTTCCCTCATAAAAAAGGCCGTCCATGCACTTCCTGCCAACCCTGCAATCCTCTGTCTACCCTCCTACCAGATATACGAGATAACTTAAAATATATCAAGCCATACCATATAGTTAATTACAGTGTTTTAAAAATATTTCCAACACTGCATGCAAAAAAGTCATATGAGAAAACGGTGTTATTTATACGTTTCCAGTTCCAGTGCGGTTTCCCCTATCGGGGCACAAAGGGTGCGTTGATTGCGCGACCATTGTTCTGTTAGTTACAACTCGATTTACGACCCGTCGGGAACATCGCTGTACGTCAAAAGTTACTTTTTGCGTCTGCAAGAAGGGTGAATAAATGATACATGGATATCTTTTGTTCTTGAATATTGTCTTTTTTGTCTGTTACTGTCCTTATGTATATTAGTGGTGTGGCGTTTAATCTTGAACGTTTTGGGTTCGATAATTTGTCTAAAAAAACATTTTAATAACTAATAGCATCATAAATTGATGTATGTACCTATATAAAACTCGTGTTTAAGGCCCAAGGGGCACAACCGTGCGACCGTAAACGCGACAGGCTGTGGGTTCAATTCCCACTTGAAGCTTATTTATGTTGTTAGCAAGCAAGTTGTAACAAGCGTATAAAAATTTCGACGTAGCTCGATGAGAACGTATGGCTTAATGGTCAGAGCACCTGGTCGGTTTCCAGGAGGCGCGGGGTCAAGTCCCGCTACGTTCAAGTTTTTATACGTTTTCTAAATAAGTATAAAGCGCGACTTATTGAGTTCTGTTATACAATACGCAATTCCACAACAAACCTATATAAAAAGAAAAAAAAAACAGAGCACGCTTTTAACCTAGTGCAGAACCTAGGCCATTCGGTTCCCTACTTATCGCCCTATTTCAGAGACACTGTGTCTTGAGCAACCCCAATACTGCACTATACTTTGTTTACCGGAGTGGGGAAATGAAAATAATAAATCGAGTCAAGCTGAAACCAGCAAAATGTTAAAAGTCCGTCTCTAATTATCCGAATGCATCCTAGCTAGCTTAAAGTACCATGAATTGCATCAAAAGTGCATTGATTATTAATTTTAGAGGTTTTGAAATAACTGCATCAAAATGAATCAAAAATAACAAGATCGAGATATCTTATTATATGGGACGGTTCAATTTTTACTGAGTTGCATTTATAGTTACTATTATCACTGGTTTCTATTCACCATAGTGTAAAATTAGAATTCTATATATGAAAAAGTAAATAAATTTATCTATATAATATGTCCTTATAAAATTGTAAACAGTATCTTATACAGGGTAGTATGAAGCATAACTTGGCGGTGGATCAACAAACTGTGATGTGATTCGGACCAAAAAAAATATATATTAGCGTATTTGGATGCGGCATATGTTGTCTTTAGTGTATATGTTTTGTCGTAAATTAGTAATTAGATTATATTATTATTATGTAGTGATCCTCCAACGGCTTCACCCACGTGGACTACAGGTTTATATCCCTCATACAGCAGAGTTGAGCTTAGTATGTATTAAGAAAATCGGTCCAAACAAAAATTGGATGAAAAGTGAGTTATCGCCCAATTTTTGACTTTGTGTGTTGAGTGGCGGATTTCAACGCCGCGCTTTGTCTTGTTACTACTTTTTTTTTTCATAAAATCTATTAGGCTAGACTAGGGGAACTGAAACATTTGATCTTCATCATTTCTTTTTGTATGTATTAAGGAACTATATTAAAATAATAATTATTATAGATGTTATTTGTAAATCAGCTTCACGCTGCATCCCGCACACAGCAGGGTAGGCAGAGGGCACCTAGTGTTAAAACACTCCGTTCCCCACTTTCTGTCGAATTCTGGAGGCATTGCGTGTTGAGTGGCAGAACTCACTCGCTTAACCTTGACACCAGAGCGAATAAATGGAAATATAAATTTAAGTAATTATTTCATCTCCTCAAGTGGGGATCGAACCCACAACCAGTCGGTTTTACAGTCACACCTCGTGCTGCTGCGCCACGACTGGCCTCAATTTGTAATTCAATAGAATATATAACATAATTATGTTATTCTATAGCATATATATTGATTATGCTAGTACTCTGATAAGGCCAGCATTTGCAGTAATTGACAGGAAAACTTAGTAATTTAATATAATAAAGATATATTAAATCACATATGGCAAAATAATATACGATTTGTGTATCGTTGTAATAATAAGTCTAAAAGTTAAAAGTTTGCCATATTTTAATATTTTTTATTGTAAACGCGACTGTTGTGCGTTCGATTCCCAGTCGGAGGAATTAATTATTTAATATTTCCATTTTCTCGCTCCGGCAATAAGGCACAGGCACAGCGGTGAGTTCCGTCACTCAACAGGGAATGCTTCAAGAATTCGGAAGTAAGTGGAGAATGGATGTGTTTTAAGGACAATGGAGTGTTTTAACACTGGGTCCAGCTTTCCTCTGCCTTCCCTGCTATATGTGGGGTTCTTTTGTTGTCCCTAACACTTTATAACATATCCGAATAAGACTGCTGGTAATAAAAAGCTAAAATTTGCCACGTAGGTCGTGGAGTCAGAGGAGTATTAAGAGATCGTTTCTCAAACTCTATGATAAAATCCGCTAAAACAACTTTTTTTATACATAATAAAAATATATTTCTAACAAAATTTGTCAAGAACAATATAATATATTCACAGTTTCCTTATCCATTTTTCCCATATCAGGATAGAAGGACACGTTTCAACCGTATATCCTCGTTCACTTGGGACTACCGTCGGTTCAGATCGCGTGGGATTGTCGGCTGGTTACCGCATGTTTACGAATTAAACCGCAACGTTACAAGTATTTAACTATGTAAATATATAAATACTAGCGTTTACCAGCGGCTTCGCCTGTCATGTCACATAAAAAACACTAGGGTCCAAATAGTAATAGTGTTGGACTGTAAACTCGACGGTTGAAGGTTCGATATCCGCTTGGGGAATGAAATATTTTCATTTCGCTTTCTGATAACAGGGAAGCATGGCGTTGATTTCCACCACTCAACAATGTCTCGAAAAGTAGCTCTGACCGCAGGTATAGTACAGGTTTTATTTAAACGATTAAAGTCTTGTAATGTGTCTATAGTCTTCCTCGATAAATAAATTATTCAAAATAAATATTGAAGAGTTACTAAGATTTGGAAGTTCAGCCAAACAAGCTGTTCAGCTTTATTTTATATATATATATATATATATATATATATATATATATATATATATATATATATATATATATATATATATATATATATATATATATATATATATATATATATATATATAGCCATAGTGGCGCAGTGTGATAGGTCTGAACACGGTGGTTGTAGATTCGATTCCTACGAAATTATAGAATTACTGCGGAATTACTTTAATTTTGTACGGGCAGCGGCTCAGAGAGGTGTCTGGGACACAAGCTTAGATTTAAGCGGCCACTTTGAAATGCACATTACCGCTAACCTCCACAATCTGAGTTCCTCTCTTTATTTAACTAAATTAAAATTATCTTACTATTGTCGCTTTTAAAATAGTTATAAGGTTGGACAGACAATGCTTGAACATTCGATTTCCGCTTGTGGAAATGAAATATTATTTGTATTTTCGTTCTGGTAATAGGACGAAGCACGGCGTTGATCTCCGCCACTCAACATGCAATGCCTGGAAAGTTGGGCGGTATGTGGAGAAGGGAAGTCCCTTCTGTTGAACGCGCTATATGCGGAATACAGTGTGCAGCTTCTAAAAAGAAATAATAGAACACGACGCAGGGGCACAAAGTGTGACTGTAAAATCAACTGGTTGTGGGTTCGATCCCCACTCGAGGAAATGAAATATTTAATGTAAACATTTATAATTTCATTATTTTGCTTTGGTGTCGAGGCTAAGCATGACGTTGAGTTCCGCCATTCAATACGAAATGGTCGGAAGTCGAGCGCTTCACGCTTTTAACTTCAAGAACTCGATGGAAAGTGCGGAAAGGAGTGTATTAACACTAGGTTCCCTCCGCCTGACCTGCTATGTACGGGATACAGTGTGAAGCTGATTTATGATTTTTTTATAAAACACCCACTGGTTTGTTTAGGTTTTATAACAGTTATATCAAGATCTCACGTACTCACGGGTGAAACTTGACTTGATAAGGGTTGCTATAACATAAGAAAGTTCAACCTTGTTTATACGACAATGATTTAGTATTTGCCATCGCGTGCCATGTACAATTGAAATTTACGATAGGCTTGTTATATTACACTAATAAAAAGTTGGCGACATACTCGAATGTTGAATGAGTATATCTACTTTTTTTATGTGTCGTGTGATCCCGGCCTAGAATAGGATCATCCTGGTACTGGTGGTGTCGTAAGAGGCGACTAAAGTACGTGTGGTAGAGTTACGTCGCCAGCAATGGCAACACGCATGGGCAGACTCGATCGGATCATTACCACCCCCGGCATTTAAAACCGGCGTGAAGTAGTGGCTTTATGCCACTGCGTTTCGCATCAGGTAATGCCGGGCACCGGCGCCCAATCCACCTTACAGGCAGGCAACGCACCTGTAGCTCCTCTGGTGTTGCACGGGGTCGTGGGCGGTGGTAATCACTTACCATCAGGTGACCCGAACGCTCGTTTGCCTTGTCTTTTCCATAAAAAAAAAATACTTCACGCTGTATTCCGTACATAGCAGCGTAGGCGTAGTGAACCTGGAAACCTAGTTTTAAGATACCACGCTGCAATTAAGATATTTCTGTTCCCCACTTTCCACTGAATTCTCGAGACATTCCGTGTAGAGTGGCGAAGCAAGGAAATGAAAATATAAAACACTAACAAATACTTTTTTGACAAAGTATAAAAAATTGGATAGAGTCCAAAAGGCGCACCGACAAATCGGACTACGTTAAAAATTTCGAGTTCTCTAAACACTAAACAAAATTTAAATAAACAGGCGCGAGTTAAAACTCCTTTATTCTAAAAACTTATTCTAAAAAAGTATGTATTTTAAATCACTACAAGATTTTCTTGTCTATATGACTCAGAGAAAAAAAAAACAAAGCTGGGAAGTAAAAAATATGTATTAACATGTTTTCTAATACGGATCGATATATTGGAAGCGAGGGTGCAAAATGTTGATACATATTTGATAAGGCGAAGTCCTTTAGGTATTCATGCAGGGCAAGATTGAGAAATAATTCCCTTTGGGTCGAGCGAGGAGAAGGAAAAGATATTATAGGCAGATACAGAAGACATTTAAAAGGTGTTTTGACGACATGTCGAAACTTGTTTTGTTTACTTAGGGTAAATTTTAGACGGTTCTTGAAGTTAAAGAAAATTTGATAGAAATTATATTTTTTTTCAGCTATGAGTGAAACACACCAGAGTAGAAAACTACAGAACTACAACAGAGCGAAGATAATATTAAATGCTTCACTTCCTCGAAAAGGAATCGAATCTGTTGCGTTTACAGTTACATGCTGACCTTTTTCCCGACTGCTTAGGAAGGGTTATGTTTTTCGCGCGTATCTTGTATGTATGTATGTAATATTCTTTATTACCTCATATCTCCAGAACCGGTGAACGGATTTAAATAATTGGTAAAAAAAAGGTATCGTTAGATTCATATTAGCAGTCCAAGTGTTCTTAACCCTTAACTGCTCGCATGGGGTCAACGCACTTTCGCGAACGAAAAAAATGCACTTGCAACGGTTGGAACCTCCCCGCGTGCCCGCTAGTCTCTTAATATGCGATAAAGAACATACTCTAGTACCGTTTAGGCTGCTGCAGATGAAGGCCACGCCGCTGCTCTCTTGAGCTATGACCCCGTGCGAGTACTTACGTAACTTTTTTGAGAAAGGTAAGTTTTTTATATTCTATTGTTTTATTTAGATATTGATATAACTTTGAATGAAATATTATAGTGAATGATAATTTTTATCGTTTTACTGGGTTAGATTTTTTTTTCGTACAAATATGTTATTTACATAGGTCTTTTTCTATTCCTCAGTTATCAAACATGGATGCAAGAGACAAACGTATTGCACAACGTATCAAAATTCCAACCAGTTCCCTCTTTGGATTTCAAAAAACAATGATTGGCACTTATTTGCACGCACGATGGTATCCTATGTACCAAAGCCAAATAAATCTGTGAGTGTCTTCAATGCATTATGACGCAGACATTGACCCAGTGTCTGGTGATAAGAATAAGCCTGCTATAATTACTTATTATAATAGCACAAAGGGTGGAGTAGATACTAATGACCAATTGTGTGGGACATACAATGTTAGAAGGAGAACCAAACGTTGGCCATTAGCATTATTTTTTATTTTTTTGAATGTTACATGCATAAATGCATTGGTTGTTCATAAAGCGAACACAAAAAATGTACATACTCACGTGAGGCGTCTATTCTTACGACAACTTGCAACGGAACTTGTTGAAAGTCATCAAAAAAGTCGAATCAACGTCAACGCAATTCCAGAAATAGTAAAAAAGCGGCTATTGGAAGTACATGGCTTGGAAACCCCACCTGCTCCACCTACCATTAAACGTGGGCGGTGCTAGAATTGCCCGAGAAAAAATGACCGAAAAGTATCCACAAAATGCAGTAAATGTAAAAAATTTTTGTGTAATGAGCACTTCATTATTTACTGCCAAAACTGGAACAACGATGTTTGCCATAGTTCCTAAGTATTCATGAAATACTAATGCATGATCTCATGTTGTGCCAAAAATGTTCCTTATTGTAGAATTTTATATTTTAGTTATTCCTATGCCTTAGAAGATTTTATTTTAAGTTGTGGTTTTTATGTCTTATAGATTAAATGAAGTACTTTCATAATTACTATTCGCTTGTTTCATTAAAAAAAAGGAATCATCCAATTTCATCCATACAAATTGGGGTCACCACGGACCCCGTGCGAGCAGTTAAGCGATTTTCTTAGTGCGAGTAGTTAAGGGTTAAATAGGTGACGTTAAAAAAAACAATCATGGCGGTTGTGGGACGCCATTGGACTTAGTGAAAAAAAAATCGTCTTGAATACCATAATATGGGTATCAAATTCAGGAGGATTTCAAAAAGGTATATCATGATTAAAAATTTTTATTTATCACTTTTTTGTAAGGATTCATTACCATAATGTATCCTAACAAAAAAGTAAAAAAAAAATATAAAAAAAAACCTCGACTGCATACAACTAAAAACAAAATAAACAAGCTCAATAGTTTATTAGGATTAACAGTTGGGACCTATAAGTAATTCTTCAATCAATAAAATCTTTACCAGGAACCCCGCATAATTTAAAGAAGTCCCGATTGTTAATCCTAATAAACTATTGGGCTTGTTTATTTTCTTTTTAATTTTATGCAGTCGAGGTTTTTGTTTTTATAAATATTTTTTTATTTTGTAATTGGATTTGTAATGTTAATTCACCATTTTCAGTAAATTAAATATTTAAATTTTTCATTTGCTCACTCTGGTAACAAGGCAATTTGCGGGATAAAGCGTGAAGCTAAAAGAAATAAGTAATAAAAAATAGATATACATTTTTGTGTTGAGAATCAAAAGTTGATTCATCATTTTAATATATATTAATTATGTATACTTAACGCGCTAAACACATTAGACCGTGTAATAGCGATGGACGGTGCCGTAAATATATCAGCCGTGACTCGTATAGGATTATCACAATAACTAATATTAACTCAGACATCATTATTTAGAGTAAGAGGACTGTAAGCTTCAGGTTTAATTTGATTTAGTATAACATGGAGGATAAATAAATTAAATTGACATTAAATAAATGTAGATTACTATATTCTATTCAGGAACCGTTGAGATAAAAGGTAAACATTTACTTAAACAAAGGTAAAAAAAAGATACTGTACAGGATACTCAACACGCAATGCCTCCAGAATTCGGCAGAGAGTAGAGAACGGAGTATCTTAACACTAGGTTCCCTCTGCCTACCCTGGTGTGTGCGGGATACAGCGTGAAGCTGATTTTTTTTATACTGTACAGGTCACGATTTATGGCGTGAATATATTTATAAAAAATAACTGTATGAGTAATACACTGATAGCACTGTAAATAATACTATTGAATCTTTTTTATTGAATTTAATATAATATTGAAAATCTATCAAACTAATGAAACCCTTTCAGAATTGAGAGAAATCGAATATTATAAATGCCTTAAATTATTTTCTATTTACTTATTGAATTGTTTCCATGTTACAACACGCAAAATGCATTTTATTTCCAAACTTTAAACGCATTTTAATATTAATAAATTATAGAACACATATACTTCGAATATTTTACATTAAAACGTGACTTTTTTTATCGGTCAGGTTATATCCGCCATTTTTACAACAGCTCGACTTAAATCAAACTATGGTTGTAATTTATAAATTATGATTAATAATTAACATCGTAATTGATACGAGAGAATTATTTCTAGCAATTTTCATTTAAATGTAATTATTCAGTTGTTACTTTTGTTATTTTTGTAATTTTTTTTGTTTTAAGCTTCAAGCTTTTTGATTGTTTTTTGTTATATTGACGTTTTCATGCAAAATGAGTGAACTTTAACTTAGCAACTTGCACTTGCTTGCACTATTCTCCGCCAAGCCAAGATGCCTCCAGAATTTGGCAGAAAGTGGGGAACAGAGTGTTAAGACACTCTGTTGGTTCCCTCTACCACTGGGTTCCCTCTGCCTACCCTGCAGTGGGCGGGATACAGCGTGAAGCTGATTATTAATAATATCAATGTCAATATAAAAAAAAAGTTACAAAAAAAAACAACCCAGTCTTATCCACGTACCTACAAACTACTACAACTGGTATTACTTTAATAGAAACTGAAAAACACAATGTAAATTCTTAGTAAATATCCGAGTAGTTAATTTTCGTGGCAGGTTTTTATTAAAGGGAGCTAGCACGGCGGCTGCCTGCACTGTGCGGAGTGCAATTCCACAGTGGAATGTTTATTTATGTTACAATACTAAGGAATCTGTGGTCTTATTGCGGTGGTTGAGTTTACATGGAATAGTTTTAGATACTTAAATCGCTACAGGAATATACTTTTGTTCGGATTTTCTTTTGTAATGGCCTTTTTTTGTTTGGTGACTATCTTGTTTTGGAAATGGAAATGTAGGATAGTAACTGATAATATGGGTTTTAATTTCATTCGAGATTAATATTTGTATTTTTATACATTTTACGCTTTATTCCGCCCATAGAAAGGTAGAATCTGAGAACCTAGTGTTAAAACTTTCCGTTCCCTTTTAAGTCACCTGTGTTCTCAACTTTCCGCCGAATTCAGAGTGAGTGGCGGAACTAAACGCTGCGCTATGCCTCGTCACCAGAGCGAGGAAATGAAAATTTTAAATAGTTAATTCAACTGAGTGGGAATTGATCCCGCAACCGCCGCGTTTACCGTCACTTGCTTGTGCCCAACTCTTGAGGCGCAGATCAAATTTTATGAGAAGGACTCCTGGAGAATTGCTGAATACTGATGCTTGTGATTTGAAATATCTCTGGTTAAAGATTAAATCAATGCAGTCATAGTGCAATAGGAAAGTACTGTAACGAACTCTATCCACAAAAATAATTATTTTGAGAGACCAGTCGTGGCGCAGGGGCACAAAATGTGACTGTAAAATCGACTGGTTGTAGGTTCGATCCCCACTCGAGGAGATATTTACTTAAATTTATATTTCCATTTGTTCACTCTGGTATCGAGGCAAAGCGCGGCGTTGAGTTCTGCCACTCAACACGCAATGCCTCCAGAAAAGAGTTCCTAACAACAAGAGCTTCCTTTTGCCTACTGCCTGCTGTGTGCGGGATGCAGCGTGAAGCTGATTTTTTATTTTTTTTTTAATTTTTTCTGTGTGGTGCAACCATGGGAACCCTTGAGCTATTTCGTTTAATATGCAATTTTTGTTTCTAGGATGTTTTGACAAAGGGGTGTGTTGAGTTGTGTCACTCAGGTCACAGCCATCATAAATGTGTCATCTATATTTTAATGAAAACTGGTTAAAAAAATGCACCTCAATTTATAGCCTATCAGATCAAATCACCTAACTTCATAAATCTAAGATACAAGTGATAGGTGATTACAATTGTAATATGTACCTATACTAATATAATATTATAAAGGAGACTGAAACTATTCCATACATTTTTGGGCCCAGAATGTAAAGATATGAAAATGGTATGATTTAATAGATTTAGGTACATCATTCCTTTCTTGAAAACTATATAAATTTTGGCAATCTGAGAGCTGAGTTATTAGAGATTTGATAAAAGTGAGGTTAAGTTCGCAGACCAATTTCTTGAATATCAACTTCTATAAAATATGTGATCACTGAGTTTAAGCATTAATGTTTAAGCATTAATGTTTATTATTTATAAATAAAACACATTTTAATGAATATTTTATTCTTCTTAATAATACTCATAACATGAGCACAGCAGCCTACCATTCGTCTTCCTACAATACAATTGCACTATTTCATAGCAATAGCTTCCCTTTCTCTACGAAAGCTGTCAACTAAAATGTAACAGAAATATATTTTCCTGCTTATATGTCGGGATTATATCACACCTCTAAGTAACCAGGTTGTGGTGGTTTTCATCGTCTAAAGGTCGTCGGACTAGGGTATTGCAGTGTCCATTGGCTATCCCACAATTCACACAGCGATTCATATCCACATAGCGTGGCGGTCGTAAGATCCAAAAGATTTCAGAGTCCAGTGAGGAAGCGAGGGTCGTACAAAGTAGTCAGAGTCAAAATCCGAGAAAAACAAAACAGTAGTCGTTGAAAATATCAAACAAACGGGAAAACATTCAAAATGTCGATGCGTTATGACACGAACGTAATGACAGAAACAAATGTTTTTTTTTAATGTTTTTTATTTAATGGCCTGATTTTGCGATGACAAACAGATGCAAAAATGCAAAAAATCATTAGACAAGGTGTGATTGTCAATCAGCTGTCACATCTCTGACTTAATATATGATTGATTTTAATCGATTAAGGATCTAAATCTTATTTTTTTCATTTTTCTCCACTTCCAGATTGTCAATTAATTTATTATTTGCTATTCTAAAAATAAAAAAAAAATGTAATTTTTTAGATCACATCTCAATTCTTTACGTGACGGCCCAAAAGTTTCATTCTCCTTTAAAGAGTTGTTCTTGCTGATTCTTTTATAAAAACAAGGCAGATGTAAGCGACGCTGGAAATTATAGAGATATCAAATTCGCACCTTGAAAACTCACATGAAAAATGTGGGAGCGCATCTTAAACAATCGTCTCAGTCGTCTCATATCAGTATCAGAAAATCAATATGGTATCAAACCATGTAAAGCTGTCAGATGAAATATAGACACAGAACGTTCTCATCGAGAAACACAGGACCAGCAAAGAATATCTTTACATGGTTTTCATGGACTTTGAAAAGGCATTTAATAGAATATCACGCAGGTTAAACTGGCAAGCTATGCGAGCGCAAGGAATATCGGAACACTACATCTCCCTGGTAAGCACTACATATGAACGCATTAGTACACAAGTATAAAGTTTGGCTAAAACCAGCCAACCATTTGAAATTAAAGTTGGAGTACATCAGGGCTCGGCACTTACTCCGCTCTTGTTTAATCTGTCCATGGACTATCCTACAAAATACGCCCAGCCTGCTCCTTCCTGGTGTAGCCTCGCTCTAGTAACAGGGCAAACTGTGGCTTTAAAGTCCGCCACTTGACACGTAATACCTCTAGTATTCGGCGGGAATTAATGGGAACGAAGTGTCTTAACACTAAGTTCCCAGGTTGTCTCTGCCTACATACCTACCGCTCTGCTGTGTGGAATACAGCGTAAAGCTAAAAAGAAAATAAATCTAATTTCTCCTTTTTCCGAGTATCTATTTCGTACCAAATGCTAATTCCCAACTCCATCCGTAGTTTGAGCGAAACTTTGTAGGTCTTTTGTGTAACTTGCGGTTTCAACTTACGTAGTTAGCTCGATGTCGCCGCGCCTGTAATCGGTGGCATCGCAAACATGACTGCTCGTTGAGATTAACCCGTGGCTATGCATTAAGTATTTATAACTATTAGTCTTTCTAACTATTAATTATCTGTACTGTTTGAAGAACAGATGTGTTGTAATTGTAACGGAGTGTCTTAGTACTAGGTTCCCAGGTGCCATCTGCCTTCCCTGCTACGTGCTACAGCGGGAATAATATATGCGGTGGTTTTAAGTTCGATCCTCGATCGAGGGATCAGTTCTGCGCTCTGGTAGATAAAAAGCGACGTAGAGTGTATTTTGTCTCGGCAGGGTCTAGGTCATATTTGATTTTAAAACAACCAGATGTTGAACAGCAGTGGTCCAGATAAACTATAAGAAATTATAAAATGTGGATTTTGCACGTGTCAGGCCTTTTTTATAGATATACTCATATACAAAATTAAGATTCGAAATATGTGACAAAGAACTATAATAGCTATTCAGAGACTCTCTGAGATGCTGAGAGCTAAGATATTCGTTCATTCGTTCATATTTCCCTTAAATACACTTAAATAATATTAAGCAAATAAGAAGCGGGCGAAGGCGCGTACCGCCCATTAGTTACATAATAAATCAATATACTACCTATGTACTCATTTTTTAATATAACCTTAACAGATATTATACATTGTAGTAGGCAACAGTAAAAAAATATTTCTTCCATTCTATTCATATAAAAATAGAATTTTTTTTTGTGATCGACGTCCTAGTTGCCTATTTCCTAGCTGTATTGATGTTAGATTAAAACCAATCACGGCGTACCCTCGATGTGAATGAAACGATAAAGTAGTTTGCCCCCAACTCGAAGTAGGCGAATAATGTCGAATAATTGAATTTTAACCAATTTTCTGATTCAACTTGCCCCAATTTAACTTGGGCCCTTCGCCGATGCGAGTCATGTACAAGTTATTGCGGGGGTAAATTTTAAATTTATTGCCGTATTGGAGGAGTTGTGAGAATACTTCGGTCGTTTTAGATTCAATTTTCGTTTAAGAAAAATTATGAGGGTAAACTCAAAAAAAAAAACCTAAAATTAAAATTAAATTAGCTTCACGCTGTATCCCGCACACAGCAGGGTAGGCAGAGGAAGCTTAGTGTTAAGACACTCCGTTCCCCACTTTCTGCTGAATTCTGGAGGCATTGCGTGTTGAGTGGCAGAACTCAACGCCGCGCTTAACCTCGACACCAGAGCGAAGAAATGGAAATATAAATTTAAATAAATATTTCATCTCCTCGAGTGGGGATCGAACCCACAACCAGTCGGTTTTGCAGTCACACCTCGTGCCGCTGCGCCACGACCGGCCTCAACCACCAACAAAAAAAATACCTAAAAGTATAATTAAAGGTAATTTAACATATCAATGAGTAAGGAGGGCTGAGGTAGCGCAATGGTAAAGCGTTTGGCTGTAAACGCAACAGTTGTGGGTTCAATTCCCACTGGGGGAGTTTACATTTTCTCGCTCTGATATAAAGCCAGAGCGCGGACTAACACTAGTTTTCCTCTTACCTGTGGGATATAGAATAATTATTTTATTCGCTTTTCAGTTATCATTTCGTTGAAAGTCTTGGTACTAAATTCCAACATAAGATGTAAAATCCTACTAGGAAATTACTTATACATATTTCTATACAAAAATCAGCTTTACGTCCTTACTTCTGGGTAGACAAAGGAAAAAAATCTAGTGTAAAAACACTCCGTTCCCCATTTTCCTCTTGAATTCAAGTCATTAGATGTTGAGTAGCGGAATTTAACGCCGAGCTTTGTCTGTCAGGACGGGTAAATTAATATAATTTAATTCCACCCAGAACAATGAACCCACAACCATCGCGTTTACAATCTGTTGATATGCTACTGGGGCACAACAACCTTAATCTTAAAATATTACTACATACATATATTTTTTTAGGTAGTATTCGAAGCAAAATTAAATTATATTAAAATTAAATGCAGTAAGCTCAGGTACAAGATATATCTCCATTAAGCCTAATTAAATACTAAAAACTAATTGGATCACGTTTTAAACCAAAATAAAATTTCACAAAAATCTAGGAAATTGTTAAATAATATAGATAATAATAGTGACAGAACTTTATCGATCATATGTTTTACCTGAGCAAGCCAGTCGTGGCGCAGGGGCACAGTGTGACTGTAAAATCGACTAGTTGTGAGTTCGATCCCCACTCGAGGAAGTGAAATATTTATTTACATCTATATTTTCATTTCTTCGCTCTGGTGTCTAGTCAAAGCGCGGCGTTGAGTTCCGCCACTCAACACGCAATGCCTCCAGAACTCGGCGGAAAGTGGGAAACGGAGTGTCTTAACACTAGAATACCGTGCTGTGTGCGGGATACTGCGTGAAACTGATAAAAAAAAACCTATATATCGAATATCGATATGAAAGAAAATTTCTGTGTTACTTAGGGAAATTCCGCGCTGTATAGAGTGGACAGAGATAACCTGGTGTTAAGATACTGCGTTTCCCACCTTCTGCCCAATTTCCGAGACATTGGCCGTTAATCGTACAAAAACTCAGTTAAAAAAAATCTATAATAATTTTCTGCTGTCTAGGAACTAAATTACTATAGAAATTAGTGTAGGTAAAAAATGAAATAGAGAAAAAGTATAGGCCAAGAGTTTACCAGGGACATAAGAGGCCATTAGTACTGGCCCTCCAAGCTTTCTAAAAGGGTCGAAGAGAATAAAATGCACTTAGCCTAGCTACTCCGCTCAAAGGATGCTGAATGAAACAAGATTATTTCGCTCTATAGACACCGTCTTTTCGTTCCGTTCCGTTTTCTGTTCCCGTTTGATATAGGCTTTTAATAGTGTGAATTGACTTTTATACAACGGTAAAGTTTGTGACGAATTTCTTTAATATAACGTTATTTGGACGCCGTTGTTAGTTGTGTGGTGATTGAAGTGGATGTGGGTTCAATATTAATTTGGGGGATTTATTGTATGTAAATTATTTTTATTGTTGCACTCTGATGTGGTCCTTTAGAGGGAAGAATAGAATACAGAAAGAATTTAATTGTTCCTGTTGTTTTTCCTGGATGTTCTTTATTTATTAAGCAAAATAATTTGATTCGAGGCCAGTCGTGGCCCAGGGGCACAAAGTGTGACTGTAAGACGGACTGGTTGTGGGTTCGATCCCCACTCGTGGACATTAAATATTTACTTAAATTTATATTTCCATTTCTTCGCTCTGGTGTCGAGGAAAACCGCGGCGTTGAGTTCTGCCACTCAACACGCAATGCCTCCAGAATCCGGCAGGAAACGGGGAACGGAGTGTCTTAAGACTAGGTTCCCTTTGCCTACCCTGCTGTGTGCGGGATACAGTGTGAAGCTGATTTAATTTGATATTGAAATGTTTTTGTCAATTTTTTTTAGGTTTCTCATTTTCGATCCATTTATTTAACAAAAATAACGTAAATTGTTAACAAAAAATTATATTCGAGAGCAATCTGAAATTTACAACAAACATTTTTCCTAATTTTCAAATACTCGAAGAGGGCACAAAGTTTTTTCTTTTCGTTATTGCAAATTAATGAATTACGTCAAATTATTATAACGTTACCTGACGGCGCTGTCCAATCTGGGCATCGCCGTGAAAAATTATTTCCAGCATTAATATACGGCAAACCTTCATCTCTTCATCCATTTGATGGATGATTTCAATCAACGAGTTGGATGTTTCTATATAAAACGATATTATGAAGGATTTTGTCCAAATTGACTTTTAGAAAAATTGATATGTATAAGGATAAATACTTTATTTTGACAGATTTATTTTATTTCTTTTTTAACTTCGTACTTAGTTCCTTTACAAAGCAACGTCTACTGAAGGAACCTAGGAACTAGTAAACTAGTGTTACGACATTCCGTTCCCTTTAAGACATTTATGTTCCCCACTTTCAGGCGCGGAACTCGACGCCATGCTATGCCATTGTTACCAGAGCAAGAAAATGAAAAAAAAAATATATATTTAATTTCCCTAAATGAGAATTGAACCCGCAACCGTGCTGCTTATCATCGCAAGTCTGTGGTCCTACACGACGGCCTTTAAATTTTTTATTATATTTTTGAATTATGTTTGTACAGTGACAAATAATTATTGTTCAATTACTGCAGTTAAGAAATGCCTGATTAAACACGTACTTGTAATGTTCTTTAAAGAACTCTACATACTTTAATCGACTAGTACAGCAGGTACAGTGGGTGAAATGATTCCTCGAATATATCGGACAAAAAAAACTAGATTATCAATCTTAATAAAAATACAGGGTGGATGTGTCAGCACCACTTTAAATGAAACCACGGTTTTAACTACTCTATAAAAGCCTCATACAATTATTATTTTATTCCCAAAAATAAAAAAAATGTTTTTTTCAAACAAAATAAATAATAAAATTACTGTTGTAATATAAATCGCCATTTGTTAAGAACAACACACGCACACATAAACCTATCAAAGGTAAACCGCCGCATACGCCTTATTCCGAAATGGAGTCGTAGGTATTGGCGGCAAAGTTCAAAGTTGATTAACCTTTAGTAGTATTTTTGTAGTAGTGTGTGTTTACGTTATTGGTATCTATGCGTAACTGCGTCACACGAAATCCAAGTATGGATAAACATCGTAAAGTGATAAAAAAATCCTACGTCTAAACTGTTGAGGTATTTTGATTACTATCTTTAGGTATGGGTTTAAAATATTTTACCCTATATGCTGTTGCCGTAAAAGGAGCGCTGAAACTTCCACCCTGTATATTTTTTATAAAATGTAAAAAAGCCAAAGGAACGCGGTGTTCCCAGGCGGTCACCCATCCAAGTACTGACCGCGCCCGACGTTGCTTAACTTCGGTGATCGGACGAGAACCGGTGTGTTCAACGTGGTATGGACGTTGGCAACAAATTATATCAAACAACTCAATAATACATATATATTATAGTAAAAGTTAGCGCGTTTGTAGAGCGTCTCTACAATTTATTATTTTATTCCCAAAAATAAAAAAAATGTTTTTTTCAAACAAAATAAATAATAAAATTACTGTTGTAATATAAATCGCCATTTGTTAAGAACAACACACGCACACATAAACCTATCAAAGGTAAACCGCCGCATACGCCTTATTCCGAAATGGAGTCGTAGGTATTGGCGGCAAAGTTCAAAGTTGATTAACCTTTAGTAGTATTTTTGTAGTAGTGTGTGTTTACGTTATTGGTATCTATGCGTAACTGCGTCACACGAAATCCAAGTATGGATAAACATCGTAAAGTGATAAAAAAATCCTACGTCTAAACTGTTGAGGTATTTTGATTACTATCTTTAGGTATGGGTTTAAAATATTTTACCCTATATGCTGTTGCCGTAAAAGGAGCGCTGAAACTTCCACCCTGTATATTTTTTATAAAATGTAAAAAAGCCAAAGGAACGCGGTGTTCCCAGGCGGTCACCCATCCAAGTACTGACCGCGCCCGACGTTGCTTAACTTCGGTGATCGGACGAGAACCGGTGTGTTCAACGTGGTATGGACGTTGGCAACAAATTATATCAAACAACTCAATAATACATATATATTATAGTAAAAGTTAGCGCGTTTGTAGAGCGTCTCTACAATTTATTAATCGTCATCGTTCCCATTTATAAATTTAATATTAGAATAATTAAATTAAATCAAAATTAAGTGAAATCAGCTTCACGCTGTATCCCGCACACAGCAGGGTAGGCAGAGGGAACCTAGTGTTAAGACACTCCGTTCCCCATCTTCTGCCGAATTCTTGAGGCATTGCATGATGAGTGGCAGGACTCAACTCCGCGTTTTGCTTGGACACCAGAGCGATCGAACAGTGGGGATCGAACCCACAACCAGTGGGTTTTACAGTCACACTTTGTGCCGTTGCGTCACGACTGGCCTCAATATTAAAATAATCTGTCTATATTAGAATAACATTACAGCACAATTATCATCTTGGACAAAACAAATACTTAAACCGAAAGCTGTTCAAAATCAATAACTATCCTGCTGCGTGCGCCATACAGCGTGAAGCTGTTAAAAAAAAACAACATTTTAATATGACTTTATTATTTCATTTTCTTACATTTAAAAGAAAATGTTATATACATATAAAGGTTTAGTGAGAAAAGCGCTGTTCAGTTTGGTCTGTCATACCTTCATATATGAAATTTACATACCAAGTACTTTAACTAATAGCGTTAAAAATTGTCCATTATACTTTTAATAAAATGGTAAAAAATATATTTTATTGCTTGGCCACACGTGGCTTTCAATCCAATCTATGAAATGATTTATGTTTACATAAACTCCTAAAGGCTGAAGATGACGATCACATTTCCTGCCAAATGATGTTATACCAACTATAACGTTCATGTTAATATCATCATCAAACTGAGTCTCTTTTCTATACTGAAGTGGTGCGCCGGAGTCTCCCTACAACAATTTACAAGATTAAAATTTGAAAAACGGTAAATTTAAATTACTTATACACGGGATGCAACTTGAAGCAAAAAAAAATATACATATATGTTAAACTCTTTTTATGTTGGATAAGTCCATTTATAGGGTAAGATTATAGTTTGACTTTCCGTATCCGGATTATCCTATATAATTCAAAAAGTTCAATAAATATATATAAGACTAGTAATGGCGCAGGGGCAAAAATTGTGACTATAAACGCGACAGTTTGTGGAACCTAGAGTCAAAACACTCCGTCTCCCAATTTCCACCAAATTTTAGAGGCAGCACGTGTTGAGTGGCGGAACTTTACATCGCGCTTTTGCCTCGATACCAGAGCGAAGAAATAAAAATATAAATTTAAATAAATATTTCATTTGGGGTCGAACCCACAACCATTCGATTTTACATTTACACTTCGTGCCCCTGCGCCACGATTGGCCTCATATATTAAAATAAACATAATAATCACAATTTTTTATAAAAAAAACCGATTTCGCCAAACTGATCTGATTTAACAAACTTAAACAAAAACAATCGAATTGATAACCTCCGTTTCTTAAAGAAAGTTAAAAAAGCTTACATTGCAAGTACCAGCGCTGCCGTCCAGCTTTCCAGCGCATGACTGATGCGTCGCGAATCCTTTCCAATTTCTGTTATACAGAATATTCTTACATTCATGCGAATCAACTATATCGAGTACAGCCGATTGTAGGACTGGTGTTTTTTTAGTATCTGTAAATTGTGATATTTTTTTATAGTTAGCCTAGTGTTAAGACCTCGAGTTCAGATCTCGAACTCACACTCCGTTTTCAGTCCAAAGCTGTGTAGTTTATTTATTAAAACACAGCGCACGACTGTAATAGGTGGAGATCCCATCGTTTAAAACTGTAGGGATTAGATTTTCTAATGAAACTTATATTTAAGAATGATACATGATAGTAGAATAGATTACACTAGGGTTGCCCAAAAAAATCCTGCCGCAATCACCTTTAATTAATGTTTTTCGTAACTCGTTTTTGGAGAAAATTGCACTCATATGTTTTTTATGTGAATCGCACATCATTTGAAAGAAAATCGCATAAGGAATTAGAAAAACAATGGTTGCCAGCTCTCAGTCTGCCGCAAGCCCAGGGTTGCCTGGTTTAAAGAGGTCAGTTAATGTTAATATTTGCACTTATGTGTTTTTTTAATCAATTATATATCAAATTAAAGCTTATTTTTTTGTCATCACTAAAACACATGGTTGCCTGGAAAATGGCTGCCGCAAGCAAAGGTTGCCATCATTTGAAATATTTTAATCTGATTCCGTTTGACTGAGAATAGACGATGAAATACGCGATTTGCCTTATGTTTTAAAATAAAATATTATATAATAGAAGGTCAATCTAAAAATTAATGTTTATTCTAGCTATTTACCTGTTAAATGATGATTATAATCATATTAAGAACATACAAAAAACTATTTAAATATGAAATCATCCTTATTTTTTAAGTGAAATAATGAACCCATGATATTAAGTCTTTGCTAAATCTGTTTTCTAAATACTAATACTAATTTAAATTATAATTTTAAAACGACTAAATTATCTAATTAAATAAATGCTTACAAATATCAATCTATTATAAGGTATTAATTACATCATGTTTCCTTAATATAATGAAGGGCGACAATTATTGCGTAAGTGTTTTTATTAATTAAGAAAATATGGAAAATAACATTTCAATATACTCTCTCTCTCTTTGTAGAGGACAGGCTCGTATGATTTTTTCTCTCGTTTTTTTTTTGAAAACGGTTGCCGCAATCTTTTTTTTCTCACGCAACTTTTAAGAATTTACATTGAAAAAAATATATATAATAGAATTATAATAAACAAAATTAATTTATCAAAAATAAATTCTAAGAAATTTCGACAGTAATGCCGAATAATAAAAGCTATTTAAGGTTTATGACCAGGTGTCGGCAAATGTCAATTAGTTGTCTACTTTTTACTATAGATAAACATTTTGCGGCGGTATACAAAGCAAACAAAATGCAATAATTTTATTTTCGTAGATGTATTGTTTTTAAATGCAATAACAGTGCAGATGGCCAAATGAGATGTTTTTGAACATATTACTTAGTTACTTACCTTTCGTTTTGGAGTGAAGACGTTTTTAGTTAACATGACAAAAATGAAGATCTGTTTTTTGTGCGAAAATGTGTGTGGAATTTAATAATGAGTCTGAAGTGTAAAATTATGTTGTTGTTTCGCCAAAAAATGAATTTTATATACAGTAACATTTTTTTAAATACTGACACAATGCATGGTTATCACTTACAGTGTTACAAAAAGTTCATTGTTGTAAAACAAAAATATAAAGAAGAACCCCACTCGAGGAGATGAAATATTCACTAAATTATATATTTCCATCTTTCTTCTGGTGTCGAAGCAAAGCGCGGCGTTGAGTTCTGCCATTCAACATACAATGTCTCCAGAATTCGGCAGAGAGTGGGGAACGGAGTGTCTTAACACTAGGTTGCCTCTGCCTACCCTGCTGCGTGCGGGATACAGCGTGAACCTGATTTGATTTTTATTTTTCAATTATTTTCTAATGCAAAACGTAAGTATAATTAATGTTTGATAAGTATAATTAAATTTAATGTTTAATATTATATATTTTTCTCTGAGGACGAAGAGAGAGATTGAGAGTTTATAACGAGGTAATTTTCCATATTTTCTTGATTAATAAATAAAATATCTGCAATAATTGTCAACCTACATTATATTATCAAAACATTATGTTATTAATACCTTATAATAGAACGATATTTGTAAACGTTTATTTAATACTAGTGGGCGCGCGCAGCTTCGCCCGCTTATTTGGACCCTTACGGAGTGAATTCTAAAAAACCATGAAACATGTGTTCAATGAAATATTTTTAGGAGTCTGAATTTCAAATATTATAAAAATCGGTGCCGATTAAAAAAAACCCATATAAACTTTCACCCCTATTTTATCCCTTTAGGGTTTAATTTTCTTAAAATCCCTTATTAGTGGATGTCCAGATTACGAAAAAAAACATCTGTCCAAATTTTACGTTTCTACCATCAGCGGCTGTGCGTGCGTCTTACCTCAGTCAGTCAGGTACTTGTTTTATATATATAGATGATAATTTAGTCGTTTTAAAATAACGATTTAAACGAGTATTAATATCTGGAAAACAGATTTAACACAGACTTAATATCATAGATTCATTATTTCAATGGAAAAATAAGGATGATTTCATGTTTAAATAGTTTTTTGTATGTACTTAATATGATTAAAATCATCATTTAACAGGTGAACAGCTAGAATAAATATTAATTTTAAGATTGACCTTCTATTTTATAATATTTTACTTTAAAACATAAGGCAAACCGCGTATTTCGTCGTCTATTCTAACTCAAACGGAATCGGAATAAAATATTTCAAATGATGGCAACCTTTGCTTGCGGCAGTTATTTTGCAGGCAACCATGTGTTTTAGTGATGAGAAAAAAATAAGCTTTAATTTGATATATAGTTCATTAAAAAAACACATAAGTGCAAATATTAACATTAACTGACCTCTTTAAACCAGGCAACCCTGGGCTTGCGGCAGACTGAGAGCTGGCAACCATTGTTTTTCCAATTGCTTATGCGATTTTCTTTCAAATGATGTGCGATTCACATAAAAAACATATGAGTGCAATTTTCTCCAAAAACGAGTTACGAAAAACATTAATTAAAGGTGATTGCGGCAGGATTTTTTTGGGCAACCCTAGTGTAATCTATTCTACTATCATGTATCATTCTTAAATATAAGTTTCATTAGAAAATCTAATCCCTACAGTTTTAAACGATGGGATCTTAGGCCATAAATGCTACAGGTTGTGAGGGTCGATTCCAACTCAAGGAAATTAAATATTTAATAATTACTTTTCCTCGCTCTGGTAACGAGGCAAAGCACTGCGTTAAGTGCCGCCACTCAAAACGCAATATTAGTAGAATCGGCGCAGCACAGAAATGTTTTAATGGGAACACATTATTTTAACACAGGGTTCCCAGGTTCCTTCTGCCTACAATTTAAATATTTTAATGAAAATTACTTGTCAATCCCCATCCTGTAGCATCTAAAGGATGCTTTATGACATCCATAGTACTGTGTAAACACGCAGGATGTACATATCTGGTGAAGTTCGTCATTTCGTCGATTCTTATTAGAGCTATGTCAAAATATTTTTTTGGTGACTTATATTGTGGATGAACAATTATTTCAAGTATTTTTCTATCTACAGGCTTTTCATATGCAGAAATTTCTCTCTGAAACGGAATAAAATGTTCAATTTAATACATACGATTATATTAGTATTACGATGTAATGTTTATAGTTATTAAATAAAAAAAATCAGCTTCACGCTGTATCCCGTGTACAGCAGGGTGTCAGAAGGAACCTATTGTCAAGACATTCCTTTCTCCACTTTCTGCATGAATTCTGGAAGCAGTGCGTGTTGAGTGGCAGAATTCTACGCCGCGGTTTGCCTCGACACCAGAGCCCAGAAATGACAATATAAATTTAAATAAGTATTTATAAATCAAATGTAACAATGGTTTCTTTTACACATTACAAACACACATGTGTATATGAATGTAAAGAAAACAGAGATTTACGTAGTGTTCGATTCTCTGGGTCAATTAAAAGAAAAACCGGACAAGCGCGAGTCCGGGTCGCCCACCGAGGGTTCAGTACGAAAATTGGAGGGCTTTTGTTTTCTGAAATTCAGGCTTAGCTTACCCAGAGTCCTTTCATTTGATACCTCTACTTGAACTAGTCTTTAATACCAAATTTTGGCAGCTTTTTTATGGCTGTGATTTTTTAGGATTTAACCACAAATATATAGTTATCAGATTTTTCCTAAGCTAGTACTATCTGTAAATACTAGGTGCCAAATTTTATCAGGAAATATGGTTTAAATTTCCACTCAATATTCCTAGGCGTTCCTGAGATAAAAGGTCTTGACAGATAAACATTCGGACAGACATACTTATAAACAGGCAGACAGACAGACATACGGACAACAGAGTGATTTTATAAGGGTTCCATTTTTCCTTCAAAAGTACGGAACCCCATAAATAGTGTAGCAGGACTAGAACTCACGCCTCTTGGAATCCAATCTAATTATTAAAAATGTTAATAATAAAAAAAAGCTAAATCTCCCACTCCGTGTTGGTGATACCAGTGCAGTACTTCTAAATTTACAATATAGAACATAATATGTAATATATTATTTATTATTTCCTGTTTTAACAATATTTCCTCCATATTATTGTGTATGCAACTTACGTATATATTGGTAACTCCCATACGAACGATTCGTGGGTGGGAATGCTTTAATTCAGGTGCCTTCGTTTTCGTGCAATGAGCAGCGGTCAATACAAAGTTTGGGCTAATCAGGGAACCGCCACATAAGAACGACCATTTATCATCTTTTGTTATCCAGCCCAAAGCAGCCTGTGGTGAAGAAAGTAAACAGTTCAAAATGAGTACTATAAAATATGATTTCTCAGCAAAAAATAAGATTTTCGATGATTATTTTGCTAATTTGGTCGAGAGGACCTTGGATTTGGCTATTTATATTTATACTATACAAGCGACCCTGCGGCTTTGTCCGCTTTGATTTATTATTAGATATATAATAGCCAAATTATACAAAATTATGTAAGAGAAGCTATATCACTGTAAAATTGACCTAAATCGATTCGGTAGTTTGTGCGAAAGTCGAACAAACATCCACCATTACATTCAAAATATTAGTTTTATTTTATTTCTGTTTTTCAACATGCGATGTTTTTAAATTATAGAATTTTATTCTGTCTAAATGATTTGGAAAAACATTTTTTAATAGCTATAAGAGATGCTGTAAACAATTTTTTTTGGAAATTATATATAACTCAATTTTTCGTTGTGAATCGATAATTTTGATCGAATCTTCATTCGAATATAAAGAATTGATCGATTAATTTATATTTATCCTGGCGGAGTAGGTAGAGAGAACGAAAAGAATATCTACAGTCTCTGCATATCTCTTTTGCATGATGAGGCGATGATAGTGGGTCCTCATGCGTTTTATGAAACGTTCTACAGTATTTTCTCGAAGGTTAACTTAAGTTTAGTATTCATTTATAATTTATTAAAATTTATTTCTTAAAACTAAATTTTTGTTTTTTAAATACAATAAGTTATCTAGGATAAGCTATAGTTACATACCATATGTGGAAATTTTGTGATCATTGTCGACTTGCCTCCAGCGATACCATATTCTCTATTACCTGTTAGATGTCAATTAGTAATAAATGTAATGAAATTATTATAAATTATAAAATTGATAAAAAAGTTTAAATTAAACATTGAAAAATTAAATATAATTTAATATACCAACTACTTTAGTTTTTAGTTTAGTTAATTTTCTCTCACTTTGTTGCAATTTAACTATTACCGCTATCTTAGACTTGGATATTTTTCATGGTGAAATTGGCACATTTGGAGAAAATTATAAAATGGTGGTTCACGTTATTTTTCCTGAAATATTTCCGATTGGAAATTTATAAATAGACGCTTACCCACTGAGCAACGATGTCAAATCTGAATTCTGTATTTGGGAAATTTTGAATTATATATTTCCTGTTTTGATTTCCATATTGTTCAGATCGTTCGTAAGGCAAAATCAGAGGTGGAGGGCTTCTACAACCTAGCACGCAACGAATCAGCCCAATAAATCTTTTATTTTGTAGTACAAAATAAAAAAAAAACAACACTTACATATGATCCCAAGGCGTTCTCTGTCAATGTTATATTTTACTTGCCATATATACTCTAAGCATTCTGAAATAACACATTTTATTATTATTAAAATTTTCAAGTAATGACGTATTTCGCTCTTTTAATTTTTAGATCTATAGAAGAAAAATAATAGATGTTTTATTTTATTTTGTGACTGTATTATACATTTGAGGACAGTCAACGCGACAGGTTGTGGAATCGGTCAAGCATAAGAAAACGAAATATTTAATATTTAATTTTTTCTCGCTCTGGTAACTAATCGAAGCGCGGCGTTGAACCATTAACGCCCAATATTAATAAACTATCTCCGACGTCAATCTTAGATTGTTTCATACATCTATCCAATCTAGAGATTGAATAGATATATGAAACAATCTAAGATTAACGTTGGAGATAGGTTATTAATATTAGGCGTAAGACAATTCCGTTCTTCACTTTCCGCCGAATCCTGGAGGCATTGCTTGTTGTGCAGTGGCGGAACTCAACGCCGCGCGTTCCCTCATTACCAGAGCGAGCTTATCCTTAGTTTGTTAAATTAAATTTTAATTCTGTTGAATAATATAATTAGAGCTATGTTTAGAAGTTAAATAGTGGCAACAGATACTGTATGTAAATTAATATATAGATATACCTAAATGTTGCAGTATTATATTATATGTGAGTAAAGTAAAACAACTTTTTATATAGATACGCAGAGGGAAACGGAGTGTCAAGAAACTCCGTTTTTTATGCATCTCCCAATTCACGAGACATTAAGCGTTTAAAGTGGCGGAATTTAATAGCGCGTATTGTCTCGTTATTAGAACGTTTGAAATTCATTCCATCGATGGGAATCGGACCGAGAACCATCGCGTTTACACTCTGACTCTGTGCCACAACGAACCGACGGCCTCTTCATATGGAACACCATAAAACTATTCAAAGAAACATACTTATTTCACTGACTCTTTCCCCGAGTGCACTAAAATCCGGTTTCTTGGATTCCTTCGAGTATTTCAGACATCTTGAAGATCTTCTATTTACACGTGAGCCGGCTAAGATAAAATCTGAAATATATACATAGTTCATAAATTTAAATAAATTATATATATAATAATCAATGTAAATAAATATATTGATATGTTTTTATAATATGAATATTTACAGAATACAGCAGAAAAATGGAATTGTCACAAAATGTTTTATCAGTGAAGCTATATATAGCTATAATAATAAATTGTATTAGATTGCAATGCAAAATCTTCTGTTTTGTTCTATTCTTTTTATTATGGCGTTACGAGCGTCCCAGTTGGGCACAAAATCACTTCGCCAATGTCACGTTGAATGGAGAACATACGAGAGAGGTTATACGGTAAAAAAAGATAATATTACAAAACAGAAAAATGCATGTTTAAAAGAGATTGCAAAATCTTAACGCTGGTAGCAAGTTAATGATATAACAATATGGCGTCGAAACAGACCAAGATTTTGAACTGTAAAAAGTAAATTGTAAGAAAGAAGTATATAATACACAACACAAAAATATATAAGAAATAAAATATTCATATATTAGAAAAAATCAATTAAAAACTTTAATTTTTATTTGCCACATCACTTTCTTTTTCCGTAAAAGAAGGAGGTCTTAACTTCTGTAAAAGTAGGAGGTTATCTTAACTTTTGTTTGGGTGCACCGGTTTTATGATTTTTTTTATTTGAAAGCTAGTAGTAGCTTCCCGTCTCGCATTTTATTTTTGTCTCTTTCTGACAATGGTACCCATGAGCAAATCACATGGACGAATAACTCAATATCACGCCAACTGATGTTTTTTTATTGAAAAGGATACACTTTAAGGGTAATTTGATGAAAGTTTGGTTTAGTTCTGATTTAGGGGTCCAATTGAAATTGAAGAGTCGATTTTTCTTTGTTAAAAATTATATTTATTTGTACTATCGAATTACCTATATGTAGATCTTCGACTTACTGTAAATACATACCTGAATTAATTAACAATAACAGTAAACACAGCTTAAAACTTATCCACATTATGAGAAAATATTATAAACCACTTTGAATTAATCACGCGTGACGGTGTCACCACATCTGACATTCAAATAGACTGTAATTACAAGTTTCCGTATTTATATGGACAATCCATATTAATATATTCTATTATGTTTTTCCTTATTAATTTTCAGGCAAATGACGTCAAATGACGAAGTTAGAGATTTGCAGTAAATACATAATTTTCACTAAATTAAGATATATTGGGTTTGAAATGTGGATTGGGTTGCATTTTAAAAGGCCGTCGTGGCACAAAAGTGTAACTGTAAACGTGACGGTTGTGGGTTTAATTCCCATTCGGAAAAATAAAATATTAAATAAAATATTAAATGTAAAACAAGGTAAAGCGCGGCGAAAGTGGGCAACGGAGCATTTTAACACTAGGTCCCCTTTGCCTACTCTTTGTGTGTATTTATTTATTTTTGTAATATTCTAATATCTAAGCGTTTGGTTATTGTTGGCGATTGTTGCGGGTTCAATTTCCTTTGATAGATCCAGAGAATGAAATATACTTCCTCTTTCCAGTAAAATAATCTCTAATTCCGCTTTATAAAGCAAAAAATATATATTTTAAAATTTTCGTGAAAAGTGAGATGGAAAAAGAAAGGAGAATACAAAAACGATGTACCTAGTAGGTACTCTAAAAGAAGCCGAAGTATTTCGGAGTACTGTCATATTACGAGGAGAGCTGTTATAACTCAGCACCTTGTCGCGCCTAACAAGAAAACTTGGACCGAGTAACGAAGACAAACTTTTGACCGACGGACTGAAACTTTTTGTTCATCGTCATTCGCGATTATATCAACAAAATTTTAGATTTTTTATTATTTTATAATAAACTATTATTTTTTTAGCCTTACGCTGTACCCCGCATATAGCAGGGGAGGCAGAGGGAACCTAGTGCTACGTCAATTTCATTTCCTCGAGTAGAAATCGAAGCCACAAGCTGTCGCGTTTACAGTCGCACCCTTCTGCCACTGCCGCACGACAGAAATATTTTAATTTAATATTTTTTTTGTCTTGTTTAATCTTGTATGACACATATAAGAGGGAAGGCAGAGGGAACGCAGAGGGAACCCAATGTTAAGCCCTACATTTCCAAACATTCCGCACAATTTTAAGAGCATTACATGTTACTTACACATGTGAGTAAATAAAAAAAATATTCCCTTGAGTAAGAATCGATGATAGTTACCATCTATCAATATAAAACCATAGACTAATATAAAAATTGTTTTCACAACAAGAATCGAATTCATTACTGAATAAATTCAATAACGTAATATTGCTTAATATATATAAGGCTATATAACATTTGCTGTCATAGAAGTGACAAGCAATAGTTGATTCGATTTCGGCATCTCAATGATATATATTTTTTTATTTTATATCGAATTCGTTACCGTCCTAGATAAAGTACCATCCTACCATCGAGTCCACGCCCTGAGGCTATCCGTTATAGGGGAAGAGCCAAATTCTATCACAACTTTCTACATGATATAAATGAATTTGTATATTATCGTAGAAAAAGAAGAATGAGGCTAGTCGTGGCGCACGGGCACACATGTGTGTCTGTAAACGCGACTGGTTGTGGGTTCGATCCCCACTCGAGGAAATGAAACATTTGTTTAAAGTTATACTTTAATTTTTCTTTGCTCTTGTGTCGAAGCAAATCGCGGCTTTGAGATCTCTAAAAATATAATTTATCCTTAGTATGAAATAAAACTAAAAATGTTCATATAATATATGTATGGTTACATATACAACGTTGCATTAATTTCGGATACTCTACACTCGATGTCTCTAAATAGACCGCACAACAGAGAAGAGACACTAAGTACTCTCCACCCACCGTGCTGTGAGGAGAAGTAAATGTTAAGTAAATGTTAAAATATGTATGAAAAATGTACTTTTCATACATATCTGTATTGTGTTTATATATGAGGATACTAGCAGCCCGCTGCGGCTTCGCCCGTACAACATACAGAAGAGAAGTTTTAAAATTGTTTGATTATGTAAATAATTATATCTTCTTAAAAAAATACGGATATTTTGAAATCACAGACAGTCAAGAAAGACAATGTATGTATATTTCATCGAGGCATTTGGCACCAAGGCATAAGCTCGTGTTGAGCTCCACCACATAACACGCAATGCCTCGAAAAATTCGGCGTCTTAACGCTAGGTTCCCTCTGCCTACCCTGCTTGTAACGATCCATACTAGAACGAACTAAACTGTGTTGGTAAATAATATAATTAATTAAAAAAAAAAAAACATTTATAAAAAAAAAAATATTATAAATATAATTTATAATATTATTTAATTATAGCTTAAGATAAATACAATCTTATAAATAATAGTTCAGTTATTTAATTACGCGTTCCGTTCACAAGTAATGTTGAAGTGACGTAATATACCGTAGGTAAAATACTCAGATATAAAATATATTTATTAAAAATAATTTAATAATTATAATGAAACGCTATGTATTATAATTTAAAATAAATAATAACATAATTAATATTTTAATTATTGTAAAATATCATGTTGGCTGAATAAGCTACTGTCCACGTCAAAGTCAAGGAAAGAGAAAAGAAGGTAAAAAGAAAGAGAAGGGAGATGGCGGACGCGTCTGAGGAAGGATGCATGTTTTAAATGTTTACGAGAAGTTTTAATTTATAATTAACATATATCTAGTTATATTTAATGTATATAAAAAGCATGTGAGATTGTGTTTTCAATTGTGATATAAGTATTTGAGGTTGCTAAGATAAGTTATAAGTGCTTTCATTATTTAGGATTGTTTGTATTGAAATACTTCGTCGGTAAGTTTTTAATAGATTATTATTAAAATAAAGAAGAGTGATATTAATGCCGTCAATATCCAGAGATAAATATTATTTATATAGTAAATGGAAATAAATACATGAAGATGTTTTTATGAGGTATATAAAATTACAATTATATTAATGTATGCAGAATGCCTGCCGCCATCTTCGTTAGACGCGTGTATGGGAATTGTGAAATGAAAGTTAAATAGGTTTGGTGAATTATAATAGCTTATTAATGTAATTTCTATATATATTAATAAATATTTAACATGTTACTATAAAAGGAAATATAAATATAATAGTATAATTTATAATATGAAATAAAACTATTATATCAAAATATATATTTACAATTTATAAATATTATATAAATATCAGTCTGTTTAATGTCCTACGATAAAAGTAATCTTTCAATATGTTTTATATATTACTTTAATTAAATATACTAGACATTAGACATTAACCAAATATTAATTATTTACGATTTATACGACTGTTAGAGTTCATTGACCCTTGTTTTAGTATATATTATATAAATATCATATAAATATGAGTCTGTTTAATGTCCTACAATAAAAGTAATCTTTCAATATTTTTTATATATTACTTTAATTAAATACAATAGACATTAGACATTAACCAAATATTAATTATTTACGATTTATACGACTGTTAGAGTTCACTGACCCTTGTTTTAGTATTAACTAATATTATAGTCAGAACCGACTGCTGCTTGGCTTCGTTGGTACTAATGTGCTTGGCTAAGTGAATTGCCGTGGCATTTAATTTTATATATATTATATTTAGTTAGTTTCGCGGTGCCTTGTGGTGCGTCAACGTTAACACTTGGTGTATGATGGATAGGTGTGCGATGCTATTTTATGTCCTGGAGCTCTGGTGTATGTAGTAGTGTCCGCCCGTCGCATACGGGTGCGCGATGCTATTTTATGTCCTGGAACTCTGGTGTATGTAGTAGTGTCCGCCCGTCGCATACGGGTGCGCGATGCTATTTTATGTCCTGGAACTCTGGTGTATGTAGTAGTGTCCGCCCGTCGCATACGGGTGCGCGATGCTATTTTATGTCCTGGAACTCTGGTGTATGTAGTAGTGTCCGCCCGTCGCATACGGGTGCGCGATGCTATTTTATGTCCTGGAACTCTGGTGTATGTAGTAGTGTCCGCCCGTCGCATACGGGTGCGCGATGCTATTTTATGTCCTGGAACTCTGGTGTATGTAGTAGTGTCCGCTTGTTTGTCTAACACTTGGTTTTATCGTAGATAATATAATGCGTCAATCGACTGATGTCGACGACATACTTATAATATATAGCCGGGCGTCACTGGTGCTGGCATGTTTGATATAAGCGAATTGCTTTAGTATTGTTGGATTCTGCTGCTGAGTTTCTTCCGCCAGTTCTTCTCAGCACTGAGGTTCTTTACTGAACTGGTAGTAGAATCATGTCTACTTGGAGTCGCTGGCTGTCCTAGCGATAACTGAGTATTTTCAATTAATGATTTCTATATTACATTCCCACAACTCTGAGTCTAGTGTCAGTTCAGACAAACAGCTGCAGGGTGTGTGCTGTGCGTGTTATTCTACGACGGTTCTGTTTAAAAGAGGCGTTACAATAACAGTGAATATAAATTATATTAATATTGAAACTAGGGCACGAATATAATAAGAGCACGAAGGTAATAATTATAATACGAATTATACTATATTAACGAATTCATACGGAAATAAGAAACATTAAACACGTCACATTATACGTACAGAATTCAATATTATTAAGATACGATTAGTAAATATATAGTTATAAGAAATATACACGAAAGTTAAATGGGTATATTAATGTAATGCCCTCTAGTTACTTTCTACTTGAAGTGGATTCACATGATCGGCCGCCTAGCGGTAGTGAGTTCGATCTGATATGTGAAGCAGAGAGTTATATGTTATATAATTATGGCTACGGCCTACATATAATAATCTCAACTCCATTGCAAGTATGTATATTAGACTTCGGTCTTTGCATCAGAATAATTATAATATGAAATATATAAATGGGTGTATTAATGTAATGCCCTCTAAAGAAACAAACTGAAGTGGATTCACATAATCGGCCGCCTAGCGGTAGGGAGTTCGATCTGATATGTGAAGCAGAGAGTTATATGTTATATAATTATGGCTACGGCCTACATATAATAATCTCAATTCCATTGCAAGTATGTATATTAGACTTCGGTCTTTGCATCAGAATAATTGACCTTTCGCTTTTGCGATTATGGTTTTCCATTATAAGAATCACAAATATTAACTATTCCGATCCGTCCCGGAGGGTTCAGAGCCGAACGGCCGGAATCCACGGTAAGTGGCGGGTGCGGGGCCACTCACTATCCCCCTTAGTTATAACTATCAGTAATGACTGGGTATAACAGAGAGGAGGATAGGACGTCTACGATATTCTTTAGAAATATCACGAGAGAATGAAACGGACAGACAATGACATTTTATTTATCATAATATCTTTTATTTGTATTTATATTAAACTTACTGTACATTTAATATTTATATTGTTACCTCTGAATCTCTAAAAGATCTTGGATTACTTACGATCACTACGAAAGAGTTCTAACTATATTAGACGTATCACGAGCCATACTAAAATATTCAAATTATTATTTAAATATTTTATTGAGTGTAGGGTGGGATGTCAGTTACATGCTGTGTGCGTGAAGCTGATTTATTTATTTATTTATATTAAATAAAATATATTGATTGATTATTCATATTATTATTATTTATTTATTTAATTTTATTTACTTTATTACATCATAACTGGGCATACTGTTACATGTGTTCTATCTCCACTTGAGGATTTTTTTTTTTATTTAAATTAATATTTTCATTTCTATGGTGTCGAGGGCAAAGCGCAGCGTGGTGCGGCGTCCGCCTCTCAATACACATTGCTTGTGTTGTCTTCTGTATTGGATGATGTGAAGAAAAGTGCAGTTTGTATAAATTACTTTATTTAATTACATTTTAAAATAACAAAATACACAAATACTGATGAGCTTGGAGCAGTGCCTGGGACTTGCGGCCACAGGAGTAGGCTTAAGGGGCCCCTTTACTGATTCAAACACTCGCCTTCACTGCTCCAGCCCATTATAGCAAATTACCTCAAAAGAAATATCTACGGCCTTATATACAATTTTAGTTAAACATGTCTGCCTATTAAAGAACAATGTTGCCAAATACAGTATATTATCATCGGTAAATACATCAAGTTAACACTTGTGTCTCCAGAATTAGCTGGTGGGCGGTGATCGGACGAACCGGTGTGTTCAACATGGTGTGGACGTTGGCGATAAATTTTACCAACCAACTCAATAGTAAATCTTATAATCAAGCAGTCAGCAAGGCCGTCGTGGCACAGTGGTACAACGTGCGACTGTAAAATACTACTAAAAATAATTGATTCGTAAAAAATACAATTTAAAAAAGGCAAAAAAAATTCTTATCTTAATAAAAATATATGAAGTATAAAAAAGCCAACGGCACGCGGTGTTCCCAGGCGGTCACCCATCCAAGTACTGAACGCGCCCGACGTTGCTTAACTTCGGTGATCGGACGAGAACCGGTGTGTTCAACGTGGTATGGACGTTGGCGACATATAATATCAAACAACTCAATAATACATGTATATTATGGTAAAAGTTAGCGCGTTTGTAGAGCGTCTCTACAATTTATCGTCATCGCTCCCATTCATAAATTTAATATTAGAATAATTAAATTAAATCAACATTAAATTAAATCAGCATCACGCTGTATCCCGCACACAGCAGAGTAGGCAGAGAGCACCTAGTTTTAAGACACTCCGTTCCCTATCTTCTGCCGAATTCTGGAGGCATTGCGTGTTGAGTGGCAGAACTCAACGCCGCGCTTAGCTTCGACACCAGAGCGAAGAAATGGAAATATAAATTTAAGTAAATATTTCATCTCCTCGAGTGGGGATCGAACCCACAATCAGTCCAGGTTTTACAGTCAGACTTCGTGCCGCTGCGCCACAACTGGCCTCAATATTAGAATAATCTTTCTATATTAAAATAATATTAAAGCATAATTATCTTCTTGGACAAAACAAATACTTAAAACGAAAGTCATTCAAAATCAATAACTATCCTGCTGCATGCGGCATACAGCGTGAAGCTGTCAAAAAAAACAACAACATTTTAATAAGACTTTTTTATATTATTTTATTGCATTTAAAAGAAAATGTTATATACATATATAGGTTTAGTGAGAAAAGCGCTATTCAGTTTGGTTTGTCATACCTTACATTTATGAAATTTACATACCATGGACTTTTATTAATAATGTTAAAAGTGTTAAAAGTGTCCGTACAATGGACACTTTCAATAAAAAGGTAAAAAATATGTTTCCTTTCTTGGCCACACGTAGCTTTCAATCCAATCTATGAAATAACTTATGTTTACATAAACTCCTAAAGGCTGAAAATTATGATAACATTTCTTGCCAAATGATGTTATACCAACTATGACGTTCATGTTAATATCATCATCCGAAGAGAACAGAGTTTTTTTTCTATACTGAAGTGGTGCGCCGGAGTCTCCCTAAAACAATTTACATTATTAAAATTTAAAAAAGAGTAAATTTAAATTACTTACGCATAAGCGTGTGACTGTAAACGCACGCCTCCAGAATTTACTAGAAAGTGGGTATTAGCCTTAATGCAAACGGAGTGTCTTAACACTAGGTTCTCAGGTTCCGTCTGCCTACCCTGCTACATACAGGGTGCAACTTGAAGCAAAAAAATATAAATTTAAATAAATATTTCATTTCCTCGAGGGGGGTCGAACCACACATCATGCCCCTGCACCTCAACTGACCTCATATTAAAATAAACATAATAATTACAATTTTTATAAAAAAAAACCGATTTCATTAAAATCAGTTCACCCGGCTTAAAGATCTGGGGTAACAAATATAAAAAGAAAACAAAAAAATATAGTCGAATTGATAACCTCCTTTTCTGTAAGAAGTTAAAAAAGCTTACATTGCAAGTACCAGCGCTGCCGTCCAGCTTTCCAGCGCATGACTGATGCGTCGCGAATCCTTTCCAATTTCTGTTATACAGAATATCCTTACATTCATGCGAATCAACTATATCGAGTGCAGCCGATTGTAAGACTGCTGAAGTTTTATTGGTACTCTGGTGGTCTGTAAATTGTGATATTTTTTTTTGGTTAGCCTAGTGTTAAAACTCTCTATTCCTTTTTAGGTGGCGGAATTCAACGGTGCGCTTCGGGTCGGGTGTTGAACTCACATTCCGTTTTCAGTCCAAAGCTGTGTAGTTTTTTATTTTAACACAGCGTATGACTATAAATGCAATAGGTTGTGAGGGTCGATTCCAACTCGACGAAATTAAATATTTAATAATTTCTTTTCCTCGCTTAGGTAACGAGGCAAATTCGCGCGCAGGATGCTCCCGCGCGCTACTCCGAGCAGGCCGTCGAGGGTGACCACACACCCTTGACTCCGCGACGTGCCTTGCAGGCTCCCGCCGCCGCGTTTGGCGGACGACTATTGTCCCCGCGTCTCACGGCCAGTGGCGGTCGAGGAGGAGCACCGTGAGGTTTTAGTGGGTATTCGGACGGCCTAACATCTGCCAGTCCGCGAGTCCCACATAACCGCGCTCGAGTCCCCACTCGGGCCGGTATCCGTAACAGGATTTCCTCACGAAAAAAAAAAAAAAAAAAAAAAAAAAAAAAAAAGGTAACGAGGCAAAGCACTGCGCAAATTTCCGCACTCAAAACGCAATATCTTCGCAGAATCGGCGCAGCACAGAAATGTTTTAATGGGAACAGAGTGTTTTAACACAGGGTTCCCAGGTTCCTTCTGCCTACAATAAAAATAAATAAATAAATCAGCTTCACGCTGTATCCCGCACACAGCAGGGCAGAGGGAACCTAGTGTTAGGAGACTCCGTTCCCCACTTTCTGCCGAATTCTGGAGGCATTGCGTGTTGAGTGGCAGAACTCAACGCCGCACTTAACCTCGATACCAGAGCGAAGAAATGGAAATATAAATTTAAGTAAATATTTCATCTCCTCGAGTGGGGATCGAACCCACAACCAGTGGGTCTTACAGTCACACCTCGTGCCACTGCGCCACGGCCGGCCTCAATAAAAATATTTTAATGAAAATTACTCGTCAATCCCCATCCCGTAGCATATAAAGGATGCTTTATGACATCCATAGTAGTCTGTAAACACGCAGGATGTACATGTCTGGTGAAGGTCTTCACTTCGACGATTTTTATTAGAGCTATGTCAAAATATTTTTTTGGTGACTTATATTGTGGATGAACAATTAGTTCAAGTATTCTTCTATCTACAGGCTTTTCATATGGAAAATTTTCTCTCTGAAACGGATTAAAATGTGCAATTTAATACACACGATTATATTAGTATTACGATGTAATGTTTATATTTGTTAAATGAGAGATGAGATTGTTGATGATGAGAATGAGATTGTTAAGACACTCCGTTCTCCACTTTCTGCATGAATTCTGGAAGCAGTGCGTGTTGAGTGGCAGAACTACGCCAACGCGAAGGGACGCCACGGCTTGCCTCGACACCAGAGCGAAGAAATGACAATATAAATTTAAATAAGTATTTATAAACGAAATGTAACATTGGTTTCTTTTACACATCACAAAAACACGTGTGTATATGAATGTAAAGAAAATAGAGATTCACATAGTGTTCGATTCTTTGTGTCAATAAAAAAAACCGGACAAGCGCGAGTCGGGCTCGCCCACCGAGAGTTCAGTACTAAAATTGGAGGTCTCGGGCTTCTTTTTCTGAAACTCAGGCTTAGCTTAGCCAGAGTCCTTTCATTTGATAACTCTACTTGAACTAGCGGCTTTAATACCAAATTTTGGCAGCTTTTTTGTGGCTATGAATTTTTAGGATTTAACCACAGATATATAAACTACTGAAGCTCGTCAAGTTTCAGTGGATCTTAATACTCTCAATTCTTTTTTTACAACTCCACCATTAAATATAAGTCCCCTAGTAAAATTTTAAACACTTGCTTTGTTGTCCCGTATTGACCTACCAGACTCGATTTCCTTTTCTTTCAATGCTGTATCAGAGGATGATGTCAAGAAGTGTGTTTACTCCATTTCCTCTAAAGCCTTTGGAATTGATAATCTCAGTCTTGAGATGATTCTTCCGGTGTGGGAATGCATTGCACCAGTGGTCACCCACATTATAAACTTTTCACTGTCAAGTAATGTTTTTCCTTCACAATGGAAGAATGCTTATATCATTCCATTACCCAAAACCTCAAATCCTTCCAATGTCACTGATTACCGTCCAATATCTATCCTTCCTGTTCTATCTAAGATCCTAGAATCCTTAGTCAATAACCAACTTTACTCCTTTCTCTCAACCAACAAGTTATTGTGTCCTTTCCAGTCCGGTTTCCGTCCCTTCCACAGCACAGTTTCAGCACTGTTGAATATCACGGAGGACATTCGGTGTGCTATGGACAACACCAAGCTCACTGTTATGGTACTACTGGATTTCAGCAGTGCTTTTAACTCTGTTGATTTCGACATACTTCTTGGCACTCTTCGAGCAGTCAATATTTCTTCAGCAGCTATAAATTGTTTCCGTTCTTATCTCTTCGACCGCCGGCAATGTGTAAAAGCAAACGATACCACATCGAATTGGCTCGAGCTCACTGCTGGCGTTCCTCAAGGCGGCGTTCTTTCTCCACTTCTTTTCTCAGTCTTTATTAACAATATTTCAAAAGTCATTACTTCTCCTTTCCATCTGTATGCGGATGATTTGCAGCTTTACCGTCATAGCAATTTAAATGAATTGCCTGAAATTATTGAAAGTATAAATAGTGATCTTGATGCTATCCAATCGTGGGCGGAATCTTTTGGTCTATTAATTAACCCTAGAAAGTCACAGACTATTATTATAGGCAGTAATAGACTTAGACAAAAAATTGACTGGAATTCTGTGCCAGAAATTCGCTACTCAGAAGTGCCGATTCCTTATTGTAGTGAAGTTAGGAATCTGGGTCTTATCATTGACTGTAACATGTCTTGGATACCACATATCAATGCAATCAGCAAGCGCATGCATTTCTCCTTCCATTTGCTTAAGCGTCTCCAATATTTCCTGCCGATATTTTTGAAGGAAAAATGGAACCCTTTTAGGGTTCCATTTTTCCTTAAAAAATACGGAATCCCAAAAATAATGTAGCAGGGCTCGAACCCGCGCCTATTGGAATCCATTGTAATTATTAAAAATGTTAATAATAAAAAAAAAAAGCTCAATCTCCCACTCCTTGTTGGTGATACCAGTGCAGTACTTTTAAATTTACAATATACAACGTAATATGTAATATATTATTTATTATTTCCTGTTTTAACAATATTTCCTCTATATTATTGTGTATGTAACTTACGTATATATTGGTAACTCCCATACGAACGATTTGTGGGTAGGATTGTTGTAATTCTGGTGCCTTCGTGTTCGTACAATGAGCAGCGGTCAATACAAACTTTGGGCTAATCAGGGAACCGCCACATAAGAACCACAATTTATCATCTTTTGTTCTCCATCCCAAAGCAGCCTGTGGAGAAGAAAGTATACATTATTAACACTAACATAACCATTCAAAATAAGTACTATAAAATATGATTTCTCAGTAAAAAATAAGATGTTCGATGGTTATTTGCTAATTTGGTCGAGAGCATATAGGATTGAGAGTTGTCTTTGTTTTATTTATTTATATTTATACTATACAAGCGACCCTGCGGCTATGTCCGCTTTGATTTATTATTAGATGTATTATAGCCAAATTATATAAAATCATGTATGAGTATAAGCTATATCACTGTAAAATTGACCTAAATCGATTCGGTAGTTTGATCACAAACTTTCACATTCAAAACATTAGTTTTATTTTATTTATGTTCTTTAGCATGCTATGTTTTTAAATTACAGAAGTTTAGTTTGTCTAAATGGTTTGGATAAAAAAAATCTTTAATAGCGATAAGAGATGCTGTACACAATTTTTTTTAGAAATTCTATATAACTCGATTTTTCGTTGTGAATCGGTACTCCTAATCGAATCTTCAGTCGAATCTAAAGAATCGATCGAATATTTATCCTGGCGAAGTAAGTAGAGAGAACGAAAAGAATACCTATAGTCTCTGCATATCTCTTTTGAACGATGAGGCGATGACTGACAATGGATGTACTAACCACTTCATACATGCTCTCATGCTTTTTATGAAAACGTTCTACAGTATTTTCTCGAAGGTTAACTTAAGTTTATTATTAATTTATTATTTATTAAAATTTATTTCTTAAAACTAGAGGCCAGTCGTGGCGCGGCACGAAGTGTGACTGTAAAACGACTGGTTGTGGGTCCCCACAGCCAGTCTGGCGATCCCCACTCGAAGATATGAAATATTTACTTAAATTTAACTTAACACTAGGTTCCCTCTGCCTAGCTGTATGCGAGATACAACGTGAAGCTGATTTTTATTTCTTAAAACTAAATCTTTGTTTTTTAAATACAATAATTTATCTGGGATAAGCTATAGTTACATACCATATGTGGAAATTTTGTGATCCTTGTCGATATGCCTCCATCGATACCATATTCTCTATTACCTGTTAGATTTAAATTTGTAATAAATGTAATAACTGTAACGAAATTATAATCTATATATATATAAAAGAACATGTTCTGACTGACTGAGGTAAGACGCACGCGCAGTCGTAACCGCTGTGCGTAGAAACGTGAAATTTGGACAGATGTTTATTTTCATAATCTGGACATCCACTAAGAAGGGATTTTGAAAAATTTTAACCCTAAGGGGATGAAATAGGGGTTTAAAGTTTGTATGGGTGGAAATTTGAAATTCAGACTCTTAAAAATATTTCATTGAACACGTGTTTCATGGTTTTTTAGAATTCATCCCCTACTCTTACACTTTCAACTCCTTATTTACACCCTGCAAATAAGGAGTTGAAAGTTTATATGGAAAAATCTTTAAACCCCCATCGATTTTTATAAAAAAAAATAATTCTTTTTTTTAATTAGTTTTTTTAGGATTCACCCCTAAGGATACAAATAAACGGGCGAAGCTACGCGTGCCCACTAGTAAAATATAAAATTAACAAAAAAGTTTAAATTAAACACTAAAAAATTAAATATAATTTATTATACCAACTACTTTAATTTTTAGTTAAGTTAATTTTCTCTCACTTTGTTGCAATTTCTTTATTAACGCTATCTTAGACTTGGATATTTTTTATGATGAAGTTGGCCCATTTGGAGAAAGTTATAAAATTATGTGGTTCACGATATTTTTCCCGAAATATTCGCGATTGGAGATTGAACCCACAACCATTGCATTTATAAATAGGCGTTTACCCACTGAGCAACGAATCTGTTGCGTTGTGTATCTAGAGTTAATAATTTCACGCGCCCAACGATTTTATTATTTGTCTGATCGATACCCCAGATTGATGAGAAGATTGGTGCGATCTGGTAGCTAGGACTTACCGAATTATTTTTTAGCTTTTAGTACATTACCTACATTATTTTTATTGTAATAAAACCGTTTAACATAAAAATATTTTTTTATTTAATTTTTTATATTTCCATTTCTTCGCTCTGGTGTCGAGGCAAAACGCGGCGTTGAGTTCTGCCACTCAACATGCAATGCCTCCAAAATTCGGTAGAAAGTGGGGAACGGAGTGTCTTAACACTAGGTTCCCTCTGCCTCTCCCTCTGCCGCTGTGTGCGCGATACAGCGTGATTTAATTTAATTATTCTAATATTAAATTTATAAATGGGAGCGATGACAATTAATAAATTGTAGAGACGCTCCAGAAACGTGCTAACTTTTACCATGATATACATGTATTATTGAGTTGTTTGATATTAAACACCGGTTCTCGTCCGATTACCGAAGTTAAGCAACGTCGGGCGCGGTCAGTACTTGGATGGGTGACCGCCTGGGAACACCGCGTGCCGTTGGCTTTTTTACATTTTATAAAAAATATACAGGGTGGAAGTGTCAGCGCTCCTTTTACGGCAACAGCATATAGGGTAAAATATTTTAAGCAGGGTGCTGTGTGCGGGATACAGCGTGAAGCTAATTAAAAAAAAAAAAAATCAAATCAGCTTATTTATTATTATTATTAACTTACATATGCGTTCTCTGTTAATGTTGTCTTTTACTTGCCATGTATACTCTAAACATTCTGAAATAACAAATTTTATTATTATTAAAATTTTCAAGTGATGTCGTATATGGTCTCTTTCAAATTTTAGACCTATGAAAGAAAAATATATAGACGTTTATTTTAATTTTGTAACTGTATTATACATTTGAGGACAGTCAACGCAACAGGTTGTGGGATCGGTCAAAAACAAGAAAACGAAATATTTAATATTTTAATTTTTCTCGCTCTGGTAACAAGTCAAAGCGCGGCGTTAAAACATTAAGACAATTCCGTTCTTCGCTTTCCGGCGAATTCTGGAGGCATTGCATGTTGTGCAGTGGCGGAACTTAACGCCGCGCGTTCCCTCATTACCAGAGCGAGCATATCCTTAGTTTGTAAAACTAAATTTTAATTCTGTTGAATAATATGACATTTAAAGAATTAAAGTTATTTTTAGAAGTTCAATAGCAGCAACAGATACTATGTAACGTATGTATGTAAATTGATATATAGATATACATAAATGTTGCAGTATTATGTTATATGTGAGTAAAATAAAACAACTTTTTATATAGATACGCAGAGGGAAACGGAGTATAGTTTGACATTCCGTTTTTTATGCATCTCCCAATTCACGACATTAAAAGTTGAGTGGCGGAATTTAATGGCGCGTATTGTCTCGTAATTAGAACTTTTGAAATTCATTCCATCAGTGGGAATCGAACCGACAACCGTCACGCTTACAGTGAGACTCTGTGTCACAACGACACGACGGCCTCTACATAAGGAACACCATAAACCATTCAAAGAAACATACTTATTTCACTAGCTCTTTCCCCGAGTGCACTAAAATCCGGTTTCTTGGATTCCTTCGAGTATTTCTGACATCTATCTACATGTGAGCGAGCTAAGATAATATCTGAAATATATTGTTCATGAATTTAAATAAAAAATTATATATATAAATATACATAATGATCGATGTAAATAAGTATATCGATATGTTTTTATAATAGGAATATTTACAGATTACATGTACAGTAGAAAAAAATTATTTTCACAAAATGTTTTATCAGTGAAGCTAATAATAAATGCTATTAGATTGCAATGCAAAATTTTCTGTTCTGTTCTGTTCTGGCGTTCTGAGCGTGTCAGTTGAGCACAAAATCACTTTGCCAATGTCACATTGAATGGAGAACACACGAGAGAGGTTGTACGGTAAAAAAAAAGATAATATTACACAACAGAAAAATGCATGATTAAAAGAGATTGCAAAATCTTAACACTGGTAGCAGGTTAATGATATTTATTACAATATGGCGTCGAAACAGATCAAGATTTTGAACTGTCAAAAGTAAATTGTAAAAAAAGAAGTATATAAGTAAGGCCAGTCGTGGCGCAGTGGCACGAAGTGTGACTGTAAAACTGACTGGTTGTGGGCTCGATCCCCACTCGAGGAGATGAAATATTAACTTAAATTTATATTTCCATTTGTTCGCTCTGGTGTCAAGGCTAAGCGCGGCGTTGAGTTCTGCCACTCAACACGCAATGCCTCCAGAATTCGGCAGAAAATTGGGAACTGAGTGTCTTAACACTAGGTTCCCTCTGCCTACCCTGCTGTGTGCGGGATACAGCTTGAAGCTGATTTAAGTAAATAATATACAACACAAAAAATATTTTCCAAAAAAAAAAAAATCATATTTTAAAAAAAAAACAATAAAAGCTTTAATTTTTATTTGTGATATCACTTTCTTTATAACCAACTTCTGTAAAAGGAGGAAGTTATCTTAGCTTTTTGCTGGGTGAACCGTTATTTTTATTCTTTTTTTTATTTGAAAGCTAGTGCTTACCGTGTTTCATTTTAATTTAGTCTATTTCTGGCAATGGTATATATGAGCAATTTACATAATCACATGGACGAATAACTCAGTATCACGCCTACCGATTTCGATGACTTTTTATTGAAAAGGATACATGATATTCAAGGGTAATTTTATGAAAGTTTGGTTTGGTTCTGATTAAGGGGTCCGATTGAAATTGAAGTCGGTTTTTCTTTGTTAAAAATTATAGTTATTATTACTATCGAATTACCTATATGTAGATCGTTCGACTTACTGCAAATACATACCTGAATTAATTAACAATAACAGTGAATACAACTTAAGACTTATCCACATTATGAGAAAGTATTATAAACCACTTTGAATTAATCACGCGTGACGGTGTCACCACATCTGACATTCGAATAGACTGTAATTACAAATTGCCGTATTTATATGGACAATTATTTGTGTGTTGAATTCCCATTCGGGAAAATAAAATATTAAATGTTTTCATTTCCTCGCTCTCGTAACGGCGAAAGTGGGAAGGCAGAGGGAACCTAGTGTTACGTAAATTCCATTTTCTCGAGTAGAAATCGAAGCCACAAGCTGTCGCATTTACAGTCGCACCCTTCTGCCACTGCCACACGACAGAAATATTTTAATTTAACATTTTTTTGTCTTTCTTGTTAAATCTTGTATGACTATAAGCAGAAGTTTCAAGTAGTTTTATTAGATAAAACCAATGTAAGTAGGCCAAGTTATTATATTGGCAACGCGACTTAGTAATTTGATATACTGTAACTAGGTGGAAAGTGTGCCGTATTCATCACAAACGAGGAAAACCAATGGTTTATTTTGGTTTTTAATATCATGTATATATATAGAATGAAAGCGTCTGCGCTCCTTTTACGGGAGCAGCATATAGAGTAGAATATTTCAGAATAATAATTTAAAAATTTAAACAAGTATCCTCAGCAATTTACAGGTAGGTTTTCTTTTAAAAAATACTACTAAATATGGCCACTTTTCATTAAATTCATTAAAAAAAAATACCAGAACGAGAAAGGGATATCTCTCATTCTATTTTACTTAATTATCTATTTTCTATAATAAATCCAAACAACGTTCAATTTCACCGCCAATACCTACGACTCGATTTCGTGAATGAGGCGTGTGCGATGTTGTCGCTTTGATAGGTTTGTGTATGCGTCATATACAAATAGCGTTTTATTTTACAACGATAATTTTATCATTTATTTAGTTTAAAAAAAAAACGCTTTCATTTTTGGTAAAATTTCTTTTGTTTTAATTGTATTAGGCTTTTTTAGAATAAGTAAAACTGTACTTTTATTTAAGGTGGTGATGATAAAAACAATATGTAATTTTGTTGATTATTACAATTACATTCTCCATTTATACCTTCAGAATTTGGTGGAAAGGTGGAAGCGGTATATATATATATATATATATATATATATGTATATATATAGATAGATAATTGATTTAATAAGCAGAATTGATTGACAACTAAAATTACTTCTAATATGATTTTTTTACGACATTATCGTAATTTCTATAAGAATTTTTGTTTATCGGACTAAAAACTACGACCAATATTGATATTTGATTTATAAAATATACATAAAACTAATTATTTATTATACGTATACTATACGTATATTTTTGTAACATTACGTTCTTTTTACCTCTGTTATGTTTTTTAAAATTCTGTTAAATGTGCTGATGTCAGTTAATTATTTCATATAATAATAATAATAATATATACTTTATTGTACACCACATAACATATAAAGAAAAACAAAACACAAATGCAAATATACTGCTTCAGAAACAGCTTTTAATGTTAAATAATTGATTTGGGTAATGATTCATAATATCCTTTGTAAAATAACTGTAATGATTGCATATTAACTCCTGTACAGTTTTTAAATTAGTTACATATAGGTATTATTAGATAAATGTACAATTGGTAAATATGTAGTTGTTACAGTGTACCTACACATGGAAAGGATGTGTTTAGGCATTTTTATATAGATTTATTTCAAACGAACGAACGAACCAAAAAAATCTTTATATTTACTTGATTTTTCTTTCAAGATCAAATCGTTCTTTATCTCTGTGTTGAATTAATTACGACTTAAACTTAACTATGATTTTTGAAGGTAATCTCCACTAACAATTGTTAGCATAAGTTACGTATAGTGTAGTAATAGGTGTCACTGTAATTATGAATACGTCATTTGACATTGTTTCCATTATCGATTGTATTAAGTGGCGGTAGTGTGCTGCGTCTTTTCCGGTGGATTTCCAATATAAGCACAAACGACACGGCACTCGTGTTCATTACGTTCTAAGATATTGTCAAGACAACTTGTCATTACAATTCATATTTAAATATTGTGACTACGAGAGTATATGTGTATATAACAAGTGTAAATAAATTTATTGTAAAAGCTGGATTTTGTGTCTGATTTGTTGGTTCGTCCGACAGTTCAGAAGAGGGATTACGAAAGGATATACAAAATTTCCTGCCACGCTCATAAAGTGTAAGTAGACCGTTTATATATATTCTTTTTTTCTTTTATCTCTCATTTTTCTTATTCCTTAAAGATAGCTGAATAATTTGTATGTAAATTGAGTTCTCTATAATTTTTAATTTTTCTATTCTGAATATAAGCAGAGTGTTGCTATTCTAATTATAGTTTTTACTTACTCTTATTTCTTTTACATCAAACAAACAACAAACGGATAAATGAAAGATCTTCAATGGAAATAAATAGTTTTAACAGTTAAAGTTTACTGATAACGATACATAGAAATCTTGTACTTTGAACTTTTCGTTGTGTGGTGATTGATAACCTTTATAACAGCCAGAGTGGTTTTTATGAAGGGAATTATTGGATAAATTTGGAAGGTTGGATAATTTGAGAATACACTGGATGATGTGCATACCTAAACATTTCTCATTTTATAGTACTTACGTAACGTTTCAGCTTTGAGGGTAGTTGATAAATTTAGAATTTGAGATTGTTTAAGATATACTTTAAAAGAAGTATACAATTGCTTATAGCATCTACGTTGGTAGACATGGTCGATAGGATGTTAGTTCTTCCAATAGAGTATTTACATATATATGGGTGATAATTTAAAGATATTTGACACCATGATATTTCACACATTTAAAGATATATGACATTCATTGGCCAAAAATAATTTCAGTTATCAAGACTTTCTGGAATACTTATTTTGAAATATTTATAATGGGTATATTCAAATTTATTTATTACATATCTGGAATATTTCTTTCGTTGTTTCTGTCATTCTTTGGAAAGCTTTTACATCGTATAGAGGATATTGTATTTCGACATCCAGAGGGTGCCCTGACTAATATCTGTCCGATATTTGTTCTTGGGCATACGGGTACGCGACCCCGGATCCTCGAGCCACCACTTATTATAACCTCCGTCCAGTCCATAAATGTGGTGTCCCTTTCTTTTTATCCCCCTCCTTTTTCCTACCCTCTCCTTCTACCCATCCTTCCCCCCTTTCTATCTGTCCTATTCCTATCCCCCCGGTTTCCCCCCACAAAGGGGTTTTGGAGGTCAGATGGCAGTCGCTCCATTTAAAAACCGATATCCGCCGCTATAATGGAAAGTTCGATTTTGAAACTGGGTACGGCTAGGGCGTCGCCGCTAAACGACGCGCAGGCACATCGCCCTACACCTGCGATAAGTGGGCAAGGGCTACCGTGTCAAGTACGGGCACGGCTAAAGACGCAAGTACCCAGACGGAAACTCCGCTTTGCAACGTGGAATATTGGCTCTCTAACCGGACGATGCAGAGAACTCGCAGATGTACTCATGAGACGTCGGGTCCAGTGCGCTTTCCTCCAGGAAACTCGCTGGAAGGGCAATAAGTCCCGTAACATCGGACAGGGTTACCGGCTTATATACACTGGGTCACCTTCCGGTAGAAACGGTGTGTCGATAGTGCTTTCTGAAGAGCTTCAGAATGGGCTCCTTGAAGTTGACCGTCGCTGCGACCGCCTGATGCGAGTAAAGGTACTGATTGAGGGCGTTACCACAAACTTAATCAGTGCCTATGCTCCCCAGGCGGGATGTAGCGCGTCCGAAAAGGAGACATTCTGGGAGCAGTATGAAGAGGTGCTACTCGCTATACCGTCTACCGAAGTGGTCTTAGTTGGGGGGGACTTGAACGGTCACGTTGGTAAGGCCGCTGAGCCGTATGAACGTGTTCACGGGGGTTTTGGACACGGTCTTCGCAATACAGAGGGAGAAAATATTCTTAGAACCTGTATTGCGTCTGATCTGGCCGTTGTGAATACGTTCTTCCAAAAGAATCCTCAGCACCTTATCACGTATAAGAGCGGGTCCCACTCAACTCAAATAGACTACTTATTGACCAGACGGTGTCATATGGGCAGGGTAACTAACTGCAAGGTCATTCCAGGCGAAAGCCTCACGGCCCAACATCGTCTTCTTGTCATGGACTTTAACGTCATTCCGAAGAAGAAAGTAGCCGAGAAACGTAGGCCCCGGATCAAGTGGTGGTTGCTGAATGGACCGATGCAGACCGACTTCCTGGCAGAGGTGAAAAGTCATAATCTTTCGGCTAACACCGAGACTGCTCAGGATGCTTGGGATCGAGCTCAATCGGCAATCATTGCGGCGGGCAGGCGAGTTCTTGGCCTTTCTAGGGGAGGACGCGTCATCGACAGGGAGACATGGTGGTGGAATGACAAGGTGCAGGAGGTGACTCGTGAAAAGAAGGATGCCTTTAAGAAGTGGCAGCAATCCAACTCTCCTGAAGACAGACTGGAGTACATAGTAGCTAAACGTGCCTGTAAAAGAGCTGTAGCCAGAGCCCGCAGTGAGAGTTTGTCACCATTGTATGATAAACTTGAAACTGTGGAGGGGCAGAAGTTCATTTACAAGCTGGCACGTTCCCGGGATAAAGCGACGCAAGATATCACAAAATGTCTTTGCGTCAGAGATTCCCAGGGCACGCTGCTCTGTAGTCATGCCTCTGTGAAGGAGAGATGGAGAAGCTACTTCCAGGAGTTGCTGAATACTCAGCACCCATGCAGTCTTCATCACGACCCACCGCCTAACCTCGGACTTATTGCCCCAATAACCCTTGACGAAACTCGTAATTGCCTTCGACGCATGAAGAACGGAAAAGCGGTTGGACCTGACGACATTCCGATCGAAGCGTGGAAATCGTTGGGCTCTCTTGGTGTGCTCATACTTACTGTCCTTTTTAACCATATCTTGAACACTGGAAAGATGCCACATCAGTGGCGGCTCAGCTTCATTACCCCTATTTACAAGGGAAGGGGCAGTGTTCAAGATTGTGGTAGTTATAGGGGCATTAAGCTTATGAGTCATACCATGAAGCTCTTCGAGCGCATGATCGACCTCAGGCTCCGCCGCGAGTGTACTATCTCTGAGTCTCAATATGGATTTCAGCCAGGATCGGGCACTATGGACGCCGTTTTCGCCCTCAGAACATTGATGGAGGCATACAGGGAAAAAAGGAGAGCTCTGCATGTGGCCTTTTTAGATCTGCAGAAGGCCTTTGACTGTGTGCCTCGTCAGTGCATCTGGTGGGCATTGCGATCCAAAGGGATCCCTGAGGCCTATATTGAGATTATCAGGGACATGTACCACGATTCTGCTTCTATGGTTAGGACTGCTGTTGGCGACACTAAACCCTTCCAGATTACAGTAGGGGTTCACCAGGGCTCGGCTCTTAGTCCGTTCTTATTCAATGTGGTGCTCGATACTGTCTCGGCTCACATCCAAGACCAGCCTCCATGGCTGATGATGTATGCCGATGATATAGCACTCATTGACGAGAACCGACTGACGCTGGAGCGTAAAGTGAACCTGTGGAAGGGTACGCTTGAGAACGGTGGTCTTAAACTAAATGTGTCGAAGACCGAGTACATGGCCTGCGGGAGCCCGGACTCGAGCACTATCCTTATAGGTCCTGAACCAGCCGTTAAGTCGGAAAAGTTCAGGTACCTAGGATCCGTCATGCACGAGTCTGGAGGCATCGATCACGATGTCTATAGCCGGATAAGTGCTGCTTGGGCCAAATGGCGGGAGGTCACTGGTGTGGTCTGCGATCGCAGGATACCGCCCAAACTCAAGGGTCTGATATACAAGAGCATCATCCGACCGGTTCTTTTATACGGCAGCGAATGTTGGCCAGCACTATCTCGGCACACTCAGGAGCTTCACGTCACGGAAATGAAGATGCTGAGGTGGATGTGCGGCGTAACGCGGTCTGACCGCATACGCAACACATTCATTCGAGGTAGTCTTGGAGTCCGTGACGTAGCGGATAAGCTCCAAGAGCGTCGCCTGAGATGGTTTGGTCACGTTACGCGTCGGCCTAGGAACTATGTCGGATGCAAGTGCCTTACTATGTCAGTCCCTGGAGTGAGACCTCTTGGACGCCCAAGGAAGCGCTGGTTGGATGTCGTGATGCAGGATATGAGAGCCAATGGTCTAACCACTCAGGACGCTAAAGACCGTGCAAAGTGGAGTAGATTGAGCAGGAAGGCAGACCCTGGCAAATAGCTGGGATAATTGCCAGGAAGAAGAAGAGGATATTGTATTTCGCTATCTATTGGTTAACTATAAATGATATTAGAAATGTTTTTGTGATGACAATAATATTAGTGAAGTAACTATTTTGTTGATTTAACAAAGTCAATATGATTTTGTTTTATCATCATGCGGAATTGTTCTACATATATTCTTTATGTGTAGTATGTTTAGAATTGATGAATTATCTGAATTGAAATTTGTAAATATTTTCATTGGTTTTTACTTCCGGCCTTGTCACGTTATTGAGAACTGTCTTGTCGTTTCCTATTTCTGTAAGAGTTGTAAAGCTATTCTCGTAATGTAATAGTCTCTTTTTGAATGTATTATTTTTGAATTAGATTGTTCTATGGTATACGAATTTATTAACACGTATAATAGACACAAACATAGAAAATATATTCGTAATAGCTATGGGATCTAATATTCCAATGAAATTAAAGTACATGTGTTCTTATCTCATTTTATTAGTATCTCATTTTATTTGTGTTATGACATATGGTAAAAATTCCTTTCTTTTACGGGATAAATATATTCAGTGATTTGATAATTATTCCTGGTTTTGGATAATTGTTGTTCTTAGATATTACAATGTAGTCGTCTCTTTATCCCGTGAGGACCAACCAGCTTAGGGAACTTTGGTGGCATTCATTATTTGTTCAATTGACTTTCTTTTCCGTCTGCTATTTGTTTGTTGTTAACATGATGTCAAAGCATTGGCCCTGTTTCACGTAATTGTAGACAAATTTAGTTTTTATTTGTTTATTGGTCCACTAGAGGGCGCGCGCGGCTTCGCCCGCTTATTAGGAGTGAATTCTAAAAAAACCCCGAAACACGTGTTCAATAAAATATTTTTAACAGTCTGAATTTAAATTTTTATAAAAATCGGTGGCAATTTAAAGATTTTTCCATATAAACTTTCAACCCCTTATTTGAACCCTTAGGGGGTGAATTCTTAAAAACCATGAAACACGTGTTCAATTAAATATTTTTAAGAGTCTGAATTTCAAATTTTATAAAAATCGGTACAGATTAAAATTTTTTCCATACAAACTTTCAACCCCTATTTCATCCCTTCAGGGTTAAAATTTTTCAAATTCCCTTCTTAGTGGATGTCCAGAATATGAAAATAAACATCTGCCCAAATTTCACGTTTCTACCATCAGCGGTTACGGCTCTGCGTGCGTCTTACCTCAGTCAGTCAGCACAAGTCCTTTTATAAAATTAAAATAAAATTTTTAAATTAGCTTCACGCTGTATCCCGCACACAGCAGGGTAGGCAGAGGGAACCTAGTGTTACGAACCTAGTGTTACACAGGCATTGCGTGTTGAGTGGCAGAACTCAACGCCGCGCTTAACCTCGACACCAGAGCGAAGAAATGGAAATATAAATTTAAGTAAATATTTCATCTCCTCGAGTGGGGATCGAACCCACAACCAGTCGGTTTTGCAGTCACACCTCGTGCCGCTGCGCCACGACCGGCCTCAAAGTTCCTTTTATATATATAGATTATCGTCGATTGAGTGTTTTGAGTTGTAATTTTCTCTGGAGCGTTAATAGTCTTGGTTAATATTACTTTATAACGATTAAAAGTCGTGTAATTCTAAAGATAAAATATCATTTATGTGCATTTATTGCCAGATTATACAGTGTCGGTTAACTTATGAATTTTTATGAATTTCGAATGTCAAAGTTATTTGAATAGGTTTTCAAATTCATAAATTTAAAGGAATTTTATGTTAATGTAATTAGGTTGATAAAAAAGTTATTATGATGTGTGCAAGTCTAAGCTTATATTGTTTGAGTTTCAGGAACATGGAAAATAATATTGCCCGAGGATAGGGCTTGAGATTGAATGATGCCCGAGGATAGGGCTTGAGATTGAATGATGCCCGAGGATAGGGCTTGAGAATGCCCGAGGATAGGGTTTGGGATGATGATGCCCAAGGATAGGGTTTAGGGGGCGGATGGTGCCCGAGGATAGGGTTTGGGGGTGAGTGATGCCCGAGGATAGGGTTAAGGGATGATGATGCCCGAGGAGAAGGTTTGAGGATGGATGCCACCCGAGGTTAAGGAGTTAAGCATTTTAACATATATGTTAGTATAAATGTGTTTACGATGAGACACAAAGTAAAATTCTTATAAAATAAAACTTTTAAATCGGTGTGAAATAATGGCTATTGGTTGGTAAATGGTGGAAATGATCACGGTGTAGCAATAGATACAAATAGAGACATACGTAGGTAGGTACAGTAGCTTAAGTTATGAATCCTAAAAAAATGTTTGAAATATTTTTGATCTGAAAAAAAAAAAAAAAAAAAACATATATAAAGGGGGAGATAATGATAATGGTAACTATAAAAAAAATGCAATGTATAGCTGAATGAAGTGAATCGAATTCAAATTATTCATTCTATTTTTATTTTAGTAGCAAAATTACAAAAAAAATGTCTAGTGAATCTATGGTGTAAGTCTTACTATTGGCTCAGAAATATATTTAGATTTATTATGGAAGAGCCGGCAAAATACTCAAGAAAACACTATTTGAAGATAAAATTTACAATAAAAGTACAACAATCGTTACTAATAACTTATATAAATACTTTCCAGTTTTAACATCGACATCCTTTAAGTCCATATTATGACGAAGGTGGATGGCGAGAGTTCTTCAGTGGGGCGGAAGTAAAACCAGAGTTGTGCAACAATGTTATTTACTCAGAGGTCTACAAAATTGTGTGTCGTACAATCGATACATGCTATTTTATACTCTTTTTTAAAATACAATTACCCACTTTTACAATTTATATTTCAACACGTTCCTTTACTCGATATCAAATAATTATACTTAAAAATTATAAAAGTAGTATACTTTATATTATTATTAATTATACTTTATTAAATAATTATTATGTGTATTATAATTATCCTCATAAATTATTATTGTTAATTCAATCATATCATATTGAAGTATAAGACAGAATATCATTACATTAAATAGCGGCTGGTGTAATGAGTGGTATTGTATTATCTGTTACAATATATTAATATCGTCATAGTAATGTAGGATACAAACTTTGCCTAGTAATTGAAAATTGGCTGTGGAATTTTATAATGCATACGAACATGGAAAATGATTCAAATTTAGTATAACTTATGCCTAAAGGAAAATTAAGAGCATATTACTCTATCTATCAACTTGTTGTTATTTGTTTGTTTTTGGATATTATTAATTTCTTGTTTATTACAAGTAGACTTTCAAATTATTAGATTACGCGTACAGCTGACATTTGTTAAGGAAAGTAAAAGTAAACCTTAAAATAATCTGAATTAAAAAAAAATAACCAAAATAAACCAATCGAATTCGACACAATTTTGCCCACCAATCTCCTTATGTTGATTCAGAAGATGAAATTTCCGCAGATTTAGTGTATTGTTGATCGAGATGTTTCATATTAATTTTAGCTTGATATTTCCATGTCTTCTTAAGATAATTAGTCCTGACAGACAGACAGACATACGTACGTAAGTACAGGACTTAATGCATAAGCGTTTGCAGATATTAAGCACTTATTATTTTTTACATGTGACTGGCAACGGCTGTACGTAAGAGTTGATGGTCAATCTTCGCGGCATATCATTGAAGAGACCTTTGTCCAGTAATGGACGATGACAGGCTAATAATCATGGTGGTGATGAGGATCATGGTAATGAGGACCATGGTGATGATATGGATCGTGGTGATGATGAGGATCATGATCATGATCATGATGAGGATTATGGTCATGATGAGGATCATTGTGATGATGAGGATCATTGTAATGTTGAGGATCATTGTAATGACGAGGAACATTGTGATGATGAGAATCATGGTGAGGATGGAGATTGTGGTGGTGAAGATGGCAGTCATTATGGTTTGAATATGGGAGTAATGAGTCGAGCGGTGTCACGTTCTGTTTATTGTATTTGACTGATCATGGCTACACAAATTGTGTTGAATATTTTTTTCAAATGAGCTGCTTTTATATGTAAGATTTGTACAATGTATAAAGTAAACGTGTGTCATTAATTATTAGATATGGTTGAATTGAAAATAACTTTGATAATATATGGGACTTTAATAGGAAATAGAATAATTCTATACAGTCTTGCTGGTGCTATTTAGCAGTACTTTTTATATGTTAAGCTTATAGAGTATATAAAAGTTAATGAATGAGGCCAGTCGTGGCGCAGGGGCACAAAGTGTGACTGTAAAGCCGACTAGTTGTGGGTTCGATCCCCACTCGAGGAGATGAAATATTTACTTACATTTATATTTCTATTTCTTCGCCCTGGTGTAGTGGACAAGCGCGGCGTTGAGTTCTGCCACTCAACACGCAATGTCTCCATAATTCGGCAGAAAGTGGGAAATGGAGTGTCTTGAACACTAGGTTCCCTCTGCCCTGCAGTGTGCGGGATACAGCGTGAAACTGATTAATTTATTTTAAGTTAATGAATCTGCTCAGTTTACGAATTCATATGTCATCAATTTCCTCTTTTAATTAGCATACTCTTTTAATGTACTAAAATAAGTGTTCGATATTAAATAGGAATATTCCATGTAGCTTTGTTGGTGTTGTTGAGCCAAATTCTTGTGATAAAAAAATTAAATAATATGTAATAATTAAATTATAACATGAATGTATATGAACACTGATGGCTCATTCTGTTAATGAGAATTATTGAATTGTATAAATCTACATAATTATATAGAATATAATATACATAATTATATAATTGTTATATAAATCTAAAATCAAACTAAAAATGTCTAAATAAAAAAAAAAATTGCTTGCAATGTAAAATATAATTTTTAGGTATTTTGTGTAATCAATTTAATGGCGTAATGAATTAAGTGTAGTTAACATTTATTTTACTTAATTTTAGTTAAGGAATAACAGGACTCCTTTACAGACATCACACATGAGTCTAGTTTTATGTAATAATTATTTTGATTTTATAAATTACGTTGAAAAGATAATGTATTTCAAATTGTATAATTTACATATTATGACATGTAAATATATCCAATTTAATAGTTTTTGTAAATATATCCTCACTTGTACTAAAAATATCATTATGTTATGTAACTGTTGGTACAAAACTAAAGTTGTTTAAATTAGGACATATAAAAATTGTGAACTATTCTTAAATCGCGAAGGGACTCGCGATTAGCAGGATGGCCGAGCTGTTAGCATAAGTTACGTATAGTGTAGTAATAGGTGTCACTGTAATTATGAATACGTCATTTGATATTGTTTCCATTATCGATTGTATTAAGTGGCGGTAGTGTGCTGCGTCTTTTCCGGTGGATTTTCAATATAAGCACAAACATACTACCGACACGGCACTCGTGTTCATTACGTTCTAAGATATTGTCAAGACAACTTGTCATTACAATTCATATTTAAATATTGTGACTACGAGAGTATATGTGTATATAACAAGTGTAAATAAATTTATTGTAAAAGCTGGTTTTTGTGTCTGATTTGTTGGTTCTTCCGACACAATTCAATTTCGTTTACTTGATTGTTTAAGATATTGTATAATAGTGCTTCAAAAATATATTTTTTTATAAACACTCATATAATCAAGACGTTTCGAATGTCATTCTTTAGCCAGGAATCTTACCAGCGCGATTGCTGTATAATATTCGCAGGCAAACTAATGCCTTGAGTTAATTCAAATGACGATAACTTTTTTTTAATGAACCGATTTTGATGAACCAAACTTTAGTAGTTGAGTTAAAACAAAGAGTTCTTTAAAGAAGATTAGTCTCGAACATATCGGACAAAAAAAAACATTATTAATATTAATAAAAATATATAAAATATAAAAAAGCCAACGACACGCGGTGTTCCCAGGCGGTCACCCATCCAAGTACTGACCGCGCCCGACGTTGCTTAACTTCGGTGATCGGACGAGAACCGGTGTGTTCAGCGTGGTATGGACGTTGGATATATTATATCAAACAATCAAATCTCTATATATATATATATATATATATATATATATATATATATATATATATATATTGTTCCAGTAGTGGTTTGAATATGGGAATAATAAAACGAGCAGCGTCTCTATATATATATATATATATATATATATATATATATATATATATATATATATAGAGATTTGATTGTTTGATATAATCTCTATATCTTATAAAATAAGAACGATTTTTTTCTCTGTCTGGCCTTTCTACGTTATCTTCTTCTAAACCACCCAACGGATTTTGATGCGGTTTTCAAAATTATGTAGAGTATTTTTCAGGGAAGGATTATATATAGTTTGTTATATGTATATTTTATTGTAATTTGACATAAATATGATAAATGTGTATAAAGTCCTACCCGTTGAGACACTTTTACGCATGCGCTGCTTTAATGGTAAGTCCTACATGAAAACAATGTACTAGAGTATTATTCCTCTTAATTAGATCTACAAAAAAGTCAGCGACAGCATATTCGTATCTTCTAAGGAACATACAGTGAGCATATTTCTGTCTAAAAATAGTAATTTGAATATATTTTTTATTTTGAGGGATGTTTGTCCATAATGGTATCAATCCTTATCCTTTTAAATACTTTATTAATTTTCTACGTTAAACGAAGATAAAATTTGCTCTTTACACTAATTTGAAATTACGAATAGTTTTAGAGAAAAACGCATTTAATTGTTGACACATCACGCCGGCTATAAACTGCAGTTTTGGCGCAAGTTTTATTTATTACCTTACTCTCAGCATATAAATAAGTATATTAGTTACGTTGGCCATTTAATGTAGATCAAAACTATCTTTTACTGTTTTTCATTTTAATAAGTACTTTAGAAGTTGTTACAATATCAAAATATCCTTGCTTTGAAACGGCTCGCCACACGCCATGCGTCCCCCCGCGCCCCGCGACGTTTTGCTTATAGAAACGCGTCCGCCGCGCCCGCCTGCCTCTGTACTGTAGAAAAGTAGATGTAGATGCGATTGTACGTATTGGATAATTGGAGTTTAATATATTTAGTTTCGTCTATTTTGATTAATAGAATAGTAGGTAGTCTTTTGTTCATAATTTCTTCCGTATAAGTATTTTAGTTTAAGAGAACAGTAGGTAGGCTTTTGTTTATCATTTCTTGCGTTTAAGTATCCTGTTGTTTATTTTGTATACTCTTCTTCTGTTCTTTTATTATTTTCTTTACCTTTTAAACATAGGAAATGTTTTTAATTTAATTATACCACGACAAAGTAGTTCAAATATAGGTCGTAGAACAAGAAATGCAAATAAAAATCGTTTAAATCTTAGTAATGAAAGCGTATATGAGACGGAAATTAGATAGTAATTTAAATATATTTACTTATTGAGAGGGATGTGTGTCAATAATATTGATTCAATATTAATTCTTACCCTTTTAAATAAGTTATTAATTTTCTACGTTAAACAAAGATAAATTTTGCTTTTTACAATATTTCGAAATTACAAATAGTTTTAGAGAAAAGCTATATCGACTCATGTTATCCCTTACTCTCAGTGTATAAATAAGTATATTAGTTATCTTGGCCATTTATTGTAGATCAAAATGTTGATTAGTAGCACAGATTTGAAATTACGATACTAAAAAATTCTTGCTGTGTAACGGCTCGCCGACTTCCACGCTTCCTCCCGCGCCCTCGACATTTTGCTTATAAAGATGGATCCGCCGCACCCGCCTAGCTTCCCCCGGGCATGGAAGGAGGGCCTGCTCATCATGTTGCCCAAGGCTGGGAAGAGCCCATAGCAGCCTGAGGGGTACCGATCTATAACCCTCCTTTGCGCGGTCTCCAAGCTGTCCGAGAAGTTATTCCTCTCACTTCTCCAGGCGCACATCCACCCATGAAGCGAGCAGTTTGGCGAGCGGGTATACTACTCTGGTTACACTACGCCGTAACAGCGATCAACCGAAAGGAGAGAGCAATAGCAGTCTTCTTCGACGTAGTACGCGTATTCGACCGCGTCTGGCACCCGGACCTACTTCATTAAGTGCTCAGAGCCGGCACCCCCCAGCACGTCGCGCATGTCTTTGCTCCCTGCCTCAGTAACAGGACATTTTTCCTTGAGAGTTAAGAGTTCGAAGTATAGCAGCGACTCGATAGTTGCCGTTGTTCCCCAGGGCAGCATTTTGTCACCTGCTCTCTACGCACTATACACTGATGACATCACATCGCCCTAGCGAGTATCAATCAAAGAGAAATCCTGCAGGTGGTCCAGAACCTCATCCTCCGTCGAGTGACGCAGGCGCCATACTACGTGAGAAACACCTCGCATCACCGCAACCTAAAAAAAGAAAGCCTGGAGGTACACATTGGTCGTCTCGCGTCCAACGCATTCCGCTGCGCCAATGTATCGGGTCACCTGCACCTAAGGAGCAGCACTCCGTGGCATATCCGGCCGCCCGAGGTCAGACGTCAGATGACTTCCGAGGGACTTTTTATCCTCCTCCAAATGCGACTCATGAGCCTTGCATTGATCCTTGGTCGTTTAAGCTGGGCCTCCCTCAGGAAACCGATGGTCTCACCTGACTGAGTTGACCGCCTAGATGGCATTTGATAATCTTTCCAATCCCGTCCCTCACGCCTCTCTCTGTGTCTTCTCTAGAGCAGGTTATCGCTTGAGACCACGGCCATGGAACCAACGCTCAAATGTCGTTCGGAGCTACTACGGAGATGGACGAGAGAATGCTTCAATTCTGCGCCTGGCTCTATAGCAAAGTAAATTTAGAAGCGATTGCACGTATTTTGGAGTTATCCAATAATTATAATGTATTTCGTCGCAGCATTGTTGGTTACATCTTTCGTTTAAGTATTTTTGGGTAAGAGAATAGTAGGTAGTCTGTTGTTTATAATTTCTTTCGTTTAAGTTTTCTGTTGTTTGTGTCATTTGTTCAGGTGTGTGTTTTTTTAAACAATTGGAACATCCTTATTGGAGCTACGAAAATGTGGGTTGCATTAAGGTTTCAATAATTTTCACATTAGTAATCTTAAGTGCTTTGCAAACATAGGTACATTATATGAATAATTCAGTAGTTAAAGCGGGCGAAGCCGCGAGCGGGTCGCTAGTATATAATAAGACAGTAAAAATATTTTGTCTGTACATTTAGTAATTTTGACTGAAATCGATAGAGGGACACTTAAAAATAAAAATAGAAAGCAAAAATATTTTTTTTGAATTTCTTGTCTTTCTGTCTGTCTGTCTGTCTGTCTGTCTGTCGACATATTTTTGTACACATTTTTCTCTGAAAGTACTGAATCGATTTACTTGAAAATTCACCAATTGCTTTGTTTTAACTCAACTTAAATACTAAAGTTTAGTTCATCAAAATCGGTTCATTAAAAAAAGGTATCGTCATTTGAAAGAAGTCGTAATTAATTCAACACAGAGATAAAGAACGATCTTGAAAGAAATATCAAGTAAATACAAAGATTTTTTGGTTGGTTCGTTCATATAACATATGTAACTAATTTAAAATCTGTACAGGAATTAATATGAAATTATTACAGTTATTTTACAAAGAATATTATGAATCCTTCAAATCAATAATTTAACATTTAAGGCTGTTTCTGAATGAGTAAATTAAATTATTCACTGACATCACCACATTTAACAGAGTATATTATATAGGTAAAAAGAAAATAAAGTTACAAAAATATATACGTGTAATAAATAATTAGCTTTATGTATATTTTATAACTATTAAATATCAACAATGGTCGTATTTTTTTAATTAAAACAATCAAAAATTCTTTGACTCATATTAGAAGTCATTATAGTTGTCAATCAATTCTGCTTATTAAATCAATAATCATGGATTTTAAGCGGGCGAAGCCGTGGAAGAGCCGCTAGTAATACATATATATTATGGTAGAAGATAGCGCGTCTCTAGAGCGTCTCTACAATTTATTAATTTTTGCTCCCATTCATAAGTTTAATATGAAATGGAAATATAAATTTTTGGTAAATATTTCATCTCCTCGAGTGGGGATCGAACCCACAACCAGTCCAGGTTTTACAGTCACACGTCGTGCCGCTGCGCCACAACTGGCCTCAATATTAGAATAATTTCCTCTATATTAGAATAATATTACAGCATAATTATCTTCTTGGACAAAACAAATATTTAAAACGAAAATCATTCAAAATCAATAACTATCCTGCGTGCGTGCAACAAAAAAACAACATTTTAATAAGACTTTATATTATATTATTTTATTGCATTTAAAAGAAAATGTTACATACAAATATAGGTTTAGAGAGAAAAGCGCTGTTCAGTTTGGTTTGTCATACCTTACATTTATAAAATTTACATACCAAGTACTTTTATTATTAGTGTTAAAAGTGTCCATTATAATGGACACTTTCAATAAAAAGGTGAAAAATGTATATTTAATTGCTTGGCCACACGTGGCTTTCAATCCAATCTATGAAATGATTTATGTTTACATAAACTCCTAAAGGCTGAAAATGAGGATGACATTTCCTGCCAAATGATGTTATACCAACTATAACGTTCATGTTAATATCATTATCAAACTCAGTTTCTTGTCTATACTGAAGTGGTGTACCGGAGTCTCCCTAAAACAATTTACAAGACTAAAATTTGAAAAACAGCAAATTTTAATTACCTACACCTAAGCGTGCGGCTCTAAACGCACGCTTCCAGAATTCACTGGAAAGAGTGGGTGGTGAAACGGAGTGTCTTAACACTAGATTCTCAGGTTCCCTCTGCCTACCCTGCTACATACGGGATGCAACTTGAAGCATAAAAAAATACATGTATGTTAAACTCCTTTCATGTTGGATAGTCCATTTATAGGGTAGGATGTTGAATAACGTAAGCTATTTCGTATGTCCCACTTGACGTTTAGTTTGACTATCTGGGCGAAGACGTGGGTAAACGTCTCTAAAGTATCATTCGAAAGGTTCAATTAATATATATTAGACTAGTAATGGCGCAGGCGCACAAATTGTGACTATAAACACGACAGTTTGTGAAGCCGCGCTTTTGCCTCAACACCAGAGCGAAGAAATAAAAATATAAATTAAAAAAAATATTTCATTTCCTCGACTTCCACCTGGTCGAATCCACAACTATTCGATTTTACATTCACACTTCGTGCCCTGCGCCACGACTGGCCTCATATTAAAATAAACATAATAATTAAAATGTTTATCAAGAAAAACCGACTTCGTCCAAATCGGTTCACCCAAGTTAAAAGATATGAGGTAACAAACATAAAAAAAAAAACAAAAAATACAATCGAATTGATAAGCTCCTTTTCTTAAAGAAGGTTAAAAAGCTTACATTGCAAGTACCAGCGCTGCCGTCCAGCTTTCCAGCGCATGACTGATGCGTCGCGAATCCTTTCCAATTTCAGTTATACAGAATACTCTCACATTCATGCCAATCAACTATAACGAGTGCAGCCGATTGTAGGACTGGTGAAGTTTCTAAGGTATCTGTAAATTGTGTTTTTTTTTGTAGATGACCTAGTGTTAAGACACTGTGTTCTTTTTTGGGTGGCGGAATTAAACGGCGCGCTTCGGGTCTCGAACTCACACTCCGTTTTCAGTCTATAAATGCAACAGGTTGTGAGGGTCGATTCCAACTCGAGGAAATTAAATATTTAATAATTACTTTTACTCGCTCTGGTAACGAGTCAAAGCACTGCGTTGAGTTCCACCACTCAAAACGCAATATATTCAGAATCGGCGCAGCACAGAAATGTTTTAATGGGAACAGAGTGTTTTAACACATGGTTCCCAGGTTCCTTCTGCTTACACTGCTATGTATGTGAAGCTTTAAAACGAACAAAAATATGTTAATTAAATTTACTTGTCAATCCCCATCCCGTAGCATATAAAGGATGCTTTATGACATCCATAGTAGTGTGTAAACACGCAGGATGTACATATCTGGTGAAGGTCTTCACTTCGACGATTTTTATTAAAGCTATGTCAAAATATTTTTTTGGTGACTTATATTGTGGATGAACAATTAGTTCAAGTATTTTTCTATCTACAGGCGTTTCATATTCAAAAATTTCACTCTGAAACGGAATAAAATGTGCAATTTAACACACACGATTATATTAGTATTACGATGTAATGTTTATATTTATTATTTATAGTTTATATTTTCTCTCATTTAGAGAGATGAGATTGTTGATGATGAGAATGAGATTGTTAAGACACTCCGTTCTCCACTTTCAGCATAAATTCTGGAAGCAGTGCGTGTTGAGTGGCAGAACTTTACGCCGCGACTTGCCTCAACACCAGAGCGAAGAAATGACAATATAAATTTAAATAAGTATTTATAAACGAAATGTAACATTGGTTTCTTTTACACATCACAAAAACACATGTGTATATGAATGTAAAGAAAATAGAGATTCACATAGTGTTCGATTCTCTGTGTCAATGAAAAACCGGACAAGCGCGAGTCGGGCTCGCCCACCGAGGGTTCAGTACTTAAATTGGAGGTCTCGGGCTTTTTTTTCTGAAATTCAGGCTTGGCTTAGCTAGAGTGCTTTAATTTGATAACTCTACTTGAATTAGCGGCTTTAATACCTATTTTGGCAGCTTTTTTTATGGCTATGAATTTTTAGGATTTAACCACCAATATATAGTTATCAGATTTTTCCTAAGCTAGTACTATCTGTAAATACTAGGTGCCAAATTTTATCAGGAAATATGGTTTAAATTTCAACTCGATATCCCTAGGCGTTCCTGAGATAAAAGGCCTTGACAGACAAACATTCGGACAGACATACAGATAGACAGACATACAGACAACAGAGTGATCTTATAAGGGTTCCATTTTTCCTTCAAAAATACGGAATCCCAAAAATAATGTAGCAGGGCTCGAACCCGCGCCTTTTGGAATCCATTGTAATTATTAAAAATGTTAATAATAATAAAAAAAGCTAAATCTCCCACTCCGTGTTGGTGATACCAATGCAGTACTTCTAAATTTACAATATACAACATAATATGTAATATATTATTTATTATTTCCTGTTTTAACAATATTTCCTCTATATTATTGTGTATGTAACTTACATATATATTGGTAACTCCCATACGAACGATTTGTGGGTAGGATTGTTCTAATTCTGGTGCCTTCGTGTTCGTGCAATGAGCAGCGGTCAATACAAACTTTGGGCTAATAAGGGAACCGCCACATAAGAACCACAATTTATCATCTTTTGTTTTCCATCCTAAAGCAGCCTGTGGAGAAGAAAGTATACATTATTAACACTAACATAACCATTCAAAATAAGTACTTTAAAATATGATTTCTCAGCAAAGTAATAGACTTTCGATGGTTATTTGCTAATTTGGTCGAGAGCATATTAGATTGAGAGTTGTCTCTGTTTTTTTATTTATATTTATACTATACAAGCGACCCAACGGCTATGTCCGCTTTGATTTATTATTAGATGTATTATAGCCAAATTATATAAAACCATGTACGAGTATAAGCTATATCACTGTAAAATTGACCTAAATCGATTCGGTAGTTTGATCACAAACTTTCACATTCAAAACATTAGTTTTATTTTATTTATGATCTTTAGCATGCTATGTTTTTAAATTACAGAAGTTTAGTTTGTCTAAATGGTTTGGATAAAAAAAATCTTTAATAGCGATAAGAGATGCTGTACACAATTTTTTTTAGAAATTCTATATAAGTCCGACTTTCTGTTGTGAATCGATACATCTAATCGAATCTTCATTCGAATTTAAAGAATCGATCGATTAGTTTATATTTATCCTGGCGGAGTAGGTAGAGAAAACGAAAAGAATACCTACAGTCTCTGCATATCTCCTTTGCATGATGAGACGATGACTGACAGTGGATGTACCAACCACTTAAAACATGCACTCATGCTTTTTATGAAAACGTTTTACAGTATTTTCTCGAAGGTTAACTTAAGTTTATTATTATTTTTTTATTTATTAAAATTTATTTCTTAAAACTAGAGGCCAGTCGTGGCGCGGCACGAAGTGTGACTGTAAAACGACTGGTTGTGGGTCCCCACAACCAGTCTGGCGATCCCCACTCGAAGATATGAAATATTTACTTAAATTTAACTTAACACTAGGTTCCCTCTGCCTACCCTGCTGTATGCGGGATACAACGTGAAGCTGATTTTTATTTCTTAAAACTAAATCTTTGTTTTTTAAATACAATAAGTTATTTGGGATAAGCTATAGTTACATACCATATGTGGAAATTTTGTGATCCTTGTCGGAAAGCCTCCATCGATACCATATTCTCTATTACCTGTTAGATTTAAATTTGTAATAAATATAATAAATGTAATAACTGTAATGAAATTATAATCTATATATATATATATATAAAAGAACATGTTCTGACTGACTGAGGTAAGACGCACGCGCAGTCGTAACCGCTGTGCGTAGAAACGTGAAATTTGGACAGATGTTTATTTTCATAATCTGGACATCCATTAGGAAGGGATTTTGAAAAATTTTTACCCTAAGGGGAGGGGGGGGGGGGACGGATGACGGAAGGCCAAGCACTTCAACATTGAGCGGAGCGCAGCGCCTTGAAAGGAAGATAGCCTCGGAAGAGGAACAACAGAACAATCAGAAACAACCTAAAAACCAAAGCATAAAGTTTAATTTCCCACCTACAATACTAAAACCGATATAAAAACTCATAAGGAAGGGTAGAATCACTAGAGCAGACAAAGGCCAAGTAACAGCACCTGACCTGTCTCCTGCAAACGATGCCATGCAACACATGCAAAACGCATTCCTAGAGTACACAGCAATTGTAAGGGAAACCATCAAACCTTGCAACCTTCGAGAAAATTAGGGCGACCTTTGAACTCGGAAACGAAGGTCTGCTTAGAGTGTTACTCGATGAGGAGAAAGCCTCCATATATGACAATAATAAACTGGAATATTTAAGGGGAAACCCACCTAAATTCCCCCATATGGCGACTTACAGCGGTAAAGATGGCTTTGTATACAAGGATGACAGGTCAACAGTAGAAAATTCCCCACCCAGGTACGCAACATCTTCGGACGACCCAATCCTCGTCATAGCTCGATGCACGGAAGTAGCGCTGGAACAAAGGATACTAAACACAGCGCTTACCATTCAAGCTTCAAAAAATCCAACCAGCATCTGGGAGCATTGGGAGCCACCTGACATACAATGGGTGAATGGCGGGTGGTGAACAATTTCATCCCCGATAGAGAGATCTGGTAGCAACTACAACTACTGAGGCGGCCGAGGACCTCAGGAGTAAGATCCTTTTTAGTTGCACCAGAGACGCAAAAATCAAAGTCCGAACGATCGCCTCTATTCTGGTAAATAGTGTTACAGAAAATCTCGCAAGACTTTTTGTGGATGAGGCCCTAATGAACCATTTTGGGGCAATCGTAATGGCGGCTATATTATCAAAGGCCAAGACACTTATACTTATCGGGGACATAAATCAACTACCCTTTATCGACAGATTAAACCTCTTCCAAATGCACTATATCGGCCCAAACCTCGTGACGGCCATCAGTCAAGAGCAAGCGAGATCATATAGATGTCCAATGGATGTGACATACGCGCTCAACGAAGTTTATAACGGAATCTACTCAGCCCGACAGATAACTCGCTCCTTGAGAAAGTCGCGATATACGGGTGCTTCCATCCCTATAGATTCCCCCAATACTCTGTACCTGGTCCATACACAAGCATATCACATACACGACAGCATATCACATGCAATCGTCGCCTTAACAAGGCATACAAAAGGATGCATCTACTACACTGACGCCGAAGAAGACGCTATCGGCAGGTTCATTCGCCGGGCAAATGAAGGTTCCGTGACTGATATAGTGGAACACAACATTAAAATGGCTATTTCCTATAGAGATGAGGAGGCAATAGAAATATTACGGAAACAACTAACTGTGCCGCAATCAACATAATCAACGGAAGTTTGAACGGAACGGGAGGGGATTTGACAAAAGGAACTCGGATTTGACAAAAGCAGACCATTCAAGATATTAACATCCACTTCACATTTTAAAAAGAAAAACTAACATTTTTAAAAATCAATTAAGAACAAAAAAGGCACGGACAACAAAAGTCTGTGGCGCAAAACAATTCAAGCATAAAAAAAAACCCTAAGGGGATGAAATAGGAGTTTAAAGTTTGTATGGGTGGAAATTTGAAATTCAGACTCTTAAAAATATTTCATTGAACGTGTGTTTCATGGTTTTTTAGAATTCATCCCCTAAGGGTGCAAATAAGGAGTTGAAAGTTTATATGGAAAAATCTTTAAACCCCCACCGATTTTTATAAAAAAAATTAATTCTTTTTTTTAATTACTTTTTTTAGGATTCACCCCTAAGGATACAAATAAACGGGCGAAGCTACGCGTGCCCACTAGTAAAATATAAAATTGACAAAAAAGTTTAAATTAGACACTAAAAAATTAAATATAATTTATTATACCAATTACTTTAATTTTTAGTTAAGTTAATTTTCTCTCACTTTGTTGCTATTTCTTTATTAACGCTATCTTAGACTTGGATATTTTTTATGATGAAGTTGGCCCATTTGGAGAAAGTTATAAAATTATGTGGTTCACGATATTTTTCCCGAAATATTCGCGATTGGAGATTGAACCCACAACCATTGCATTTGTAGATAGGCGTTTACCCACTGAGCAACGAATCTGTTGCGTTGCGTATCTAGAGTTAATATATGATAGTTTCACGCGCCCAACGATTTTATTATTTGTCTGATCAATATCCCAGATTGATGAGAAGATGGGTGCGATCTGGTAGCTAGGACTTACTGAATTATTTTTTAGCTTTTAGTACATTACCATTATTTTTATTGTAATAAAACCGTTTAACATAAAAATATTTTTTTATTTAATTTTTTATATTTCCATTTCTTCGCTCTGGTGTCGAGGCAAAACGCGGCGTTGAGTTCTGCCACTCAACACGCAATGCCTCCAAAATTCGGTAGAAAGTGGGAAACGGAGTGTCTTAACACTAGGTTCCCTCTGCCTACCCTGCTGTGTGCGCGATACAGCGTGATTTAATTTAATTATTCTAACATTAAATTTATATATGGGAGCGATGACAATTAATAAATTGTAGAGACGCTCTAGAAACGCGCTAACTTTTACCATGATATACATGTATTATTGAGTTGTTTGATATTAAACACCGGTTCTCGTCCGATCACCAAAGTTAAGCAACGTCGGGCGCGGTCTGTACTTGGATGGGTGACCGCCTGGGAACACCGCGTGCCGTTGGCTTTTTTACATTTTATAAAAAATATACAGAGTGGAAGTGTCAGCGCTCCTTTTACGGCAACAGCATATAGGGTAAAATATTTCAGCAGGGTGCTGTGTGCGGGATACAGCGTGAAGCTAATTAAAAAAAACAAATCAAATCAGCTAATTAATTATTATTATTAACTTACATATGCGTTCTCTGTCAATGTTGTCTTTTACTTGCCATGTATACTCTAAACATTCTGAAATAACAAATTTTATTATTATTAAAATTTTCAAGTGATGTCGTATATGGTCTCTTTCAAATTTTAGATCTATGAAAGAAAAATATATAGACGTTTATTTTAATTTTGTAACTGTATTATACATTTGAGGACAGTCAACGCGACAGGTTGTGGGATCGGTCAAAAACAAGAAAACGAAATATTTAATATTTTAATTTTTCTCGCTCTGGTAACAAGTCAAAGCGCGGCGTTAAAACATTAAGACAATTCCGTTCTTCGCTTTCCGGCGAATTCTGGAGGCAATGCATGTTGTGCAGTGGCGGAACTTAACGCTGCGCGTTCCCTCATTACCAGAGCGAGCTTATCCTTAGTTTGTAAAACTAAATTTTAATTCTGTTGAATAATATGACATTTAAAGAATTAGAGCTATTTTTAGAAGTTCAATAGCAGCAACAGATACTATGTAACGTATGTATGTAAATTGATATATAGATATACCTAAATGTTGCAGTATTATGTTATATGTGAGTAAAATAAAACAACTTTTTATATATATACGCAGAGGGAAGTGAAGTATAGTTTGACATTCCGTTTTTTATGCATCTCCCAATTCACGAGACATTAAACGTTGAGTGGCGGAATTTAATGGCGCGTATTGTCTCGTTATTAGAACTTTTGAAATTCATTCCATCAGTGGGAATCGAACCGACAACCGTCGCGCTTACAGTGAGACTCTGTGCCACAACGACACGACGGCCTCTACATAAGGAACACCATAAAACCATTCAAAGAAACATACTTATTTCACTAGCTCTTTCCCCGAGTGCACTAAAATCCGGTTTCTTGGATTCCTTCGAGTATTTCCGACATCTATCTACATCTGAGCGAGCTAAGATAATATCTGAAATATATTGTTCATGAATTTAAATAAAAATTATATATATAAATATACATAATGATCGATGTACATATCGATATGTTTTATTATGTACAGTAGAAAAAAATTATTTTCACAAAATGTTTTATCAGTGAAGCTAATAATAAATGCTATTAGATTGCAATGCAAAATTTTCTGTTCTGTTCTGTTCTGGCGTTCTGAGCGTGTCAGTTGAGCACAAAATCACTTTGCCAATGTCACGTTGAATGGAGAACACACGAGAGAGGTTGTACGGTAAAAAAAAGATAATATTACACAACAGAAAAATGCATGTTTAAAAGAGATTGCAAAATCTTAACACTGGTAGCAAGTTAATTATATTTATTACAATATGGCGTCGAAACAGATCAAGATTTTGAACTGTCAAAAGTAAATTGTAAAAAAAGAAGTATATAAGTAAGGCCAGTCGTGGCGCAGTGGCACGAAGTGTGACTGTAAAACTGACTGGTTGTGGGTTAGATCCCCACTCGAGGAGATGAAATATTAACTTAAATTTATATTTCCATTTGTTCGCTCTGGTGTCAAGGCTAAGCGCGGCGTTGAGTTCTGCCACTCAATACGCAATGCCTCCAGAATTCGGCAGAAAATGGGGAACTGAGTGTCTTAACACTAGGTTCCCTCTGCCTACCCTGCTGTGTGCGAGATACAGCGTGAAGCTGATTTAAGTAAATAATATACAACACAAAAAATAATTTCCAAAAAAAAAAAAACATATATTAGAAAAAAAAAACAATAAAAGCTTTAATTTTTATTTGTGATATCACTTTCTTTATAACCAACTTCTGTAAAAGGAGGAAGTTATCTTAGCTTTTTGCTGGGTAAACCGTTATTTTTATTCTTTTTTTTATTTGAAAGCTAGTGCTTACCGTGTTTCATTTTAATTTAGTCTATTACTGGCAATGGTATATATGAGCAAATCACATAATTACATGGACGAATAACTCAGTATCACGCCTACCGATTTCGATGACTTTTTATTGAAAAGGATACATGATATTCAAGGGTAATTTGATGAAAGTTTGGTTCTGATTAAGGGGGGATTGAAATTGAAGTCGGTTTTTCTTTGTTAAAAATTATAGTTATTAATATTATCGAATTACCTATATGTAGATCGTTAGACTTACTGTAAATACATACCTGAATTAATTAACAATAACAGTGAATACAACTTAAGACTTATCCACATTATGAGAAAGTATTATAAACCACTTTGAATAAATCACGCGTGACGGTGTCACCACATCTGACATTCAAATAGACTGTAATTACAAATTGCCGTATTTATATGGACAATTATTTGTGTGTTGAATTCCCATTCGGGAAAATAAAATATTAAATGTTTTCATTTCCTCGCTCTCGTAACGGCGAAAGTGGGAAGGCAGAGGGAACCTAGTGCTACGTAAATTCCATTTTCTCGAGTAGAAATCGAAGCCACAAGCTGTCGCATTTACAGTCGCACCTTTGTGCCACTGTCACACGACAGAAATATTTTAATTAAACATTTTTTTTTGTCTTGTTTAATCTTGTATGACTATAAGCAGAAGTTTCAAGTAGTTTTAACAGATAAAACCCACCTAAGTAGGCCAAGTTATTATACGACTACGACTTAGTAATTTGATATACTGCAACTAGGTGGAAAGTGTGCCGTATTCATCACAAACGAGGAAAACCAATGGTTTATTTTGGATTTTAATATCATGTACATATATAGAATAAAAGCGTCTGCGCTCCTTTTACGGGAGCAGCATATAGAGTAGAATATTTCAGAATAATAATTTAAAAATTTAAACAAGTATCCTCAACAATTTACAGGTAGGTTTTCTTTTAAAAAATACTACTAAATATTGCCGATCTCCCACTTTTCATTAAAAAAAAATACCAGAGCGAGAAAGGGAAAGATCTCTCATTCTATTTTACATAATTATCTATTTTCTATAGTAAACCCAAACAACGTTCAAACTTCAATTTCACCGCCAATACCTACGACTCGATTTCGTGAATGAGGCGTGTGCGATGTTGTCGCTTTGATAGGTTTGTGTATGCGTCATATACAAATAGCGTTTTATTTTACAACGATATTTTTATTATTTATTTAGTGTAAAAAATACACTTTCATTTTTGGTAAAATTTCGTTTGTTTTAATTGTATTAGGCTTTTTTAGAATAAGTAAAACTGTACTTTTAATTAAGGTGGTGATGATAAAAACAATATGTAATTTTGTTGATTATTACAATTATATGCTCCGCCGCCGCTCAACATTCTCCATTTATAGAAATGTGGGAGCGGTATATATATATATATATATATATATATATATATATATATATATATATAGATAATTGATTTAATAAGCAGAATTGATTGACAACTAAAATGACTTCTAATATGATTTTTTATTACTTTAATCTGTAATATTCTAATATGATTTTTTTACGACATTATCGTAATTTCTATAAGAATTTTTGTTTAACTAATTATTTATTATACGTATACTATACGTATATTTTTGTAACATTACGTTCTTTTTACCTCTGTTATGTTTTTTAAAATTCTGTTAAATGTGCTGATGTCAGTTAATTATTTCATATAATAATAATAATAATATATATTTTATTGTACACCACATAACATATAAAGAAAAACAAAACACAAATGCACATATACTGCTTCAGAAATAGCTTTTAATGTTAAATAATTGATTTGGGTAATGATTCATAATATCCTTTGTAAAATAACTGTAATGATTGCATATTAACTCCTGTACAATTTTTAAATTAGTTACATATAGGTATTATTAGATAAATGTACAATTGGTAAATATGTAGTTATTACAGTGTACCTACACATGGAAAGGATGTGTTTAGGCATTTTTATATAGATTTATTTCAAACTAACGAACGAACCAAAAAAATCTTTATATTTACTTGATATTTCTTTCAAGATCAAATCGTTCTTTATCTCTGTGTTGAATTAATTACGACTTAAACTGAACTATGATTTTTGAAGGTAATCTCCACTAACAATTGTTAGCATAAGTTACGTATAGCGTAGTAATAGGTGTCACTGTAATTATGAATACGTCATTTGACATTGTTTCCATTATCGATTGTATTAAGTGGCGGTAGTGTGCTGCGTCTTTTCCGGTGGATTTCCAATATAAGCACAAACGACACGGCACTCGTGTTCATTACGTTCTAAGATATTGTCAAGACAACTTGTCATTACAATTCATATTTAAATATTGTGACTACGAGAGTATATGTGTATATAACAAGTGTAAATAAATTTATTGTAAAAGCTGGATTTTGTGTCTGATTTGTTGGTTCGTCCGACAGTTCAGAAGAGGGATTACGAAAGGATATACAAAATTTCCTGCCACGCTCATAAAGTGTAAGTAGACCGTTTATATATATTCTTTTTTTCTTTTATCTCTCATTTTTCTTATTCCTTAAAGATAGCTGAATAATTTGTATGTAAATTGAGTTCTCTATAATTTTTAATTTTTCTATTCTGAATATAAGCAGAGTGTTGTTATTCTAATTATAGTTTTTACTTACTCTTATTTCTTTTACATCAAACAAACAACAAACGGATAAATGAAAGATCTTCAATGGAAATAAATAGTTTTAACAGTTAAAGTTTACTGATAACGATACATAGAAATCTTGTACTTCGAACTTTTCGTTGTGTGGTGATTGATAACTTTTATAACAGCCAGAGTGGTTTTTATGAAGGGAATTATTGGATAAATTTGGAAGATTGGATAATTTGAGAATACACTGGATGATGTGCATACCTAAACATTTTTCATTTTATAGTACTTACGTAACGTTTCAGCTTTGAGGGTAGTTGATAAATTTAGAATTTGAGATTGTTTAAGATATACTTTAAAACAAGTATACAATTGCTTATAGCATCTACGTTGGTAGACATGGTCGATAGGATGTTAGTTCTTCCAATAGAGTATTTACATATATATGGGTGATAATTTAAAGATATTTGGCACCATGATATTTCACACATTTAAAGATATATGACGTTCATTGGTCAAAAATAATTTCAGTTATCAAGACTTTCTGGAATACTTATTTTGAAATATTTATAATGGGTATATTCAAATTTATTTATTAGATATCTGGAATATTTCTTTCGTTGTTTCTGTCATTCTTTGGAAAGCTTTTACATCGTATAGAGGATATTGTATTTCGCTATCTATTGGTTATCTATAAATGATATTAGAAATGTTTTTGTGATGACAATAATATTAGTGAAGTAACTATTTTGTTGATTTAACAAAGTCAATATGATTTTATTTTATCATCATGCGGAATTGTTCTACATATATTCTTTATGTGTAGTATGTTTAGAATTGATGAATTATCTGAATTGAAATTTGTAAATATTTTCATTGGTTTTTACTTCCGGCCTTGTCACTTTATTGAGAACTGTCTTGTCGTTTCCTATTTCTGTAAGAGTTGTAAGGCTATTCTCGTAATGTAATAGTCTCTTTTTGAATGTATTATTTTTGAATTAGATTGTTCTATGGTATACGAATTTATTAACACGTATAATAGACACAAACATAGAAAATATATTCGTAATAGCTATGGGATCTAATATTCCAATGAAATTAAAGTACATGTGTTCTTATCTCATTTTATTAGTATCTCATTTTATTTGTGTTATGACATATGGTAAAAATTCCTTTCTTTTACGGGATAAATATATTCAGTGATTTGATAATTATTCCTGGTTTTGGATAATTGTTGTTCTTAGATATTACAATGTAGTCGTCTCTTTATCCCGTGAGGACCAGCCAGCTTAGGGAACTTTGGTGGCATTCATTATTTGTTCAATTGACTTTCTTTTCCGTCTGCTATTTGTTTGTTGTTAACATGATGTCAAAGTATTGGCCCTGTTTCACGTAATTGTAGACAAATTTAGTTTTTATTTGTTTATTGGTCCATTATCGTCGATTGAGTGTTTTGATTTGTAATTTTCTATGGAGCGTTAATATTCTTGGTTAATATTACTTTATAACGATTAAAAGTCGTGTAATTCTAAAGATAAAATATCATTTATGTGCATTTATGGCCAGATTATACAGTGTCGGTTAACTTATGAATTTTTATGAATTTCGAATGTCAAAGTTATTTGAATAGGTTTTCAAATTCATAAATTTGAAGGAATTTTATGTTAATGTAATTAGGTTGATAAAAAAGTTATTATGATGTGTGCAAGTCTAAGCTTATATTGTTTGAGTTTCAGGAACATGGAAAATAATATTGCCCGAGGATAGGGCTTGAGATTGAATGATGCTCGAGGATAGGGCTTGAGATTGAATGATGCCCGAGGATAGGGCTTGAGAATGAATGATGCCCGAGGATAGGGTTTGGGATAATGATGCCCGAGGATAGGGTTTAGGGGTCGGATGGTGCCCGAGGGTAGGGTTTGGGGGTGAGTGATGCCCGAGGATAGGGTTAAGGGATGATGATGCCCGAGGAGAAGGTTTGAGGATGGATGCCACCCGAGGTTAAGGAGTTAAGCATTTTAACAAATATGTTAGTATAAATGTGTTTACGATGAGACACAAAGCAAAATTCTTATAAAATAAAACTTTTAAATCGGTGTGAAATAATGGCTATTAGTTGGTAAATGGTGGAAATTATCACGGTGTAGCAATAGATACAAATAGAGACATACGTAGGTAGGTACAGTAGCTTAAGTTATGAATCCTAAAAAAATGTTTGAAATATTTTTGATCTGAAAAAAATAAAAAAAAAAAACATATATATAAAGGGGGAGGTAATGATAATGGTAACTATAAAAAAAATGCAATGTATAGCTGAATGAAGTGAATCGAATTCAAATTATTCATTTTATTTTTATTTTAGTAGCAAAATTACAAAAAAAATGTCTAGTGAATCTATGGTGTAAGTTTTACTATTGGCTCAGAAATATATTTAGATTTATTATGGAAGAGCCGGCAAAATACTTAAGAAAACACTATTTGAAGATAAAATTTACAATAAAAGTACAACAATCGTTACTAATAACTTATATAAATACTTTCCAGTTTTAACATCGACATCCTTTAAGTCCATATATTAATATCGTCATAGTAATGTAGGATACAAACTTTGCCTAGTAATTGAAAAATGGCTGTGGAATTTTATAATGCATACGAACATGGAAAATGATTCAAATTTAGTATAACTTATGCCTAAAGGAAAATTAAGAGCATATTACTCTATCTATCAACTTGTTGTTATTTGTTTGTTTTTGGATATTATTAATTTCTTGTTTATTACAAGTAGACTTTCAAATTATTAGATTACGCGTACAGCTGACATTTGTTAAGGAAAGTAAAAGTAAACCTTAAAATAATCTGAATTAAAAAAAAAATAACCAAAATAAAACAATCGAATTCGACACAATTTTGCCCACCAACCTCCTTATGTTGATTCAGAAGACGAATTTTCCGCAGATTTAGTGTATTGTTGATCGAGATGTTTCATATTAATTTTAGCTTGATATTTCCATGTCTTCTTAAGATAATTAGTCCTGACAGACAGATAGACAGACAGACGTACGTAAGTACAGGACTTAATGCATAAGCGTTTGCAGATATTAAGCACTTATTATTTTTTACATGTGACTGGCAACGGCTGTACGTAAGAGTTGATGGTCAATCTTCGCGGCATATCATTGAAGAGACCTTTGTCCAGTAATGGACGATGACAGGCTAATAATCATGGTGGTGATGAGGATCATGGTAATGAGGACCATGGTGATGATATGGATCGTGGTGATGATGAGGATCATGATCATGATCATGATGAGGATTATGGTCATGATGAGGATCATTGTGATGATGAGGATCATTGTAATGATGAGGAACATATTGTGATGATGAGGATCATGGTGAGGATGGAGATTATGGTGGTAAAGATGGCAGTCATTATGGTTTGAATATGGGAGTAATGAGGCGAGCGGTGTCACGTTCTGTTTATTGTATTTGACTGATCATGGCTACACAAATTGTGTTGAATATTTTTTTCAAATGAGCTGCTTTTATATGTAAGATTTGTACAATGTATAAAGTAAACGTGTGTCATTAATTATTAGATATGGTTGAATTAAAAAAAAACTTTGATAATATATATGGGACTTTAATCTATATATATAAAAGGACTTGTGCTGACTGACTGAGGTAAGACGCACGGAGAGCCGTAGCCGCTGATGGTAGAAACGTGAAATTTGGGCAGATGTTTACTTTCATATTCTGGACATCCACTAAGAAGGGAATTTGAAAAATTTTAACCTTAAAGGAATGAAATAGGGGTTGAAAGTTTGTATGGAAAATTTTTTTAATCTGTACCGATTTTTATAAAATTTGAAATTCAGACTCTTAAAAATATTTCATTGAACACGTGTTTCATGGTTTTTAAGAATTCACCTCCTAAGGGTTCAAATAAGGGGTTGAAAGTTTATATGGAAAAATCTTTAAATTGCCACCGATTTTTATAAAAATTTAAATTCAGACTGTTAAAAATATTTTATTGAACACGTGTTTCGGGGTTTTTTTAGAATTCACTCATAATAAGCGGGCGAAGCCGCGCGCGCCCTCTAGTCTATATATATAAAAGGACTTGTGCTGACTGACTGAGGTAAGACGCACGCAGAGCCGTAACCGCTGTGCGTAGAAACGTGAAATTTGGACAGATGTTTATTTTCATATTCTGGACATCCATTAAGAAGGGATTTTGAAAAATGTTAACCCTAAAGGGATGAAATAGGGGTTGAAAGTTTGTATGGATTTCTTTTAAAATTGGCACCGATTCTTATAAAATTTTAAATCCAGACTCTTAAAAATATTTCATTGAACACGTGTTTCATGATTTTTAAGAATTCCCCCCTAAGGGTTCAAATAAGGGGTTGAAAGTTCATATGGAAAAATCTTTAAATCGCCACCGATTTTTATAAAACTTTAAATTCAGACTGTTAAAAATATTTCATTGAACACGTGTTTTGTGGTTTTTTTTAGAATTCACTCCTAATAAGCGGGCGAAGCCGCGCGCGCCCTCTAGTAGGAAATAGAATAATTCTATACAGTCTTGCTGGTGCTATTTAGCAGTACTTTTTATATGTTAAGCTTATAGAGTATGATAAAAGTTAATGAATGAGGCCAGTCATGGCGCAGGGGCACAAAGTGTGACTGTAAAGCCGACTAGTTGTGGGTTCGATCCCCACTCGAGGAGATGAAATATTTACTTACATTTATATTTCTATTTCTTCGCTCTGGTGTCGTGGACAAGCGCGGCGTTGAGTTCTGCCACTCTCCAATGTCTCCAGAATTCAGCAGAAAATGGGGAATGGAGTGTCTTGAACACTAGGTTCCCTCTGCCCTGCAGTGTGCAGGATACAGCGTGAAACTGATTAATTTATTTTAAGTTAATGAATCTGCTCAGTTTACGAATTCAAATGTCATCAATTTCCTCTTTTAATTAGCATACTCTTTTAATGTACTAAAATAAGTGTTCGATATTAAATAGGAATATTCCATGTAGCTTTGTTGGTGTTGTTGAGCCAAATTCTTGTGATAAGAAAATTAAATAATATGTAATAATTAAATTATAACATGAATGTATATGAACACTGATGGCTCATTGTGTTAATGAAAATTATTGAATTGTATAAATCTACATAATTATATAGAATATAATATACATAATTATATAATTGTTATATAAATCTAAAATCAAACTAAAAATGTCTAAATTAAAAAAAAAATGCTTGCAATGAAAAATATAATTTTTAGGTATTTTGTATAATCAATTTAATGGCGTAATGAATTAAGTGTAGTTAACATTTATTTTACTTCATTTTAGTTAAGGAATAACAGGACTCCTTTACAGACATCACACATGAGTCTAGTTTTATGTAATAATTATTTTGATTTTAGAAATTACGTTGAAAAGATAATGTATTTCAAATTGTATAATTTACATATTATGACATGTAAATATATCCAATTTAATAGTTTTTGTAAATATATCCTCACTTGTACTAAAAATATAATTATGTTATGTAACTGTTGGTACAAAACTAAAGTTGTTTAAATTAGGACATATAAAAATTGTGAACTATTCTTAAATCGCGAAGGGACTCGCGATTAGCAGGATGCCCGAGCTGTTAGCATAAGTTACGTATAGTGTAGTAATAGGTGTCACTGTAATTACGAGTACGTCATTTGATATTGTTTCCATTATCGATTGTATTAAGTGGCGGTAGTGTACTGCGTCTTTTCCGGTGGACAACTTGTCATTACAATTCATATTTAAATATTGTGACTACGAGAGTATATGTGTATATAACAAGTGTAAATAAATTTATTGTAAAAGCTGGTTTTTGTGTCTGATTTGTTGGTTCGTCCGACACAATTCAATTTCGTTTACTTGATTGTATAAAATATTGTATAATAGTGCTTCAAAAATATATATTTTTATAAACACTCATATAATCAAGACGTTTCGAATGTCATTCTTTAGCCAGGAATCTTACCAGCGCGATTGCTGTATAATATTCGCAGGCAAACTAATGCCTTGAGTTCATTCAAATGACGATAACTTTTTTTTAATGAACCGATTTTGATGAACTTTAGTAGTTGAGTTAAAACAAAGAGTTCTTTAAAGAAGATTAGTCTCGAACATATCGGACAAAAAAAACATTATTAATATTAATCCAAATATATAAAATATAAAAAAACCAATGACACGCGGTGTTCCCAGGCGGTCACCCATCCAAGTACCGACCGCGCCCGACGTTGCTTAACTTCGGTAATCGGAAGAGACGACGACGACGAACCGGTGTGTTCAGCGTGGTATGGACGTTGGATATATTATATCAAACAATCAAATCTCTATATATATATAGGGGAGAGGGGGGCACATTCGAACGATTTTTAAACTTTGTGTCATATCTAAAAATTCTACAGTTTTTAACTTCTTTACTATTTCACAATGCTTAGTCCAACTATTGTGCCACACAATCGTAGCATCATATGTAGAAAAATATATAAGTTAAAGGTGCAATATCAACTTTAGTAGCAGTAGTCAAATGTTCAAAACTGCCCCCCTTCCGGGGTAGCTTTGAACATATATGGGGCAGTTTTGAACTATCATCGAATTCAATGAAATTAAAAGGCTTTTAAGAAATTTTATCAATAAACTTAACATTAGAAACGATGGAGATCAAATATCAGTACCCTGTTAACTTAAAAAATAATATACCTAGTTTAATATTGCGATTGTACTAGTACTAGTGTTAAATAACTTTAATATTATTAATAGATTTTAAAAAACTTTAAAAAAACAAAAAGGTTGCTTTGGCTTCGTAGAAGTAATTAACATTATGGGATCAATCATAGAATAAATCTAATATTATGAAAATATTTTTTTTTAAATAAACAGCTTACTACCCTAATTTGAACTTAGAAAAATTAAATTTAAAGGAAAACATGGATGTAGTACGTGACGTAACCAGCAACTGAAATTGGGGGAAGTAGTCTACGTAAGAAATAAAAATCAGCTTTACCTTTTTCCCGCACACAGCACGGTAGGCAGAGGGAACCTAGGGTTAAGACACTCCGTTCCCCACTTCATGCCAAATTCTGGAGGCATTGCGTGTTGAGTGGCAGAATTCATCGCCGCGCTTAGCCTCGACACAAGAACAAAGAAATGGAAATATAAATTTAAGTAAATATTTAATCTTCTTGAGTGGGGATCGAACCCACAACCAGTCGGTTTTACAGTCACACTTCGTGCCGCTGCGCCACTTTTGCGATATTTTTTTACATATAATAATATTCAAAACTGCCCCCTTTATTTTGTTCAAAGCTGCCTCAGTGGTATTTGAAAATTTCCAAACGTTTTTTTTTGAAGTAAAAGTTTAAAAATTGTAGTAATCTCTAGTTTATTGCATGATATATGAAACATTCTAACTAAAAGAGGAAAAAATAAAACCATATACCTTGAATTGGATCCCTGCGATCCTTACGCGTTTATTTAAAAATGTATAAAATTTTGCTCAAAATCAAACATTCCTCGTAACTCAACCACGGGCTCTCATATATCAGCGGTGACAAGTGACACGTGTGCAGATTAGTGCTGCCACTACTCAAAAAAAATCTACCAAAATTTCTTTTCGAAATAGCTCTGTTAACACATATTTTCAAAGGTGCCCCTGTTCTAAGCTACCCCCCTCTCCCCTATATATATATATAATAAGACAGTAAAAATATTTTGTCTGTACATTTAGTAATTTTGACTGAAATCGATAGAGGGACACTTAAAAATAATAATAGAAAGCAAAAATATTTTTTTTGAATTTCTTGTCTTTCTGTCTGTCTGTCTGTCTGTCGACATATTTTTGTACACATTTTTCTCTGAAAGTACTGAACCGATTCACTTGAAAATTCACCGATTGCTTTGTTTTAACTCAACTTAAATACTAAAGTTTAGTTCATCAAAATCGGTTCATTAAAAAAAGTTATCGTCATTTGAAAGAAGTCGTAATTAATTCAACACAGAGATAAAGAACGATCTTGAAAGAAATATCAAGTAAATACAAAGATTTTTTGGTTGGTTCGTTCATATAATATATGTAACTAATTTAAAAACTGTACAGGAATTAATATGCAATTATTACAGTTATTTTACAAAGAATATTATGAATCCTTCAAATCAATAATTTAACATTTAAGGCTGTTTCTGAATGAGTAAATTAAATTATTCACTGACATCAGCACATTTAACAGAGTATATTATATAGGTAAAAAGAACATAAAGTTACAAAAAAATATATACGTGTAATAAATAATTAGCTTTATGTATATTTTATAAATATTAAATATCAACAATGGTCGTATGTTTTTATTTAAAATAATCATGTATTTTAAGCGGGCGAAGCCGTGGAAGAGCCGCTAGTAATACATATAAATTATGGTAGAAGTTAGCGCGTCTCTAGAGCGTCTCTACAATTTATTAATTTTTGCTCCCATTCATAAGTTTAATATTAGAATAATTAAATTAAATCTAAATTAGGCAAATCAGCTTCACGCTGTACCCCGCACACAGCAGGGTAGGCAGAGGGAACCTAGTGTTAAGACACTCCGTTCCCCACTTTCTGCCGAATTCTGGAGGCATTGCGTGTTGAGTGGCAGAACTCAACGCCACGTTTTGCTTCGACACCAGAGCGAAATGGAAATATAAATTTTTGGTAAATATTTCATCTCCTCGAGTGGGGATCGAACCCACAACCAGTCCAGGTTTTACAGTCACACTTCGTGCCGCTGCGCCACAACTGGCCTCAATATTAGAATAATCTCCTCTATATTAGAATAATATTACAGCATAATTATCTTCTTGGACAAAACAAATATTTAAAACGAAAATCATTCAAAATCAATAACTATCCTGCGTGCGTGCAACAAAAAAACAACATTTTAATAAGACTTTATATTATATTATTTTATTGCATTTAAAAGAAAATGTTACATACATATATAGGTTTAGAGAGAAAAGCGCTGTTCAGTTTGGTTTGTCATACCTTACATTTATAAAATTTACATACCAAGTACTTTTATTATTAGTGTTAAAAGTGTCCATTATAATGGACACTTTCAATAAAAAGCTGAAAAATGTATATTTAATTGCTTGGCCACACGTGGCTTTCAATCCAATCTATGAAATGATTTATGTTTACATAAACTCCTAAAGGCTGAAAATGAGGATGACATTTCCTGCCAAATGATGTTATACCAACTATAACGTTCATGTTAATATCCTTATCAAACTCAGTTTCTTGTCTATACTGAAGTGGTGTACCGGAGTCTCCCTAAAACAATTTACAAGACTAAAATTTGAAAAACAGCAAATTTTAATTACCTACACCTAAGCGTGCGGCTCTAAACGCACGCTTCCAGAATTCACTGGAAAGAGGGTAACAGTCTTAATGGAAACGGAGTGTCTTAACCCTAGATTGTCAGGTTCCCTCTGCCTACCCTGCTACACGCGGGATGCAACTTGAAGCAAAAAAAATACATGTATGTTAAACTCTTTTCATGTTGGATAGTCCATTTATAGCAGGGGTTCCCAACCTTTTCTTGATCAAGGACCATTTTCATGTCATTCTTGGCAGCACCGACCACTATGCATGTAGGTATAATAAAAATTAACTGTGATAATTAAACAGAAACTTCGCCTCACCATCCCCAGTAATAAAATTAAAATCGTTCGCGGACCATATTTAGGCTTCTGCGGACCACTGGTGGTCCGCGGACCACTGGTTGGGAACCACTGATTTATAGGGTAGGATGTTGAATAACGTAAGCTATTTCGTATGTCCCACTTGACGTTTAGTTTGACTATTTGGGTGAAGACGTAGATAACGTCTCTAATGTATCATTCGAAAGGTTCAATTAATATATATTAGATAGCGCAGGCGCACAAATTGTGACTATAAACACGACAGTTTGTGGAACCCAGTGTCAAAACACTCCGTCCCCCATTTTCCATTAAATTTTAGAGGAAGCGCGTGTTGAGTGGCGGAACTTAACGCCGCGCTTTTGCCTCGACACCAGAGCGAAGAAATAAAAATATAAATTTAAAAAAATATTTCATTTCCTCGTCTTCCACCCGGTTGAATCCACAACTATTGATTTTACATTCACACAATATGAGGCCAGTCGTGGCGCAAGGGCACGATGCCCTTGCGCCACGACTGGCCTCATATTAAAATAAACATAATAATTAAAATGTTTATCTAGAAAAACCGACTTCGTCCAAATCGGTTCACCCAAGTTAAAAGATCTGAGGTAAAAAACATAAAAAAAAGCAAAAAATACAATCGAATTGATAACCTCCTTTTCTTAAAGAAAGTTAAAAAGCTTACATTGCAAGTACCAGCGCTGCCGTCCAGCTTTCCAGCGCATGACTGATGCGTCGCGAATCCTTTCCAATTTCTGTTATACAGAATACTCTCACATTTATGCCAATCAACTATATCGAGTGCAGCCAATTGTAGGACTGGTGAAGTTTTTAAGGTATCTGTAAATTGTGTTTTTTTTGTAGATGACCTAGTGTTAGGACACTCTGTTCCTTTTTGGGTGGCGGAATTAAACGGCGCGCTTCGGGTCTCGAACTCACACTCCGTTTTCAGTCTGACTATAAATGCAACAGGTTGTGAGGGTCGAATCCAACTCGAGGAAATTAAATATTTAATAATTACTTTTCCTCGCTCTGGTAACGAGTCAAAGCACTGCGTTGAGTTCCGCCACTCAAAACGCAATATATTCAAAATCGGCGCGGCACAGAAATGTTTTAATGTGGACGGAGTATTTTAACACAGGGTTCCCAGGTTCCTTCTGCTTACACTGCTATGTGTGTGAAGCTTTAAAACGAACAAAAATATGTTAATTAAATTTACTTGTCAATCCCCATCCCGTAGCATCTAAAGGATGCTTTATGACATCCATAGTAGTGTGTAAACACGCAGGATGTACATATCTGGTGAAGGTCTTCACTTCGACGATTTTTATTAGAGCTATGTCAAAATATTTTTTTGGTGACTTATATTGTGGATGAACAATTAGTTCAAGTATTCTTCTATCTACACGCTTTTCATATCGAACATTTTCTCCCTGAAACGGATTAACTGAACGGATTAATACACACGATTATATTAGTATTACGATGTAATGTTTATATTTATTAAATGAGAGATGAGATTGTTGATGATGAGAATGAGATTGTTAAGACACTCCGTTCTCCGCTTTCAGCATGAATTCTGGAAGCAGTGCGTGTTGAGTGGCAGAACTTTACGCCGCGGCTTGCCTCGACACCAGAGCGAAGAAATGACAATATAAATTTAAATAAGTATTTATAAACGAAATGTAACATTGGTTTCTTTTACACATCACAAAAACACATGTGTATATGAATGTAAAGAAAATAGAGATTCACATAGTGTTCGATTCTCTGTGTCAATGAAAAAAAAAACCGGACAAGCGCGAGTCGGGCTCGCCCACCGAGGGTTCAGTACTTAAATTGGAGGTCTCGGGCTTTTTTTTCTGAAATTCAGGCTTGGCTTATCTAGAGTCCTTTCATTTGATAACTCTACTTGAATTAGCGGCTTTAATACCTATTTTGGCAGCTTTTTTTATGGCTATGAATTTTTAGGATTTAACCACAAATATATAGTTATCAGATTTTTCCTAAGCTAGTACTATCTGTAAATACTAGGTGCCAAATTTTATCAGAAAATATGGTTTAAATTTCAACTCGATATCCCTAGGCGTTCCTGAGATAAAAGGCCTTGATAGACAAACATTCGGACAGACATACAGATGGACAGGCAGATAGACAGACATACGGACAACAGAGTGATCTTATAAGGGTTCCATTTTTCCTTCAAAATTACGGAACCCCAAAAATAATGTAGCAGGGCTCGAACCCGCGCCTTTTGGAATCCATTGTAATTATTAAAAATGTTAACAATAAAAAAAGCTAAATCTCCCACTCCGTGTTGGTGATACCAATGCAGTACTTCTAAATTTACAATATACATCATAATATGTAATATATTATTTATTATTTCCTATTTTAACAATATTTCCTCCATATTATTGTGTATGCAACTTACGTATATATTGGTAACTCCCATACGAACGATTCGTGGGTGGGAATGCTTTAATTCAGGTGCCGTTGTTTTCGTGCAATGAGCAGCGGTCAATACAAAGTTTGGGCTAATCAGGGATCCGCCACATAAGAACGACCATTTATCATCTTTTGTTTTCCATCCTAAAGCAGCCTGTGGAGAAGAAAGTATACATTATTAACACTAACATAACCATTCAACATAAGTACTATAAAATATGATTTCTCAGCAAAAAATAAGATTTTCGATGGTTGTTTGCTAATTTGGTCGAGAGCATATTAGATTGAGAGTAATATTTTTCTATTTATATTTATACTATACAAGCGACCCTGCGTGAGTTTGTCCGCTTTGATTTATTATTAGATATACAGGGTGGAAGTGTCAGCACCACATTAAATGAAACCACAGTTTTAACTACTCTATAAAAGCCTAATATATATTCAGAAAAAAATAAATTCTCAAAAATGAAAAAGTTTTTTTTTTCAAACAAAATAAATAATAAAATTGTCATTTTAAAACAAAACGCCATTTGTAAGGATGGCGCACGCACACATAAACCTATCAAAGGAACACCGCCGCACACGCCTCATTTCGAAATCGAGTCGTATGTATTGGCGATAAAGTTCAAAGTTGTTTAACATTTAGTAGTATTTTTGTAGTAGTAAGTGTTTATGTTATTGGGATCTATACGTAATCGCGTCACACGAAATACAGGTATGGATAAAAATCGTGAAATGAAAAAAAAATCCTACGTCCAAACTATTGAGGCATCTTGATTAATTTCTTTAGGTATAGGTTTGAAATATTTTACCCTATATGCTGTTTCCGTAAATGGAGCGCTGCCTCTTCCACCCTGTATAATAGCCAAATAATATAAAATTATGTACGAGTATGAGCTATATCACTGTAAAATTGACCTAAATCGAATCGGTAATTTGATCACAAACTTTCACATTCAAAACATTAGTTTTATTTTATTTCTGTTCTTCAGCATGCTATGTTTTTAAATTACAGAAGTTTAGTTTGTCTAAATGGTTTGGATAAAAAAAATCTTTAATAGCGATAAGAGATGCTGTACACAATTTTTTTTAGAAATTCTATATAACTCAATTTTTCGTTGTGAATCGATACTCCTAATCGAATCTTCAGTCGAATCTAAAGAATCGATCGAATAATTTATATTTATCCTGGCGAAGTAAGAAGAGAGAACGAAAAGAATACCTACAGTCTCTGCAAATCTCTTTTGCATGATGAGGCGATGACTGACAGTGGATGTACCAACCACTTCATACATGCTCTCATGCTTTTTATGAAAACGTTTTACAATATTTTCTCGAAGGTTAACTTAAGTTTATTATTAATTTATTATTTATTGAAATTTATTTCTTAAAACTAGAGGCCAGTCGTGGCGCAGCGGCACGAAGTGTGACTGTAAAACCGACTGGTTGTGGGTTCGATCCCCACTCGAAGAGATGAAATATTTACTTAAATTTATATTTCCATTCTTCGCTCTGGTGTCGAGCCGCGCTTAGGCGCGGCGTTGACTTCTGTCACTCAACACGCAATGCCTCCAGAATTCGGCAGAAAGTGGGGAACGGAGTGTCTTAACACTAGATTCCCTCTGCCTACCCTGCTGTGTGCGGGATACAGCGTGAAGCTGATTTTTATTTTTTAAAACTAAATCTTTGTTTTTTAAATACAATAAGTTATTTAGGATAAGCTATAGTTACATACCATATGTGGAAATTTTGTAATCATTGTCGACTTGCCTCCAGACATAAGGTAATGTATTCCATTACCTGTTAGATTTCAATTTGTAATAAATGTAATGAAATTATAATAAAATAAAATTGATAAAAATGTTTAAATTAAAATTGAAAAATTAAATATAATTTATTATACTACTACTTTAATTTTTAATTTAGTTAATTTTCTCTCACTTTGTTGTAATTTAACTATTAACGCTATCTAAGACTTGGATATTTTTCATGGTGAAATTGGCTCATTTGGAGAAAGTTGTAAAATTATGTGGTTCACGTTATTTTTCCCGAAATATTCCCGATTGGAGATTGAATCCACAACCATTGCATTTATAGATAGACGTTTACCCACTGAGTAACGATGGCAAATCTGAATTTAGTATTTGGGAAATTTTGAATTATATATTTCTTGTTTTGAATTCCATATTGTTCAGATCGGTTTCTACAACCTAGCACGCAATCTTTTATTTTCTATTATAAAATAAAAAAATAACACTTACACATGATCTGAAGGCGTACTCTGCTAGTGTTATCTAGTGTTTGCCATATATACTCTAAACATTCTGAAATAACAAATTTAATTATTATCAACATTTTCAAGTGATGACGAATATATTGGCTCTTTTAATTTTTAGTTCTATGAAAGAAAAATATATAGATGTCTTATTTTGTTTTATGCCTCTATTATACATTTGAGGACAGTCAACACGACAGGTTGTGGGATCGGTCAAGCACAAGAAAACGAAATATTTAATACTAGCGGCCTGCTCGCGGCTTTGCCCGCTTGAATTAAATGATTATTCATTGAAGAAATGTCGGTATTACAAACAGCCTTAACTATTAATTAATTGATTTGAATAGGTAATCACGATATTATTTGTAAAATAACTTATCTAGCTCCTGTACAGTTTTTAAATTAGTAACATATATTATTAGTTAAATATATAATTGGTATACAGAATATACATAGAAAGCACGTTTTTAGGTATTTTTATATAATCTATAAAATAATCAACATTTTAGGTCAAGTTTAAGTCGTACTCATGCCCCCAGAGTTTCGTACTAGTTTCATGAATGGAGATACACCAAAAGAATAACTAATTAAGTTGTCATTTTGTATCAAATTAAGTACAGATTAAAATTTGTACCTAATGGTTTTTTTCTATGACACAAATACAATAAATATTCAATTTTTGAAAAATAATTTTGGAATTTTCCTTTATACGTGCCGTAAATTTTAACTTCTTAACAAATTTCGTAATTGTATATCAACGGGAATTATCCTATAATTATGATAGAAAATGCGACAAAAAACGAAGCATAAACCCTCATATTTCATCGTCATTTGATTGCGATGATTTAGAAGATAGATTTTTTGTGCTCTAAGGGAATATAGACTTGAACATTGAGGTATCTAACCTTTAACCGATTATGTACAAAATAGTCTTGACAGACGGACAGACGGACAAACAATAAAGTTATCTTAAAAGAATTTTGAGGTATGTACCCTAAAATACCCTTGGCATATACATACATGCAACATACAGGTGCAATAGTGCAATGTCGGTACGTGTCGCTTGTAAGTTATGAAATAATACTACGGGATATTTTTATAAACAGTGTCAGAGCATTTTTTTCTTGAGACACAATTTTTTTGAGGTTGCTCCCAAAAGTTAAATATTTTATACGTTTCTTAAAAAAATATAAATAACATAAACGAACGAACGGACTGAAGAACCTATTCAAAATATTTCTTTGAATATTAAGTCATTCTTTATCACTGTTATTTAACATAATTACGAATTAAGCTAGACTGTTACGAAGGTAATCTTCACCAACAATTCAATTTAGTTTACTTTGTAGTTAGTACTATGAACAATTGTACTTTAAAAATACGTAAATTTATCAACAGTCAAATAAATAAGACGTTTCTAAAGTCGTTCTTTTGGACTTACAATTGAACTGTAACCATTCGAACATTGTTAGAAAAATACTACTATGTTTATGTTAAATTTATTATAAGTATAGATTACACTTACATGACGTAATTAACGTTAAGCAAATAATAACTCAACAATATAATAACATTCATTATCATATGTAGTCAATAGATATCATTGCGTATGTTTCTTTTTTTTCAAATATAAATATCTTTAAAACTTTAAGTACATTATTTTTTGATAGAGTGTAGCGGTAACCTTTCCAAACTATATTTTCTTTTATGCACAGCGCCATCTATTTAAGATCCCATCGCAATTAGTGATAGCGTTACGTGTATGAAAGAGAGTATCAAGATTCGTTAGTACCTACTATTTTTGTAAATAGATAGCGTTACTTGTATCGATTTTTTACTATCTCAAATATTAACTTCTTGAAAACTTAAATACTTATATCTTTTGATAGAGTGAAGCGATTACAATGAAATAAACACTAAAAGCTACTTTGATTTATTTGTAATTTTTATGTATAAAAGTTGCTTAAATTTATTGTGTACTTTCTACGTGATACTTGTTTACATAAACAGACAAACAGACAAAAATTCCAAAAATGTTGTAAATGGATCCTGTTAATTATCCTTTAACACCCTGGTTATTTTTTTTTAAATATTTTCAATGTACAGAAACGACTTTTCTACAGATTTATTATAAGTATAGATTTTAATTTTTCTCGCTCTGGTAACAAGTCCAAGCGCGGCGTTGAGCCATTAACGCCCAATATTAATAATCTATCTCTAGATTGGATAGATGTATGGAACAATCGAAGATTGACGTAGGAGATAGATTATTAATATTGGGCGTAAGACAATTCCGTTCTTCACTTTCCGCCGAATTCTGGAGGCATTGCATGTTGTGCAGTGGCGTAACTCAACGCCGCGCGTTCGCTCATTACCAGAGCATATATATAACATTTAAAGAATTAGAGCTATGTTTGGAAGTTAAATAGTGGCAACAGATACTGTATGTAAATTAATATATAAATAAAAAAAATAAAAACACTCCGTTTCTTATGCATCTCCCAATTCACGAGACATTAAGCGTTTAAAGTGGCGGAATTTAGTGGCGCGTATCGTCTCGTTATTAGAACGTTTGAAATTCATTCCATCGATGGAAATCGGACCGACAACCATTGTGTTTACATTCTGACTCTGTGCCACAATGACACGACGGCCTCTTCATATGGAACACCATAAAACCATTCAAAGAAACATACTTATTTCACTGACTCTTTCCCCGAGTACATTAAAATCCGGTTTCTTGGATTCCTTCGAGTATTGCTGACATATTGAAGATATATTTACACGTGAGCGGGCTGAGATAATATCTGAAATATATTGTTCATGAATTTAATTAAATTTTATATATAAATATATATAATAATCAATGTAAATAAATATATTGATATGTTTTTATAATATGAATATTTACAAAATACAGTAGAAAAATGTCACAAAATGTTTTATCAGTAAAGCAATTTAATAGATTTTTTTTTTGTTCAGCTTCACGCTGTATCCCGCACACAGCAGGGTGGGCAGAGGGAACTTAGTGTCAAGACACTCCGTTCCCCACATTTCCGCCGAATTCTGGAGGCATTGCGTGTTAAATGGCAGAACTCAACGCCGCGCTTAGCCTCGACACCAGAGCGAAGAAATGGAAATATAAATTTAAGCAAATATTTCATCTCCTCGAGTGGGGATCGAACCCACAACCAGGCGATTTTACAGTCACACTTCGTGCCGTTGCGCTGCGACTGGCCTCAAGAATTTATTATTAAATTCTATTAAATTGAAATGCAAAATCTTCTGTTCTGTTCTTTTTATTATAGCGTTCCGAGCGTGCCAGTTGAGCACAAAATCACTTCGCCAATGTCACGTTGAATGGAGAACACACGAGAGAGGTTATATGGTAAAAAAAAAGATAATATTACACAACAGAAAAATGCATGCTTAAAAGAGATTGCAAAATCTTAACACTGGTAGCAAGTTAATGATATTACAATATGGCGTCGAAACAGACCAAGATTTAGAACTCTCAAAAGTAAATTGTAAGAAAGAACCATATACACAATACAAAAAATATATTAGAAAAAAATTATTCATATGTTAGAAAAAAACAATAAAAACTTTATTTACGATATCACTTCCTTTTTAACGGACTTCTGTAAAAGGAGAAGGTTATCTTAACTTTTGACTGGGTGAAACGATTTTGATGATTCTTTTTTTATATTTGATAGCTAGTGCTACCCGTGCAGCATTTTATTTTTGTCTATTTCTAACAATGGTACCCATGAGCAAATCACATAATCACATGGACGAATAACTCAATATCACGCCTACACATTTGGATGATTTTTTATTGAAAAGTACACACACTTTAAGGATAATTTGATGAAAGTTTTAATTAGGTCTGGTTAAGGGGTTCAATTGAAATTGAAAAATCGGTTTTTCTTTGTTGGAAATATATATTTATTATAATTATAAAAATTACCTATATGTAGATCGTTTGACTTACTGTAAATACATACCTGAATTAATTAACAATAACAGTAAACACAGCTTAAGACTTATCCACATTATGAGAAAATATTATAAGCCGCTTTGAATTAATCACGCGTGACAGTGTCACCACATCTGACATTCAAGTAGGCTGTAAAATTTACAAATTGCCGTATTTATATGGACAATTCATATTAATATATTCTATTATGTTTTTCCTTATTAATTTTCAGGCATATGACGTCAAACGACGAAGTTAGAGATTTACAGTAAATACATAATTTCCACCAAATTAACATATCGATGGCTCCTAAGTATAAGGGCTAAAGTGCGAAATCACAACTTTACAGGAGAGGCTTCCAAAGTTTAAAATTGCTATAATTTTATGTTGATACATCCGAAGAAAATGAAACTTTGCTTATCAGCTAAGACAACTATCCTCTATATATATATATATATATATACCGTAGTATTTCATTTATATATATCCTATGAGCCTAGTCGTGGCGCAGCGGCACGAAGTGTGACTGTAAAACCGACTGGTTGTGGGTTCGATCCCCACTCGAGGAGATGAAATATTTACTTAAATTTATATTTCCATTTCTTCGCTCTGGTGTCGAGGCAAAGCGCGGCGTTGAGTTCTGCCACTTAACACGCAATGCCTCTAGAATTCGGCAGAAAGTGGGGAACGGAGTGTTTTACACTAGGTTCCCTTTGCCTACCCTGCTGTGTGCGGGATACAGCGTGAAGCTGATTATATCCTAGTATTTTTTTTACTGCACAATGGCCCTTATACGTTAGTTTTTGTTATATTTATTCTTCTCTAAAAACGCTCTAAAAAGGCCAATGTACCACATTGGCTGTTTTACGCGTATTATGCTAAATAACAATATATAATATTTTTTTCATATTTTAGTTATAAAATTGATTAATAATGAGACTAACATAACAACTGATTATTACGAATGATAATAAGTCAGGTATTGTGGTAACTATGTCACATAGAGACTTATACGTTATACGATTTGGTAACATGATAACTGAGTTTTCAGTTAGATCCTTTAATTAATAGAAAAAAGTCGCGTTTACATATTGTTTCAAAAAATAATTAGCCCCAAAAATGATTACTATTAGGCCCTCTATATGAATGTATTGTATTTCTTAAAGAAAAGCTTATTTGAATGTTTAATTTTAGTAAGATGTAACTATTTAATATAGTAAAAATAGCTTCAATAAAAAAAAGGATTGACGTGGACATACAAAAAATAAAGTCTGTATAAAATCTATCAAAAGATAAAGAGATAAAATCACTTATTGTCTTTATTTGATTTCACGATATAATTAAAGGTGATTAAAGTTTCTTATTAACTGTTGTTATAATCTGGTGGTATAATAATTTTCGATATAAATGACACAAGTCATTCTTCTTACAAAATTTTATCGGTAACACCTGGTTGTAACAGCAATAACCATTTCAACAATTTGTCTTCTTGTTCGTACTGGCTGATCTAAGATTTTAATGTGACTTTTAATACAATTTTTTTTATATTATAAAACGTAAATGTTTTGTATTAGGTCCCTCTATAGTTTTCAACTGATAGCAAAACAAAACGAACATACAAGTACTTTTTTTTTTGATGAAAAAGACAAGGCAAACAAGCGTTCGGGTCACCTGATGGTAAGTGATTACCGCCGCCCACGACACCGTGCAACACCAGAGGAGCTACAGGTGTGTTGCCTGCCTTTAAGGTGGGTTGGGCGCCGGAGCCCGGCATTACCTGATGTGAAACGCAGTGGCATAAAGCCACTACTTCACGCCGGTTTTAAATGCCGGGAGTGGTAATGATCCGGTCGAGTTTGCCCATGTGTGTTGCCATTGCCGGGCGACGTGACTCTACCACACGTACTTTAGTCGCCTCTTACGACACCACCAGTACCAGGATGATCCTATTTTAGGCCGGGATCACACGGCACAAAATATACGGCATATGTCCTGCTGAGTTTTTATGTCTGATTAAATCGGCAATTTTCATTTTTAATTTTAACAGAATCTCTTTAATGTCATAAATTATGTATCTAATTGTAATATAGTAGCTGTAACGACTCCGTTTTGTTTAAGATCATCGTATCAAGAGGCTATATTTTGAAGTTCTCTTAATGATGGTATACGAGGTGGCGAGGTGTACAGTCTTAAAAAATAATGTTTTTATTTATATTAAGATAAAATGCTTATCGCTTACATTAATAAAATCTTGCTTTTGGCCACTACAGTTACAAAATATACAAAATACAAAATCTGACATCGTCACACCCTTCTTTAGTTTTTAATTTAATTCTATCGCTGGCTATTTCGTTTGCTTTTGAACTAGATTAGACTATTATAGGTTTACTGATTGAAGCATTTATTATTTTTGGCCCACAGCTAATGATATTAATAAATATTTTCTTGCATGTAGTAGTCTGTATTGATTTTATTATAGGTAAGAAACAAATTATACATGTCTATTATTATATGATACACATAACATACATGAATAAATTGTTTCGTTTAAATTAGTTCATCATCATCCTTTTGTAATGAAATGAAACACCTCGAAGCTTTTACAGAACTTATATTTCTTCCAGAGTAAAATACTATTAAGCTTGTACAATGTCTATCTTAAATTCTAATACAATTTTTTGTTCTAGAGGACCTCTTTCTTCTTCCGCTCCAAGTCTAAGTTTTGAATATTAAAACTTATAAATATAAAATTATTACACTTTGTAATAGTTATTTTTTATAATTACTACATATTTTTAATTAAATATTTTCTCAGCTTTATGTTGCATTCCGTATGAAGCAGAGTAGGCATAGGGAGCTTGGTGCTCTGATCTCGACTTTCCGCGCGTTGTGCGTTGAGTGGCGGAACTCATCACCACAATTTTCCTTGAGCGAAGAAGTGAAAATATTTTATTTCCTCGGAGGAGAATAGATTCCTAGTAGAAATAGTCGCGTTCACAGACACATACTTATGCTTATTCACTAAGAGACAGTTATCAATAAATCCATATTGTTTAGAATAATGACCAGTGATCTAAAACTTATGAAGTGTATCACGCCTCGTGTCTTCATCAAGTTATTCAAATACTTTAATGTAAATGACCTCTAATAATTTTCCGAATTTTGCTTTCTCTGTATTTTTAAGTCTTATTAGTTTTGAATTTATTCATTCATTCACTGTCACGTTTCTTGGTAAATTTTTTCCTGGAACTTAAGGCAGTAGGTACGTTACTTGATTAGTGATTATTATTAGAAATAAGCATGTTAATAGATTAATTTTCTGATGTATAATTTTGATTGTCTTAGTAGAGTCACTCCGAAATCTTTAATCAAACTTAAAATGCAATTATCAAGCTTATTACTGGCTTTAAATAGCAAAGGGGACAGTCAAAAATATATAGTACATAATCTGGGCAGTTATTAATCAAAAGTAACGCCCAAATAACTCAAAAGTGAAAAAGTATTTTAGGGCCTAAGTGTATTTTTTCTCAATAAGACACGTACATGGGCCAATTTACCACTTTGGCCGTTCTATCTCGTAACTCGTGAAAAAGAGACGTTTTTTGCTATTCATCTAATGACGCACGTAGTAAAAACAATACTAAGCTTTTGCAGTCAACACAGCGCAACCATTGCTTTGTTTAGCGTATAAGTATCAAACTGGCTGATTGGCCCCAAACATAAACAAATATGTAGAAATTCCCCGCGTAGAAGTCTCAAATGACTATTTGGCCCTTGTACGTTTAACTGAGTGCTACATAGGCCGTAGTACAGCCGCCGTAGTGCTACATATTCTAACAAAAAGTCCTGTTTCTATGCAGAAATTTCTATTTTTTAATAATTGACCTGATAAAGTATATCGAACGCATTCTGCGTTTGCCATAAAAAAGTGAAAATTGCCAAATTGTTAGTTTGGCCCATATACATAGGACCCATCGATATATTGGGTTTGAAATATGGGTTGGGTTGGGTTGCATTAGAAAAGGCCGTCGTGGCCCGGTGGCACAACGGTGCAACTGTAAACGTGACGGTTGTGTGTTGAATTGGAATGAGATATACTTAATTTCCTCCTTTACAAAGCATAAAAAAATGTTTACAAGTTTTTGTAAAAAGTTATATGAAAAAAGAAAAGAAAATACAAAAACGATGTACCTAGTAGGTACTCAAAAAGAAGCCGAAGTATTTCGGAGTACTGTCATATTACGAGGAGAGCTGTTATAACTCAGCACCTTGTCGCGCCTAACAAGAAAACTTGGACCAAGTAACGAAGACAAACTTTTGACCGACGGACTGAAACTTTTTGTTCATTGTCATTTGCGATTATATCAACAAATTATTTTTTATTATTTTCTAATAAACCATTATTTTCTTAGCTTTACGCTGTATGCATATAGTGGGAACGCAGAAGGAACCTAATGCTACGTAAATTTCATTTCCTCGAGTAGAAATCGAAGCCACAAGCTGTCGCATTTACAGTCGCACCCTTCTGTTACTGCCACACGACAGAAATATTTTAATTTAACATTTTTGTGTCTTTCTTGTTAAATCTTGTATGACTATAAGCAGAAGTTTCAAGTAGTTTTATTAGATAAAACCAATGTAAGTAGTCCAAGTTATTATATTGGCAACGCGACTTAGTAATTTGATATACTGTAACTAGGTGGAAAGTGTGCCGTATTCATCACAAACGAGGAAAACCAATGGTTTATTTTGGATTTTAATATCATGTACATATATAGAATGAATGCGTCTGCGCTCCTTTTACGGGAGCATCATATAGAGTAGGACATTTCAGAATAATAATTACAAATTTAAACAAATATCCTCAACAATTTAGAAGTAGGATTATTGTTTTCTTTTAAAAAATACTAGTAAATATTGCCGATCTGCCACTTTTCATTAAAAAAAATACCAGAGCCAGAAAGGGGTATTTGTCTCATTCTTTTTTACATAATTATCTATTTTCTATAATAAACCCAAACAACGTTCAACTTCACCGCCAATACCTACGACTCGATTTCGTGAATGAGGCGTGTGCGATGCTTAGGTTTTGTGTATGCGTTATTTACAAATGGCGTTTTATTTTACAACGATAATTTTATTATTTATTTTGTTAAAAAAATACACTGTTTTATAGGCTTTTATAGAGTAGGTAAAACCTGTGCTTTTATTTAAAGTGGTGATGACAAAAACAAAACAATAGTATATGCAATTTTTTTGATTATTACAATTATATGCTCCGCCGTCACTCAACATGTAATACCTTCAGAATTCGGCGGAAAGGTGGAAGCGGAAGTGTCTTAATGGGAGTGTCTCCTAACAGAGATAATGTGAAGAAATATATATATTTCTCTTTTACGATGCGGGGAAAAGGGTGAACAATGATATATATTTGTACTTAAAATACTAAATTTTAAGTACAAATATATATCATTGTTCACCCTTTTCCCAAACTTAAGATACATTTTGATAAAATAAATAAATAAATAAATAAATCAGCTTCACGCTACATCCCGTACATAGCAGGCTAGGCAGGGGAAACCTAGTGTTAAGACACTCCGTTACCCACTTTCCGCCGAGTTCTGGAGGCATTGCGTGTTGAGTGGCGGAACTCAGCGCCGCTCTTTGCTTCGACAACAGAGCGAAGAAATGAAAATATAAATCAAAATAAATATTTTACTTCCTCGAGTGGGGATCGAACCCAAAACCAGTTGATTTTACAGTCACACTTTGTGCCCCTGCACCACGACTAGCCTCTACATTTTGATGTCCGTAATTATTTTAAAAATAATATCAAACTTATACGAAATACTTCAGACAACGTATATTAATTTATGTTTTGCTTAACTACAGTGCTCCTCCTAGATACGGAGGAACTATTCTAACCTAATGTGCTTAGAAATTCGTGGCATTCTGAAAATTCAGTGCGCGTTCACATCAAAGACGCCTCCCTGTTTGAAATATTGTTCAAAATGGACCGTTTTTGGAATTTACATTAGAATTTACTTTATACATTATATAAAACACAATTTATAATATGCTTAGATTATATGTGAAGAAGTTAATCCTGTATTAACCTATAAAAAATATTTATTTTTAATTAAAAATTGTGGGACTGTCACAACATGAATAAGTTGTAACAAGCATATTGTAATTTTTAGTGTAGAAGAAGCGAGACTTCGAGCACCAAAAATAACATTTTCTTTCAATTTTAAACTATATGAAAGAAAAAAAGATAAATATAATTAAAATTATAATTGTTTTTACTTTAATAGACGAATATAATTATAAACTATTTCAAAATTGTAACAATTAGATAAAAATAAAATATAATACACAAGACTGCACAACAGCGCGGGAAAACGTCTAAAAATGAATATGGTAGGCAGAAGAAATCTAATTTTAAGTTACTCCATTCCACACCTTCCGGAAATTCCGCATTTTTGAGACATTTTGTGTTAAGTGGCGTAACTCAACACCACTTTTTGTCTAGACAAAAGGGAAATTATGATAATTGAAATATAATAATTTCAATTACATGTTAGTATTAAGTTATAACTGTTTTATATATAGAAAATTGATAGAGAAGAATTAAATAGGTTTTCAATATACATATACCAACTAGTCGTCGGCCTTCCTTTGAATAAATACTTTGCAAGCTCGTTACTTCATGTCAATATGACTGAAGACTGTTAATGGCTTTAATAATGATAGTGGAATTATTAATCAACTGCAAATACCGCTCTGACTTGGCTTTGTCCAACTTCACTATAGAGAGAGCATTGTGTCGGCGTTTTTAATCTGATTCGCTTCCTAAGAAATTAAAGACAGAACGCATAAATTAAGAAGACTTAGACAAACTCCCGACCTCGAGCCATTCAAAGTACTTGACTTCTTTGAACGGTTGTCGAGTCAATTTCAAGTAAAACCGCGATATTTTTTTGGTGTTAAATAAAAATCTATTGTAATCCTAACACAATAAAGTATAGATTTGGTCGATCAAGGACGTGAAGCGGTAAATCGACCTTTGTTATGTCATATGCTAATGTGAGGTTCCCATCGGAAAGATTTTGGAGTTGGCCGAATTGGATGGTGGATCATTGGAATATTTATTAGCCTTGGGACTTGAAGTCCTACTCGGTTTGTTTAATTCGGTTTGATATTTGTGGCTAGCGTTGTAAGTGCTAAATTCTTAGTTTTCTTATATATTTTGTGCTTTTTTTACTGCTGCTATAAATATTTTATATTATTGTGTATTTATTTTATTTTATGTATTTTGTGGCGTTGAGTTCCGCCACTCACCACGCAATGTCTCCAGAATTGGACGGAAAGTGGGGAACAGAGTGTCTTAACACTAGGTTCCCTCTACCTACCCTGCTGTGTGCGGGATACAGCGTGAAACTGATTTTTTTTACAAATATTTTATTAGTGACATTTTTATATAATTTGAAAAGTTTATTTTGAGTTTATATTTTGAACTTAATTAATAAACAAACAAACATAATCTAGTCACCTGGAAAAAAGCACGGAATTACAAGAAAACTCTCATCAAACAAATGTGCACCAGGAATCTTTTAAAGACACTGCAAGGAACGCGATTCTGAAAGATCTACATGCATCTCTTTGTATGTATATCGTCCCTTGTAGATGGAAAGATGGCACAAAAGGGTTCAAGAATTCAATTTAAGATTCCTTTGAGGTAAAGACCAGACCAGAAACGTTCTAGGTTAATACGGCAAGGCTGTGTGTGACATTCGCAATTGAATTTAATTTTAAGTTAAATTACACTCGGCCACCGCAACATCGAATTATTTGCAGTTATGAACTGATCATAAACTATGGGGTGACAGTTTTATTAAGGCTTCGTGTGAACGTGGCTTGAGCTGGTGTTATTTTCGTGTTGCATTAGTTTTTGTTAATGTTTACATGGTTTTCTTGATATATTGTACTCGGTGTGATGGTTTCGTGACTCGTTTGTTTAAGCTTCACGCTGTATCCCGCATACAGCAGGGTAGGCAGAGGGAACCTAGTGTTAATACATTCCATTTTGAACTTTCCGCCGAATTCTGGAGGCATTGTGTGTTGAGTGGCGGAATTCAACGCCGCGCTTTGCTTCAATATTAGAATGAAGAAATGGAAATATAAGTTTAAATAATTAATTCATTTCTCCGAGTAGAGATCGAACAAAACAACCAGTCGATTTTACAGTCATACTTTATGCCCACACATAGCAGGATAAACAGAGGGAATCTGCGAATTTAGTGTTAAGATATTCTGAATTATCTTGACACTCCACAGGATTCCCTCTGCCTACCCTGCTATGTGCATATATGGAACACAGCCTGAAAGTGAAAAAAATATGACACAAAATTATATATTATTACAAAAAACATTTTTAACAAAGTGACTGTTGTTTCTTCAAATACCTATGTAATAATAAATTAATCTTTTTCAAAAATTTACTACAATAAAATAAAAAAATAAAAAAAAAATATAAGAAAATTTAATAAGATTCCAATTAAAATGATTCTTAAGCGACCGTCGCTGTTTCTGTCAGTTTCTCGCTATAAGATTAAACTTTGCGAGTCGTAGAAAGTGGCTGATTGTCATCAAGTGAGGTGGACTGGGGACTATTCGAAGTGAAAACTTAGAAGTGAAGTAATTATAGAACTACTTTACGTTTTTTGAGGTTTTCACGCTAATACAGGGAGACTAGAAGTTTTAAATTCCATATTGACTTTTTCTTTTTTTTTATTCACGCTGTATTTTTCAAAAAGAAGGGTAGGCAGAGGTAGGAGGCACGGGGATGGACTGGAATCCTATATGTGGAAATCGAACCCACAACCGAGATATGTACAGCATGTATGTTGGCGCTTTATTCCCTCTGGCTATTTCGCTGGGATAAAACGTAAAAGCTAAAAAAATCCTTTTGCTTTCCAACTCTTTTGAATTTTTGTAGATAGCATTTTATATGTTAAAAATACTCTTTTTTTTAAATGTGATATTATAATCAAAAGTATTTTATTATTATTACTACCAATTTTTCCAGTACAATTACTATTAATAAAGTATGTTTTATAGTCTGTTATGATTTGAACGTGTGTCAGTCTCATCACATACCTATAGTTCATATATGGTTATACCAATATATATGTCAGATTACCAAAATTGGAATAAGGTACATATTATATATAAAGTATATATAAATACAAACGGTAGGTTGGAATGCGGATAATTTTTAGTTGCCTTAACATTACTGATGTTAATATAATTTTAATTTTGTTTAAATATAATTAATGAGGCCAGTCGTGACGCAGGGGCACAAACTGTGACTGTAAAATCGTCTGGTTGTGGGTGCGATCCCCACTCTAGGAGATGAAATATTTATTTATATTTTTATATTTCATCGCTCTGGTATCGAGGTAAAAGCCCGGCGTTGAGTTCCGTCACTCAACACGCAATGCTTGATGTTTCCTCTGCCTACTCTGTTGTGTGCTGGATACAGCGTGAAGCTGATTTATTTTGATTTATAATTATATTTCTTGTGGCCACCGGGGCGTAGGGGCACTGTAAACACGACGGGTATGGGTCCGATTCTCACTCAGGGAAATGAAATATTTTATATTTTCATGTCTTCACTCTGGTGACGACGCAAAGCGCGGCGTTGAGTTCCGCCATTCATACGGCAATGCTTCGAGAAATCGGTGAATTAGGGGGGAACGGAAGTATCTTAATGGGAATAGAATGTCTTAATACCAGGTAACCAGGTTCCCTCTGCCTACTTTGCTATGTATAGAATACAATGTGAATCTGTAAAAAAAAATCATGTTTTAAATATTTCTACTTCTTTAAGAAACATTTTAAGCGCTAGATAATTTACCACTTCCCGTGTACAAACAATTTTAAAGACTCCATTAGTAATATCTGCGGTACGTGGTCTGCATCTAAAGTTGTGGATTTGCTATAGGTACCTACCTACCTACGCAGATTTAAATTTTATTTGAAATTTAAAAGTTTAGTATTCGTATGCATTATTCTTTGATATATATTACAAGATTTAACCTTAGTATAAATATTTGATTTATGATTATGACTAAAAGTTGTATGAACAGAAATCGCAATGGAGAAAAATTTTAGAAGTTATTATTTTGTGGATATTATTGCTTTATGACCATTTCTGTGAAATCTTCATATATTAATTATTTTAACTAACTCCTTAGTGACTGATAAACATTTGTGAGGTTCGCTGGAGAGAGTAGAGAAGCACTAACAGAGGCTTTTTCTAAATATTTAGTTATAGAAACCGGAATTGACGGTACTTAGTCCTCCCAAACGAAATATCCCTACAGCTGCTCTTGTACACCTATAGTATAGAAAAATATAGTCCGTAACTTTGCTTACGTTAACTTTAAGATTCCTCTTGTTCCTTTTGTCGTATGAAATTTCGACAAATTCCTTTCACTTCCTAGACTACACACTAAATTATAGGTTTCTAACTATAGTAGTTGCGTCTGTGCGTTGTCTGTCAGTCACTCAATAATGACAAATACGATTAAAGCATGGAGTGTGTTTGTAGCTCTATCGAGTATTTAACGTAATACGAATAGATAGCCTCGTAAGAGACTCTTTGACATGCATATTACGCTTTGCTTCGTTTTTTTAGCTTCCCAGTTTATCCCGCTCATAGCAGGATTGACACAGATCCTATTAACATATTTCCGTTTCCCCCTTTCCGCCAAATTCTAAAGCCATTGCGTATTGAGTGGCGGAACTCAACGCCGTGCTTTTGCCTTGTTATCGTAAATAAATTAAAATATTAAATATTTTACTTTGTTGAATGTGAAACGAAACCACAACCTATCGAGTTTACAGTCCCTCGCTTGTGCTACGCCACGACCCACCTCTTCATAACTATATTTTTTCTTGAATCAGATGCGAACCCGCAACCACCTCCCCGCAACGATCACATATGAGTTATCCATAGCTCAGCGTGTTATCGCATTCTTAGTATACCACATTCAATCATACGTCGCCACCATTCTCACTATTAAAAAGCAAGTTAGTAGTAAATATTTACATTTTACATGACGTTTTCTTTTTTAGCTTAACGCTGTATCCGACAAATAGCTGAGTAGGCGGAGGGAACCTAGTGCTAAGACATTCCGTTTCCATTAAAACATTTTCGTTCCCTACTTTCGCCGAATTCTGAAGGCATTGCGTGTTGACTGGCGGAACTTAACGTCGCACTTTGCCTCGTTACCATAAGATAAAGAAAATGAGTGGAAATAGAACTTACAACCAGCCGCACTAACAGTCATACACTTGTGGCGCTGCACCATGACCGGCCTCCTCATAACTACAATTATTTATTGAACTGGAAACGAACCCGTAACCACCTTTTTAACACATATCTATGTTTAATTTCCATATCTAAATCTATTATTACATTCATAATATACACTCAGTGATACGTCGCCACCAGTCTGTCTATTAAAAAGCAAGTCAGTAACTATGTACATCGTACATGCAACTGGCTTGAAGCCAAATCGTTTGGACATTTCGCTGGGTTTTTGTTAAATGTACAGGAAGTTTTTATTTCAAGCAAATACTAGTAGATGCTGTTTGAAGTTTTAGATGCAACTGTTAAATGACTAGTTTTAGTAAAGTTATGTTGTGTCTTTTTAAGTGTTCTAATCACGCTTTATCCCGCTTGTAGGGTAAGGGAAAAGGGTGGGTAAAATGAACCTGGATACTCTGTTCTCTGCTTTACGTTCGAGATATTGAGCGTTGGGTTGTGGGACTTAACACTGGGCTATGTCTTGTCAGAGCATATATTAATATTGTAACTGATAAGTATTGTAACTGAACGAGAAGATCTGTTATTGGAGGCATGTATCCAATTTATTCGAACTCAAAAGAATGATTTTTTTTTGTCGGTTTGTCGGTTTGTCTGTGCGTTTGTTTTATTTGAATTAGCTAACGATTTAAAAAGTTATCTTAATAAACAATATTTATTTCGACAAAATATATAAGAGGCCAGTCGTGTTCGTGGAGTAGGGGCACAAAGTGTGACTGTAAAATCGACTAATAATTGTGGGTTCGATCCCCACTCGGGGAAATGAAATATTTATTTACATTTATATTTTAATTTATTTACATTTATATCTTCACTCAAAAAATATTAATTAAATTAAATCAGCTTCTCGCTTTATCCCGCATACAGCAGGGTAGCCAGATGGAACCTAGTGTTAAGACACTTCCGTTCCCCATTTTCCGCCAAAGTCTGGAGGCAAAGCCTATCAAGTACTGATTGATGAACTGATACATCATTTAATTCAGTTTCTACACTTGAATATTCTTTATAGATATATCTAAAAGTTATTATTAAAGTTGCTCCAATACAAACAAAAGTAAGACTTAAACTAATTGACTTGCAAAATTAGTAATTTTGAAGCACTAGACGAGTATAAAGGCAGGTCATCAAAGAATACATTATTCAGGAGTAAATAGCTCCTTGCTAGCTCATATGTTGTTTAGTCATATACCTACTATTTTGATTAAAGTTTTATAGAAGATAATGTTAGACTGCTCAAAGGAGAGCAGTGGGTCCATAATTTACGCTGCTGTTGCTTGCTTTTTTTGAAGCTGCTTTTGCTTTATATGAGAAAAAGTTATTAGCATCTAAGGCATATATCATTAACTGTTAGTTAAAAATAAATAAATCAGCTTCACGCTGTATCCCGTACACAGCGGGGTAGGTAGAGGGAACCTAGTGTTAAGACACTCCCGTTCCCCACTTTCTGCCGAATTTTGGAGGCATTGCGTGTTGAGTGGCAGAACTCAACGCCGCGCTTAACCTCGACACCAGAGCGAAGAAATGGAAATATAAATTTAAGTAAATATTTCATCTCCTCGAGTGGGGATCGAATCCACAACCAGTCGGTTTTACAGTCACACCTCGTGCCGCTGCGCCACGACCAGCCTCGACTAACTGTTAGTTATTGATAATAAATAGGTTGTACCTCGAAAGGAAAAAACGGAACATTTATAGGATCGATATATCTGTCTTATCTGTCTATTAATCTGTCAATACCATTTATCTTGAGATTGCATGATCATATTAAGCTGAAATTAATATCAAATATGATCTCCTAAAGCGCAGAAAAAAATTAAGCGTCTAAACCGACGCGATCAAAAGATACGAGCATTTATGCATCATTTTTGCTCCATAAATGCATGCATTTGGACTTCTCGTGGACCTGCAGTTATAAAATTCGGCACGAAATGAGAACTTATAGTACAAATATAAGAAAAAAATGAAAAAATAGAAATTTTATAATTCACACATCAATACAAACTTATATTTGTAGTTCATTTCATACAAAATTACTGCATACGTCCGCAAACTTAATTTTGTCAATTTTTGTGACTGTTACTTCCACTTATACTTATCCTAATATTTTACTAAAACAAGCTTCACGCTGTATCCCGCATACAGCAGGGTAGGTAGAGGGCACCTAGTGTTAAGACACTCCGTTCGCCACTTTCCACCGAGTTCTGAAAGCATTGTGTTGAGACGCGGCACTCAATAGAATATTTTACCAATGTTAGGATAATCTATTAAATTCCTAATACTTCGTACTTTTAAGGTTCTTTTTTAATTTTATATTCCAAAACATGATGACAATTGAGAATCCAATGATTCATCATCTCTTTATTTATGCAGAATTGAAGCCGGCGGTAATATTTTTTGTACGGTGACAGCTTTAATGTACGGTCCGTACGTTAACTGTTACTATACATTCGTTTTATGGCGTTTATTCGTCAGTGAGCTGACTCGTTGGCAATTTCTTTGTATGGATGACGAGATGTGGACAGGTTCTCTGTTAGTTGTTGTTCTCGAAGTTCGTGTGGTCACTGAAAACTTTCTATTATTTACTTTAAATATTGACGAAAATTTCTATTACAAATTTCATATACATATAATATATGTAATAGAAATTTTCTCAAGTAACTAAATAGGCACATAATATGTATTAAAATATTATATATCTTCTTTTTCTTCTAATATGTATTAAAATATTATATAACTTTTCAATTTTATTGTCCGTTACAGTTAGTTATAAGTTAGAGTTTAAATAACTTTATATCACTTTAAAGTACTTAGTTCGATAGATTCAACAACAGTTATTTTAAATAACTGTTTTACTGAATTGGCTGAATTTTTAGTTTTCAATTTGTATGATGATAAAAACAACGAAATATCAAGACTTAGGATCGAGATCGCAGTTTACGCGGGAAAAACTGCGTTTGCCGTGCACGCGTACTTACTGTCTACCTAAATACCGTATAGCTAAATATTTTTCTTTAAATATAACAAATTTTGTGAGCAAAATCAAATAAATTCCTGAAAGATTTAAATTACTTAATGAGGCCGTCGTGGAGCAGTGGCACAAACGTGTCACTTTAAGCACGAAAGTTGTGGGTTCAGTTCCCACTCGGGGAAATGAATTATGATTTATAAATATTTTGGAGCCAGTCATGGCGCAGGGGCACAAAATGTGACTGTAAATGCAACTGGTTATGTGTTCGATTCTGATTCGAGGAAATGAAATTTTTATATATTTATATTTCCATTTTCTTCGCTCTGGTATCGAGGCAAAGCGGGGCGTTGAGTTCCGCCACTCAACACGCGATGCTTCCAGAAGACAAATTAGTGGGGAACGGCATGTCTTAACACTAGGTTCCCTCTGTGTGCTGTGCTGGGTGCAGAATACAAAGCGAAGTTCATTGATTGATTTGGTTTTATATTTCCATTTCTTTATTTTGGTAACAAGGCGAAGCCAAGGCGAAGCGTGGCGTTGAGTTCCGCCGCTGAATACGCAATGCTTCGAAAATTACTCGGAAATTGAGGAAAATAGTGTATTAATACTAGATTCCCTCTGCATCCTCTGCTATATGCGGGATATTAGATATAACATAGAGCTGAAAAAAAAACTATCTACTGTTTATCGACGTCTATACATTTATCTATATACATAAATAAAATTAAAGAGTCTATATTTGATATCAACATAACTATGTTTTTTCAAGTGCATATAGTTATTTACACGATACCAAAACACAATTAAACAATTTCTACATTTTTGTCTGTCTGTCTCTTTGGGCGTACCTCTGGACCAGCTGAACCGACTATTATGGGACTATCACTCTAAGATAGAGGGGGCTGTGGAGCACCAAAACGGGTATTTTAATACAATAAAAAAGTGTTGATGTTTTAATTGATGTCAATTTAAAGTATGTTGTTCGACAAAATTGCTACATTCTAAAAGAGTTATTTTATACAGCTGCTATATTGAATTTGCTAAATCTATAATTTTTATTTTGTGTTGTTTGATATGTATCCTTGAGGCATTGCGTGTTGAGTGGCAGAATGCGCTTTGCCTCGCCACCATAGCAAAGGAATGAAAATATTAAATATTTAACTAACCCAAGTGGTAATCGAACCCAAAACCATCACTAAGATAGGGCATATAGAGTAGAGAACATATAACCGTCGCGTTTACAGTCCAAAATTTAATTGGTGCATCTAAAAAAAGGATATATAATATATAATTTTCAAATAAGCAAATGTAATAGGGTATATAAATAATAAGACAGTATTGCTTAACTATTTTATTTCATAAACTTCATTTTGATTATAAACAGCCAAAATTGTACACAACAACCTTATATTTTATTTAGGCTCACGTTGAATCCCACACATAGCCCCTGCCATGTTTTGGAGCAGAGTAGAGGGAGCCTGGAAACTTAATCTTATGATCCATTAAGATACTTCCGCCCCACACTTTCTGACGAATCTGGAGGCGTTGCGTGCTGAGTAGCGGAATTTAACGCCGCGCTTTGTCTCGACACTAAAGCGAAGAAATGAAAATATTAAATACTTCACTACTAACTACTATTAGTGGAAATTTCTTGTACTCCTGCGCCACGACTGACCTCATTCTGGCACTTCTGACAACGTTTTGATACATCATATTTTTTACTTTTCGTGTGTTATATGAAATAATAGTCAAATTAAAGATATCTATGGTATTATTATTTAAGCAAAATATGAAAAAGTCGAAGTCTTTTATATAGATAATCTTATATAACAAAAACAGTTCGTTTTCTATTACGTATTAGCATATTTCTGGTTTAATTTTAACAGCTTACTTTGACATTACCACAGCCATTATTACCATAATATTAGAATATTCTTATATATATTATTTATAACGAAATCCTAAATGAATTGTATAATGTAAGAAAATTGAAGACGTTAACTTCTTGAATATGAATATTTAAAGAAATATTAATAAATAGCTTATTTTTTTTTAATATATTTTATAATTTGATTTATGTGTAGGATTTCTAAACGAAAAATTATTATATTAAAATGAAATATACAAATTTTGTCGTAAATATATAGTGTAGGTACCTACAATTTTTATCTTCATACAGAACGAATATATGCCTGCCGAGGTGAGTCTTTATACATTGAAGATGACCGTTCTGATCTTCTTTTAAGGTATCTTCTCTATTCTTCTTAGGGTACAGTAAGTTATATTATCATAAAATTTACTACAATTCAGAGAACTTATATTTTCTATAATAATTTAAAAAATCACAGCCATCTTTTGGCTAAGATAACGTAGATGCCAATTTTCACTTCAATTTCAAACATCTAAGTGTCTTACAAAGCTATTACACATTTGCTTACATTTTATTATTAATAGTAATTTATTAATAATGTAAAATTAAGATTATTAATAATTACAAAATACATGATATAAGGGAAATAGAATACGCTTATATTAAATATTTAGATTATGAATCTCCGCTGTCAACAGGCAGGAACTGTTGTTGTGCGACTGATGATAAGACCATGTCGATAGGTTTCGTATCGTCGTATAGGGAGGGAGCTTCGCAGAGAATGGCAAAAGTCCCCACAATGGAAGCAATGGTGAAGATCCATAGAAATAGTCGGTCCAACACCATGGCGACGAAACCCCAGTCCTGGTCTTCCTGTAGATCGATGATTGTATACAAATTAATCAACATAAAATGTCAAAAAAAGCTTAATGCTATATCATATATAGCAGGATAAATACAGGGAACCTACTGCTAAGACACTCTGTTCCTCACTTATTGCCCATTTTCAGATATTTTAAAATATTTTTTTATCTTAAGCTTTCGAGATAATAATAGCTTTCGAGATAATAAATATTACTGACATTCCAGAAAAAATATATAAAAATATAATATGTATTAATTTTCATGATCAAACATTTGAGTATGAGTGTATCAAAAATATAACTTTTCTTAGAAAGTATTTAACGATCGTCACAAAAATATAAAAAAAAGCTAAGCTTTGGACCAACTTTTAATAAGGTGACCTTAGTACAAACATCCGCCTTGAACATTTCCTTTGCAGTATTTAGACTAAAAGTAATTAAAGTTCCCATTTACGTAATACGTCGAGTAAGGAAACTAGGTGAGCTGTCAAAGATGGTGAATTAAAACAATTAATATAATCGATTTGAGAAGTGGGAATATTGAGGTCAGTCGTGGCGCAGGGGCACAAGTGTGTAAAAGCGAATGGTTGTGGGTTCGATCCTCATTCGGGGATATGAAATATTTGCTTAAATTTATATTTTTATTTCTTCGCTCTGTCAAGACAAAGCGCGGCGTTGAGTCCTGTCACTCAACACGCAATACCTCCAGAATTCGGCGGAAAATGGAAAACAGAGTGTCTTAATTCTAGTTTCTCTCGGCTGCTCTGGTTCATTATCTGAGTAATAAAATATTATATGAGTCAAACAAAATTATTTTTTTACATTTAATTCACCAAAACAGGAGAACGGAAAAAGTTTATAATATAATAATTTCCCCTTCCACTGCGCCACGAAGGCCTACTTTATTTATGTAGACAATTCGATCCCGCCCTTTATTTTCTAATCCTGGGATCTCAAAATCAGATCCAAAAAGCTATCTTTTGAATTGCAAATGAAAAAAAAGTGCATGTCAACTGTTTATATAATGTCAAAACTTAAAGGTTGAATTTTATATAGATAAAACAAAAAATATTTATATTGTGTTTTGTTATTATAGTTTTTCAGCATCATGTTTAATTCGCACATAGCAAAGTTGGCTGAGCAAGCTTAGTGTGAAGACACTTCGTTCTCTACTTTTCACCCGAATTCAAGACATTAGGTGTTGAACGGCGGAACTCAGCGGCGCGCTTGATCTTACTGGAGCAGTGAAATGAAAATTCATTGCCCTGACTAGCGATTGAACCCACAACCATTACATTTAGTATCAAACGCTGTCTCACTACGCCTCGATGGCCTCAATTTTTTTACTTACCGCGTTAAACTCATCCTGTCTTTGCATGTGATGCTGTATAAACATGACATTATGAATGGCTTTCTCCAGTTCGAAGGGATATTTTTTACGAGGAGTTATGTCGCTTAGAGAATCATCTAAGCCTGACATGACTGAAGGTAGTCCGTTGTATCCAGCACCCAAGCTTCCTAATGCACCGACAAGTCCACTGAACCTAAGGAGTATTCAAGTATAGTAGTAGTAAGTTCATATATGATTCATTTTTTATGTTAAATTTATTTTTAGATTTACAGGAAAAAATACATGAAATATTTATATTGGTTGTTAAACAATTATTAAATGTATTATTATCTTAAATATTTTCCCTAAAAGACTTTATTATATAGCATCAGACTATTATTATATAATGAAATATTGTATAAAAAAAAATCCTACCTATTAGTTGCAGTAGTAGAGTGTAGACCATTGCAACCTCCAGGTAAATGATGACGCAGCGAATCAGGGCTGGAGGCGTTCGAATTGGTCTGCTCAGCTGCTGCCAGAGCATCTTTAAATTTATTCTTCTTCATACTCCTACCAGCTATCTTCTGCGCAGCTAAATCCCTAAGTAAATCCTTGGGAACTCTCATCAAAAGCAATTTAGGTAGCTTAGTTATAAAGAATTTTCTAACCCAAGGCGCCATTTTATGAGTACTAGGTTTGCGATAGTGCACGTTTAATATTACAATGGTTATTACAACCGACAATCCAACTAACAACATCGTGAATAAAAGATATTTTCCAAGCAACGGAAGTGCTAGCGACGTAGACGGTATAATTTCTGATATAAGAAGGAAAAACATGGTTTGGGAGAGCAAAATGGATATGCTTAACGCGATCTTCTCTCCTGAATCGGCTGGCAAGTAGAAGACCAGGACTGATAAGTAAGATATGCCAACGCATGGCACGATAAGATTGACGGTGTAAAAGAGAGTCTTCCGCCGTAATGTTATGTTGAAGAAGATATCTGAAACAATTCATATTATTTATTGTGGTTTATAGAATAAGCGTAAATCTTAGATTGTAATTTGAAATATATTTCATTTAATTTCACAGTTTTCCATAAATATAACAAAAAATATGCTTTCTTTCATGTATGGTATGAACTGAAGTTCGTGGAATTCTGAGAATTGGATTATAAAATAACAATAATTATTACTGTAACTAAAATTGGTTCAAATTCAAATTGAAATATTTTTAAAGCTACCAACGGCTCACAATGCAGGCCTGATGAGAAGATCCGAGAAGAACAATTGTTCTTTTCAAAATTAATATTAATCAAAAAGTAAAATCAGCTTCACGTTGTATATCGTACACCGCAGGGTAGACAGAAGGAACCTAGTGTTAAGACACTTCATTCCCCACTTTCCGCCGAGTTCTGGAGGCATTGGCGGCGGAACTCAACGCCGCGCTTTGCCTCGACACCAGAGCGAAGTAATGAAAATATAAATGTAAATAAATATTTTATTTCCTCGAGTGGGGATCGAACCCACAACCAGTCGATTTTACAGTCACACTTTGTGCCCCTGCGCCACGACTGGCCTCATATTATAATTTAATTATTACATAAACTGGCGGCTATGCTGTACGAGATTCAACTGATATTCAATTACATATATTTTTATCCTGTAAATATTCCTCAACAGTATAAACAGATTTTACTTATTAGTATTGTTTGTACAGTTTTTGTTTTTTTTCTAGCAAATTGAGAATAAAAGTAAAATATAGACAACTAAGATACTAAGCTCAAACATCTACAGACTCATACAAGTTCATACATACCAATTTTATTTCTCACAAACATAAAATAATAACTGAACAAATATGATAAGTAAAAAGTCAGGTATCGTTTTCAACACGTTTCTACTTCAATTTATAAACGAGAATATTAAAGGGTTATTGGACTCGTTGTAAAACCGCAAACTCCCCCTGTTTGCGGTTTTACAACGCGAAAAAATGATGATCCGCACGAGAGCTGCCAGTATGCGACGAATATGGCGTTATGAACTCAATTATAATAATTTTAGCTTAATTATATTATTTATTCAACTTCACGCTGTATCCCGCTCACAGCAGGGTAGGCAGATGGATCCTAGTGTTAAGACACTCCGTTCTCCATTTTCCGCCGAATTCTGGTGGCGTGTTGAATGGCGAAACTTAACGATTATATTAAAATATTAAATATTTCATTTCCTCGATTGGGAATCGAATCTACAACCTTTCGCGTTTACAGTATAAGTATATACAGATATATTATATCGGACAATGTTAATAGAGAGGGAAAGTTTATACGAAATATGTTTAAAAATATGTATAAGTAGGCTTTTAGTACATTTCCAAAGATTGATATTTTGTAAACATACTGTAATTTAAAATGAAGATATATTATAAGAATAAACCATTTATTGATTTTTGGGACAGCGAAATCGATGCGGGCAAAGCCGCGAGCAGATTGCTAGTGTAACACATGTCTTGAAAAAAAATCAGCTTCACGCTGTATCCAGCACACAGCAGGGTAGGCAGAGGGAACCGAGTATTAAGACACTCCGTTCCCCACTTTCTGCCGAATTCTGGAGGCATTGCGTGTTGAGTGGCAGAACTCAACGCCGAACTTAACCTCGACACCAGAGCGAAGAAATGGAAATATAAATTTAGGTAAATATTTCATCTCCTCGAGTGGGGATCGAACCCACAACCAGTCGGTTTTACAGTCACACCTCGTGCCGCTGCGCCACGACTGGCCTCAGTAACACATGTTGAAACATTGTAATTATCCTGGTACAGTCAATTGGAGTCGCCAGTCACTTAGTCGCAAGGCCAATTTGAATACGGGCCCAAACTATTTTGATTGGACTTTCAAATTGAGTCTTACAGCCCTATATTGAAGACGGAATAGTAATAGAACTAATAGGTTCCAGTCTTGTGGGTGGGTGAGAAGGGGTTGCAATTTAACGTTGGGGATATTGCGGGATGTATTTATTTATATTACTATGAGAACCCTCTTGCTTTGCTGGACAACCGTCGCTTATTATAACAATATTTCTTTTTGTACTGCTTTAGGTACTTTTGATTGTGAACTTACTACAATAAAAAACTTAGATACGTTAAACTATTTAAAATCATAGAAAGATATATAATATTCATATTTATTTTTTTGGTCTTTATTATAACAATATTTCTTTTTGTACTGCTTTAGGTACTTTTGATTGTGAACTTACTACAATAAAAAACTTAGATACGTTAAACTATTTAAAATCATAGAAAGATATATAATATTCATATTTATTTTTTTGGTCTTTATTATAACAATATTTCTTTTTGTACTGCTTTAGGTACTTTTGATTGTGAACTTACTACAATAAAAAACTTAGATACGTTAAACTATTTAAAATCATAGAAAGATATATAATATTCATATTTATTTTTTTGGTCTTTTTAAGAAGAACCATTCTTAAAATAAAAACAAATATATATAAAAAGAAAAGCTATAAAATAAGCCGAATTGTTTAGAATTTAGTACCAGTAATATTTCACTTACAGTAATAACTTATGTATGTATATGCTTTACGCTTCATCCCGCAAAGCTTAGTTAGCAGAGAATCTTATTTCAAGATTTTGTAGGCGGAACTCAACTGTGTACTTTGTCTCGTTAGCGCGAGGAAAATTTTTTTTAAATAAATCATTTTCCCGAGTGGGAACCCACTCCAAGTCCAACCCGCAACTTTTGCAGTCACACGCTTGCGCCTTCGTCCTAGACTATGTATTTTTTTTATTTTCTACCTAAAATTGAGACGTTGGATGTTGGGTGGTAGTTAAATTCCGCGTTGTGTATTACCAAAGCGGGAATATGAAATGATTAATTAAATTATTTTTCGACGAGTGGGTCTGAACCCACAACCATCACCTATAGTCAGACTGTACTGCGCCACAATGACCTGGATAAAATTAATGTAATATTACCAAATAAAATTTCAACTCATAACCATAATTCAATCATACATGCTCCAAATATCACGATATTATCATATAGGTATTTACTTTATAATAAAGTAAAGCTTTTTCCTGCGGCTTCGTCCTCGTGGTCAAATGTATATAACTAAAAGTTGTATTATAAATGATGCATTCTAATAGCAACTCTTACCGCAAGTGTATTTGGGTAAGTGCATCGAAACTATTGACACCTATATCAAAAATATTTTTTTTATTCGAACCGGTAAGTAGTTCTTGGGATTTATGCGTTCAAACCAAATAAATCTTTATAATATTAGTATTATAGTTTTTTTTTGAATTCGGACTATAAGTTCCTGGGTTAAGCGCGTTTAAGAAAGTAAATATTAATAAAATATTCTGAAGCCAGAAGCACAAGCGTTTGACTACAAAAGCGACTTTAAAAATAAATGGAAAGCGGGCACCAAAGGTGCGAGATATAGCGTGAGACCAAAAAAAATCAGATTTAAAATCAACCAAATCACTTCAAATCCATCTGGATTTCATACAATATTATTATTACGCAAAACAGCTATTAGTCTGGACCCTTTCTAACCGTCTCGTAAATAGCACCTAATAGATCCCCACCAACAAGCAATTACAAGTGACTAAATGTAATCAAAGTTTCTCAAGTAAACACTCTGTGTTGATATTGTTAGCTTTGATAAGATAATGAAGTTTTGAATCGATAGCTTCGCTTCGATTATTTGAATTAATAATTATTTTGAATCCCAATCAGAGGTTGGCGGATGTAAATGATATTGGTTTCTTGGATGTTGTTTCTTGTTGTAATATTATTATTTTATTTGTTAAATAAGTATAATAATAATTGTTTGGGGCCAGTCGTGGCGCAGCAGCACGAAGTGTGACTGTAAAACCGACTGGTTGTGGGTTCGATCCCCACTCGAGGAGATGAAATATTTACTTAAATTTATATTTCCATTTCTTCGCTCTGGTGTCGATGTTAAGCGTGGCGTTGAGTTCTGCCACTCAACACGCAATGCCTCCAAAATTAGGCAGAAAGTGGGAAACGGAGTGTCTTAACACTAGGTTCCCTCTGCCTACCCCGCTGTGTGTGGGATACAGCGTGAAGCTGATTTAATTATTTTTTTTATTTATTTGTTAAATATTTGTTGGAAGAGGTATGCAGATACCGTAGGTCCGCTAGGAATATATCGAGAACGTAAATAATATTTGCTTGTATTTTATTTCTCTGTTCTCGACTATATCATTTTATTGAACAGATCATTTTATTGAACAAACGATATGAACCATCGTATTTATTACTTTTTAAAACTTAATATGTGAAAATTCCATATAATCCTTTAAGAATTTCCAGCAACCATCTTGAGCCCCAAACCTACAATTCCATACAATCCAATAAGAAAACATAAATATCCACTTGGTAACACCCAACGTTACCACAAGACACATAAACCCTACTAAAAAAGCCCTAATCTCACCTCGGGCCTCGTAAATACCGCGGCACGTCGACGACGCTTATCTATGCTAAATTACTTGCGTTGTACCGCTCTTAACAGGTTAAACGGTTGTTTTGTTAATGCCTGGAGGCGACGCGCTCTGAATACTGATACTGGACTGATTAATGCTATTGGATTTTTCTTTTTTTTTGGTCGTGGTGTTGGTAGGAAATGGATTTGGATGGATGATTTTTTTATTATTAAATGAAATCAATTATTGTTCCAGGCCAGTAGAAGCGCAGGGGCACAAAGTGTGTCTGTAAATCTACTGGTTGTGCGTTCGATCCCGACTCGAGGAGATGAAATATTTATTTACATTTCTTTACTCTGGTGTACAGGGGAAAGCGCAGCGTTAAGTTCAAAGGCGGAAATTGGGGAACGGAGTGTCTTAGTACTAGGTTTCCTCTGCCTACCCTGCTGTGTGCGGGATACAGCGTGAAGCTGAAAAAAAAAATCAATTATAGTTAAATAACACCACGGTTGTTGGTGGTCCGTGCACTTTTCGGCGCTTTTTTTTCCTTTTGTTTTTTTGTGATTTGGATATTTTTTTTAATATATTTCTTTACACAAGACAAGAATTGGAGTTTTAATTTTTTTGTTTTGTTCTATTCGAGTGGTTGCGTTGCCTTGTTTTGGGTTCTATAATCTGTGTTTTTTCTTAATTTATTTATCGCCTCTTGGTCTTTATGAGAGATAGCTATCTTTAGTTTCTAATCTATTATATCGGTGAATTGAGATTCAGTGGCTCGACGGATGAACTTGCCGACGGCGTCTTCTTTTTTCGATGCATATTTTAGGATTAGAGGTAAAGAATATGGTTTTACGCAATGTTATAGTAATTTTTATTAGTTATCAATTACTTTTTGCATATAGTTCAGTTTTGAGGTTCACGCTGCGTCCCGCAAATAGCGGGATAGGCAGATGGAAACTAGTGCTTTGACACCTTGTTACCTGCGTGTTGAATGTGGTGGCGCAGTGGCGCGGTGTGACTGTAAAACCGACTGGTTGTGGGTTTGATCCCCACTCGAGGAGATGAAAGATTTACTTAAATTTATGTTTCCATTTCTTCGCTCTGGTGTCGAGGTTAAGCGCGGCGTTGAGTGCTGCCACTCAACACGCAATGCCTCCAGAAATCGGCAGAAAGTGGGGAACGGAGTATCTTAACACTAGATTCCCTCTGCCTACCCTGCTGTGTGCGGGATACAGCGTGAAGCTGATTTGATTTTGATTTGATTTTTGAATGGCAGAGCTTAACGTCTCGCTATTGTCAAGTAGGTATAGATGTAAGGCTCACCACTTCTTACCCAATTTCCAGATAATGTATGCGTTAATTACCAGGACTGGCAGAAATCTAGAATATATATTTTTTTCTCAGACTAGAAAAATCTCAAAAGGTATAACATATATTTCTTCAAGTTAAAATAGAATCTTTAATAACTGCTGAATGTATGTAGTCAAACATTTTTAATTAGACCACAATGATGCTTATAAAAAAATTGCTCGTGAATAAAAAAATTAAAATTAAATAAATTAGCTTCGCGCTGTATCCCGCACACTGCAGGGTAGGCAGAGGGAACCTAGTGTTAAGACACTCCGTTCCCTACTTTCTGCCGAATTCTGGAGGCATTGCGTGTTAAGTGGCAGAATTCAACGCCGCGCTTGTCCTCGACACCAGAGCGAAGAAATGGAAATATAAATTTAAGTAAATATAGCATATCATCGAGTGGGGATCGAACCCACAACCGGTCGGTTTTACAGATACACTTTGTGCCCCTGCGCCACGACTGGCCTCTAACTAACAAAAATGTTAGTACTATACTCGTAATTGAGTACAACACTTGAGACCAGTGAAAATGAATACTTTTCTGCTTATCACCGCATTTTGAAAGACAAAACGCTTTGTTGATATCTTTAACATTTTAATTAGTTAGTCTATAAAGTAAATATGTCAAAATAACATTTGTGGATATTAAATGTGTGTTCAATAAACATCACTTTTACAGTTAGTTCTACGGTTGAGACTATGCTTTCAATAATAACAGTAATTCAATATTTATTTAGCAATATAATCTGTTATTAAGTACTTGGTAGGTTTCTCATCTTATTGCATTGTTAGATGAAACTGATACTTTGCCGAATATCGCTAAATTAATATTGTTATATGATTATAGAACTGACCTGGATATGGCTCTTGGCAGCATGGATAGTATCTCTCGTGTCTTTCGGCGGGCACTCCCAGGATATCCCATTCCACAGAAGGATAATATTCGCGTAGATCAATACCAACTTCCACCATGTCACCCTTTTTCTGGTTTATATGTTTTAAATCAATCTAGGGAAAAATATTAATTGTCATGAGCTGGGTTAATTTACAGTAGGTATTTTTATTCCGTCTTCGTGTATAGTAGATATGTATACTGTATACGTAGTGATTGCAAGTTCATATCCTGCTCACTCAACAGAATAGGCAGATGAAACGGCTGAACGGCTTTACTAAATAGAATAGCCAAATGACACGCCTTCTTGTTGGAGTGACGTAAAGATAATAAATAATTAGAATATAATGTACCATTTTCCTAATTCAGGAACCTATAGTTATCACGAATACTGCTATTATGTCATGATCGTCCAAATTTTAAACACATATAGATATACCACAACGGTCGCAGGATCGATTCCCTGGATGGATTATTTCTTTTTCCTGGCTACGGTAACAAGAAAAAGCGTGGCATTGATTTTCGCCAATTAATTTTTCAGGAATCCTTTTCCCTCTATCTTGCTATAAGCGAGATACGGTGTGAAACTAACAAAGAAATTAAAACTTATAAATTCGTACCTGATCGCCGTCATAGCTCCAAGATCCAAATTTCAAGAAGCATGTCTGTTGATCAAAAGGGAAGTATCTGACATCGATCTCACACGACGATTTGAATATAGCTGGTGGTGTCCACAGCACTTTGCCGGTGTGGTGAAGAACTGCTTTGGTCATAGTCGTCACTACGTACTCTCCGTCCGCACTGTTAACAATTTTCAATTGTAAGATCACTTAAACCGGTTAAGTGTGAGTTGGACTCATCGACCGGGGATTCCGTACCAATTTCAGGATTACTGACAACGGGAAGTACAACAAAGTTAGTTGACAAATTTAAGTATGCACTCCTTTTGTATGAAATGAACTACTGCTGTTGCTGCTGTTTGCTGACACATCGTGACCTCCAGATGCATGATCTAGATAGACGGATAGATGAACAACAAAGTGATATAATGGTCCGTCTTTCCTTTTTATCTCATATGATATAAGTAATGTTTTTTAGCTCTCAGTGTTGTTCTATTTGGGTGGCACTAATTTAGTTGGTAAGGGTTGTCGTGGCATAAATAAATAAACTATTTTCACTTTCTCGCCGCGGTAAGAAGACAAAGCCCGGCCTTGAGAACCGCCACTCATCACGCAACGTTCACGATACTTAAGTGGCTAGTGGATGAACGTAATATTTTAACGAGCTTCCTTGGCTTAAGCTGTTACATACCAGACACAGTGTAAAGCAAAAAAAAATTACACATACACAAAGACGCCATATAAAAAATCAAGTTACATCTCACAACATTTGATTAACGTCCAAATCAAGGAAAACATTTAAGGGAGTATATTCGAAGCACCACCATTATTCAAGTGTATCTGCAAATTTGTTTCACAGTTTATCCTTTGTACACAACCGTAAGATTGGAGAAGGCACGAGGACGGAATACATCGTTTAAACGGCGGCGGCCCCCCATTCATCGTATAAATCCCATCATTTGAAAATATACGTGGTTATATTACGTTAGAATTGCTAAGATAAAGTTCTAAATTTATCTGTTGTAGTTATTTCTTTATGTTTTAGTTTGTTTGTTTTTGTTTGTAAATATTGTGGTTGAATAGTAAGTAAGAATAAGCTGTAAGTAAAAAACTATTTTAACTAAATGAGAATTAATATAACGATAATAATGATTATTATTATCTTAAAAAAATAAAGAAGCAGAAGAATAAAAAAATATTTAAATGTTTTTATAAACGTAAGAAGTTAATTCGGAAGCCTTTTCTGACTTTCGAATGAAACTTGTCAATTGCTTCTAATAAATTTAAGGCGTAAGTGGCCAACTTCGAAGTTAATCAATCCATTATATAGCCAAGCTAGCCGATACAACGAGCACCTTGTAGAATGACTTTTGAAGGGTCAAGTATAATAGAAGAACCCATAAACTATAGCGCACTTGCTCTCCCGCCGAAAATGTTCGTTCACCTGTTTGTATGATGATTTGACTAACATAATGTAGTCAACGTGGTTAAACACTGACAAATTAAATCTGGACTTGACACAAAGAAGAAAAAGAATATATAAAAGAAGAAAAAGAATAAATTAATGTTAGAGATGAAGAATAAATAAATGTTAGATATATTCTAATTTATCCATCTCAGCAGTTTGAACGTGCCCATATCAAAATTAACATAGTTAATTCATAAAATTAAAATTAAAAAAAATTTGCTTCACGCTATATCCCGCACACAGCAGGGTAGGCAGAGGGAACCTAGTGTAAAGACACTCAGTTCCCCACTTTCTGCCGAGTTCTGGAGGCATTGCGTGTTGAGTGGCAGAACTCAACGCCGCGTTTTAACTTAACGCCATTCTAGAGCAGTTCTAGCGTAGTGGCAAAGTCTGCCTCTAAAAGAGATGGTCGGGAGTTTGATTTAAATTGTTTTTATTTCCTAGTTCTAGTAGACAAGAAGTGACATCGAGCTACTTCACACTACAAACATTAATTAGGAATTTAGATTTTGACTGTATCTATGTAGATACATATGTATGTCTATGGGTATGGATGTTCATCTGTTCCCTCATAATTTCTAAACTAGTTATCAAAATTAGACAAATGGGGTATCGTTTTTTTTTTACGGAAAAGGACAAGGCAAACGAGCGTTCGGGTCACCTGATGGTAAGTGATTACTGCCGCCCACGGCCCCGTGCAACACCAGAGGTGCTACAGGTGCGTTGGCTGCCTGTAAGGTGAGTTGGGCGCCGGAGCCCGGCATTACCTGATGTGAAACGCAGTGGCATAAAGCCACTACTCAACGCTGATTTCAAATGCCTGCGGTGGTAATGATCCGGTCGAGTCTGCCTATGTGAGAGTTAGAAGCCTCTTCTTCATCCACTGGTTGTAGGCTACATGACGTCACTTAAAATTGACTACTGCGCTTTCTAGGGGACTTAGAATGAAGAACAAAAAAACATTTTTTTACGTGTTGTGTGGGGATCAAATGAAAGAGCTTTCTTAGCACATTTCTACTATGTAAATATTATTAGCTGTTGCTCACGGCTTTGCTTTGCACTTGATAATTTCAAGAATTTATAAAATCACTTCTAAGTTAGGTATCATAATTGGACAAATAACTCCAAAATAAGTTAAATAAAAAGAAAGTTTTAAAATTAAAACCCGACTACTAAAATACACTCTAAAAAGTACGAAACAAGAAAACAGTCTCCGCCGAAGTTGTTAGGTATAAACTTAAAAATTAACCACCTACTGTAGCGTAAGAGATTCATTATATAACAAAAAAAAAATAAAGTTAAAAGGCATACAATCACGCCTATTCTTTCAACATATCTTATATCAGTATGAGGTTATATAAAAATTTTGTATAAATAAATTCAGTAGACACTATTTCCTCGTTCCATAGTTTAAGAGCGTGTGTAGCAGTTAGTACGCGACTTGTGGATTTGATTCTCAATTGAGGAAATATTTTGTCATTTCTACACTCTGGTGTCGAAGCAAAGCGCGGCGTTGAGTTACAGCCTACAGTGCCTTATGCGGGATACAGTGAAGATAAGACAAAAAAAACATAACACAACTATACAGCCATCACAAGCATGTACCTAAAAACTATATAAAAAAAAATAATATCAAATTAAATCAGCTTCACGCTGTATCCCGCACACGGCAGGGTCGGCTGAGGGAACCTAGTGTTAAGACACTCCGTTCCCCACTTTCTGCCGAATTCTGGAGGCATTGTTGAGTGGCAGAACTCTACGCCGCGCTTAACCTCGACACCAGAGCGAAGAAATGGAAATATAAATTTAAGTAAATATTTCATCACCTCGAGTGAGGATCGAACCCACAACCAATCGGTTTTACAGTCACACTGGCCTGACTGACTGGCCTCAGTAAACTATATATTTCTATCAAAATTAATATATAAATTCCCACACGCCACAATATATCAACCCCATTATAAATTGAATGAACACAGTATAAGATTGGTCGCACGTGCGTCTCCATTCTTCATGATTAATAGTGCGCCGTTCTGTTTTGACACTACATGATGTATCATTTCTATTTCTTGTCGATATTTGCTATCAATTAGCTTTAAGTGTTACATGTTGGTTGTTGGTTTTGGTTATTTTTTGTATATATATGGTTAATTTTATGAGGTCGTAATGGGGCAGTGGTTATGGGTTCACATAAAAATGTTAGTAGGATTGATATTACTGACGTTTTTATGTATACTAAACGTAAGTTAAATGGCGGCGTAGAGTCCTGTCACTTAACGCACAGTGACTCATATTTACGGAGAAAATAGAGAAAGTAGGTATTCAATCCAAGTGGAAATAAATACGGTTGATATTCACTCAGGAAGCTAATGACGGTTATATATCTATTGTAAATTATGTTTTGAAAAGAGCAACTGTAGAATTTCTTGCCAGCTCTTGATATTTCTATGACTGTAAAACCGATTGGCTGTGGGTTCCATCCCCACACGAGGAGATGAAATATTTATTTAAATTTATATTTCCATTTCTTCGCTCTAGTGTCGAGGCAAAGTGCGGCGTTGAGTTCTGGCTCTCAACACGCAATGCCTACAGAATTAAGCAGAAAGTGGGGAACGGAGTGTCTTAACACTAGGTTCCCTCTGTCTACCCTGCTGTATGCGGGATGCAGTGTGAAGCTGATTTATTTATTTAATTTATTTAGTATTTTTTATTGTTAAATTGAGAAGCTCGATCCCACAACCGTAACATCTACAGTCATACACTGTGCCACTGGGTCACGACGGCCTCAACAGATATTTACTATAGGTTTAATCGAATAACTGTTTACTAGCGCATACATTGTAAAAAATCAAAAGACTTAAAATTTTTCGCCAAACATCCAATTCACCGTACAAAATATGTACACGAGAAAAATGATTTGCAACATTTAGTAGCTTGCAACCGGATTTCCAATAAAAAAAATAAACGAATCGTATCCGACGAAAATTTCAATTTTGCAATTTAAAATTTATACGAGTCGTGTTTTTATTTTCATTAAGTTGATCTGTAACCAAATAGAGTGACATAAGAAATCATGTTATTTTTTTCATCATCATCATCATCATCATCATCATCATTTATATTATAATACAGAAGTAACTGCAGTAGTACAATACAGTATAAATAAAAATACATTTATTTTATACATTGTAATTTTAAAGTGTTATTCCACACGTACACTTAGGAAAGAAAAATACTTATTTAGAAAACGTATAAAAATTTGAACGTAGCGGGACTCGAACCCGCGAAACCTCCTGGAAACCACCCAGGTGAGGATGAACTGACCGACCTGGTTCGAGTTCCGCTATGATAAAATTTTTATACGTTTTCTAAAAATGTACATTTATTTTATATAGATGGATAGGGCAGAAAGAATCTCATGTTATGATACTCCTTGCCTGTTACGTGGTAAAGCTCATCGCCGCGCGTTGACTTGTTAACAGATCGAGGAAATGAAAATAATTAATTTCTCGAGTGGAAATCGAACCCACGACCGTCGCGATTACAGTCAGATGTTGCCGTAGCTGCGAAACCACGAACCCAATTTTATCGTGTGATGAACACGGTGTCCATTTAAAATGGTTATGATATTTGACATGAAACGAACGTCCAGTTCGTTTTATTATCTCGTTTACATATAAAAAGAGAACTTCTATTGATTACTGTAGTAGCCAGTGCCTTTTAAATTTTAACTTGTAGTATACATAAAATGGAAAATCCTGTTTTAATCATATAGAACTACCCTACGCTCCATAACCTGCCTACATTTATACTCGCTGGTAGACTAAGCGCAGCGTTGAGTCCCGCAAATCAATACGCAATGTTTTATTAAATCCATAGGCAGTGGGATTCTGGATATGTATTGAGGGGTGGAACTCAACGCCGCGCTTTGCTTCGTTACAGCCTCGTTCTGGAGCGAGGAAATCAAAATATTAAATACTCTTTTGCCTCTAATAGGGATAGAATCCACCACCTGTCTTTTTTAATAGCACGCTACTGGCCCTGAGCCACGACTGCCCTCCAATCAAGTATTATATATTATTTATGCAAACGAAAGTTACGATATTAAATAAAAATAAACGCCATACATACATTATAATAAAAATAGTAAACTGTACTTTTTTATATTTATATATATATTCCAACAACATAGCAGGTTATTTCAGTTTTATTGCTCTTAACGTCCCGTAATATATTTTTTGATCTATCGATATTACTATTCAATTTAGTTCGCTACATTTACCTCTTTTTTCGAACGGAAATGTAATTTTGTGTAACATGATACTGTTATCTAAAATTTTTTTTTTCGGCATCTGGAATTTACAAACTATATTAAATTAGTACTAGTAAATATTCAAGGCCTTGATTTAAAATTAAAAGCGAAATACATAGTGATTTATCACTATTTTCTTTTTAGGGTTCCGTATCTCAAAAGATAAGAAACGGAACCCTTACAGGATTCGTTTGTAGTCCGTCTGTCTAGCTAGATCATTTATCTCCAGATTGTGTGGATTTATCAAATTGAAATTATATATAAAAATATAAATATTCAAGACTATGGTTCTTCAAAGCACAGAAAAAATCAAACTTCTAAGTCAACAAACATAATATACACAGATACAGTTCCATTTTGTATGTAAAATCATTGCGTAATCAAAACCTCTAGAGTACTTACCGTGGTCCTACAGTTATAAAAGTTTGAACAAAGTGAGAACTTACAGTACAAATAAATAAAAAAATCCGAAAGGAGAAAATTTATAGATATTTAACAGAAAAAAATCACTACATACTACTTATATGTGTATTTCTTTTTTTTATCAGCTTCTCGCTGTATCCCGCACGCTGCAGGGTAGGCAGAGGGAACCTAGTGTTAAGACACTCCGTTCCCCACTTTCTGCCGAAATGTGTATTTCACTTTATACAAAATGAGAACACATTCCCGGAAACTTAGGTTTGTCAATTTTTATAAGTTATGCTTCCCGTTGACCTACCGAAATTGGTACAGAAGCCTCGGTGGGCGAGATCGAGTCGCATTTAACTGATTTTTTTAAACAATAATAAGAAAAATACCCGAAACTATTCTAAAGTAATTTACCAAATCGATTTGTTATTATTATTATCTTAGAATATTTACATAAAATCAAAAATCAAATCAAATCAAATCAGCTTCACACTGTACTCCGCACGCAGCAGGGTAGGCAGAGGGAATCTAGTGTTAAGATACTCCGTTCCCTTTACTTTCTGAGGAATTTTGGAGGCATTGCGTGTTGAGTGGCAGAACTCAACGCCGCGCTTTGCCTCGACACCAAAGCGAAGAAATGGAAATATATATAAGTAAACATTTCATCTCCTCGAGTGGGGATCGAACCCACAACCAGTCGGTTTACAGTCACACTTTGTGCTCCTGCGCCACGACTGGCCTCTACATAAAAGCACGTACATTTAATCGATCAAGACTGACCAATACCAAGTTCCACTCATCATGAAACCGCTAACAATACTTCCCATAAACAATTGTGAAATAGCTAACATCCCATACCCATAATTGGCGTATAACAGGCCGCCCTGAACTTAGTTCGTGAACATTCATTAGGGCATTACATAGCACCAAATTGCATTGTACTGACTAACTTGTTCTGACATGTTATAATGAGAAACAGGAACATCGACGTCTGCATTAAAATTGATGGAATGACAAACAAACCGGTGTTGCGTCTAACAGAATATTGTATGAGTTGGAATGTAATAGAAATATGCTCATTAATATATATAGAGTGTTGCAGTCGTTTATGTTTGTATGTGTCATATTTGGTGGAAATTTAGTGGTTGCTTCGAGTACTTGTATGACATCTATATTTAAAATAGTGAATCGGTGTCTGTACATGGAAGATATATAAGAAAAAAAGTTCTTGGTGCCGTTGAATAGTGTAATAGGAGCAAAAAATTGTGATTTTTAATATTTTTGTCTGTTTGTACATGTTTGAACACGCTAATTTCAAAAATAGCTAAACCGATTTCATTGCGATTTTCATACTATATATCCATCATATTAAAGAATGTTGTATGACAAAGTTACTATGTTAATATATAATATTTAACTGTGTTATTAAAATTATATTGTTTAATATCGGTATAGATATTGTTCTTAAAATTATATTATTGTTAGAAAACGAAAGTAACTAATGCTGATTAGTAAATTTATAATTATGTAGTTCAAGCGGGCGAAGCCGCGAGCGGGTCGCTAGTTTGGAATATAACCGTTATTATTAAAAATACTTATAACTACTTATATTATAATTAAATATGTACATTTTGGAAACTCCTATAACTACAAAATTACTGACATTTTGTACAATTGTTTCTATTTAAATGTGACCTATTTTAAGTTATATATTGCACGGTGTTTAGTTCCGACACTCAATTACAATTTGAGCGTTGAGTTGAATTGAGTTGAGGATCTGAACACCGTACTTTTACCTTTAGCAGCGGCAGCCTTTATTACTAGAGCGAAGGAATTAAAATATTAAATATTTTTCTTTTCACAAGTGGGAATCGAACTCACAATCGGTTTTACAGTCGTACGCTTGTACTCCTGAGCCACGACTAGCCTCAAGTTGTGTATTACATATTCTGTACCCACAATATATAAAATAGTCGACAATACTAATATAAGGGTGAAATAAAATAAATCAGACACAGAATAAGGTGTAAAATCCACGTAGATATACCGCTGTAGTAACGGAGGAACGCCTCGAAACCGTAAATATAGTAAAATGCTAAAGGCTTTTTGTATCCACTTACTTGTTATATAGAACGATATCCGGGAGCCAAATGTGCTCGGAAGGCACATAAAGTTCCTTCACGCCCCCGTATTCTGAGGGGTCCCATTTAAATTTGTGGTCCTCCCATTCCTGTAACGTTTCCACTATTATAATAATATTTCTCTTGAGTAATATATATTTCTGATGATAGCTGTGAGGTAACTAATAGCTGCGTAGAACATAGATGGCTGTAAATGCGATGATTGTGGGTTCATATCATACAATAACTAAACCGAGAACTTCTTTTAACTTTCCTATACCCGCGCTAATTTTTGTTATATTTATTTATTCTGGCAAGCTATATATCTCGTATAAAAACAAAATGTGTATTAAAATTAAGCTGGTTACAAATCTAGAAAGAAGTAAGTGAAAATCCCGAATCGGTATTTTATTTTAGTTTCACCCTGTATCCTGCACATATTGAGGTAGGCAAGAACTGGGGAACCTAATGTCAAGATACTCTATTTTTCATTAAGACACTTCCGTTCATCTCTTTCCGCAGAAGTCACTAGGCACTGCGTGCTGAGTAGCAGAAACCAACGCCGCGTTGCGCCGCTACCAGGGCGAGGAAATTATAATATTTCACTTCCTAGAATGAGAATCGAAGCCACGACCGTCGCGTTTATAATCGCACGATTGGGTACCTACGTCCTGCACTTGACTCGCTAGTGTTTTCGGAAAATAAAAGGCTAAATAGGCAAATGCGTTTCAGTCCCATAGATCAGTGCGAGGGTATCTATATATAAGTTGTTTTATTTACATAATATTATATTACTTTGGGAAAGAAGCAGATATATATTTTTAGTCTAAAAATAGTTTAAATAGTTTATACTCACATGTTCAAGCCAAACGTTCGTTGTCAGGATTTGATCTTTCAGATTCTGTGAAAAAGAAAATGAATGATATACTATGCAAAACAAACACGGATGACTTAATGGGAACGGAGTCTCTTAACACTAGGTTCCTAGGTTGCCACTACCTATCGTGCCATGTGGGGGTTACAGTTTAAAGCTAAAAAAGAATATTAAATATTAATTTTTCTAAGTAAAATTTGAATTTGCTAGCATCGTACCGTCCACAGATATTCTCTGATAGCTGTAGCTAAACCATAGATTTACATAAATTAATCAATTGTCAAGGTGTTAACTAGTCCTAATGTCGTTAAGGATCTTAGTATGTTCAATTAATTTATAAGGTGCCTTCTGTATGTATTACTGCTGTTGTTCTAAGTTGTTAATGATTTTGATCGCTGAGCAGAAAGTTATAGGTTCGATTTCTTAGATATCTGTTTAAACGAAATAGTTGTCGATAGACTATCGTGGCGCAGGGGCATAAACATGTGACTGTAAACGCGACGGATGTAGGTTCAAGTCTCACTCGGGTAGTAAAATATTTAATATTTTATATTTCCTCACTCTACATTGAGTTCCGCAACTCAAGAATTCTGCGGGAAGTGAGGAAAGGAAAGTTTAATAGGAAAGGAGTGACTTAACACTAGATTCCCAGGTTCCCTCTGCTTATCCTGCTATAAGTTAATTAATATAATATTTATCTATATCTACGCAATTAATAAATAACTTACCTAAATACAGTTAAAAAAAATTAAATCAGCTTCACGCTGTATCCCGCACACAGCAGGGTAGGCAGAGGGAACCTAGTGTTAAGACACTCCGTTCCCCACTTTCTGCCGAATTCTGAAGGCATTACGTGCTGAGTGGCAGAACTCAACGCCGCGCTTGTCCTCGACACCAGAGCGAAGAAATGGAAATATAAATTTCAGTAAATATTTCATCTCCTCGAGTAGGGATCGAACCCACAACCAGTCGGTTTTACACAAACAGTCACACTTTGTGCCCATGCGCCACGACAAGCCTCATAAAGGTAAATACAGTTATTTACCTAATATTTTAGAAATCTATAAACAATAATATATTCTATACACTGTCCCGTTATCTAATATAGACGAAGTTGCGGACAGCGAGTAAAAATGAACTATCTCAACTCAGCTTTCTTATATTGCTGGTGAAGGCGATCGATTTGTAGAAATTTTGAGAATTTGCCAAGAAACCCTCCGGCCACATCAACATGTATCCAAGTGATAAAGGCAAGGAGGAAAAAGGAAGTAAAAGTTATTTTAGTGGAAATGAAATATTTTTATGTATGTTGTCATTTAAATGGTTACATACGATCTTTGATTACATTGTATTTGGTGTAATTTTTTTTGGTATTTTTTGTTATTTATTTGATTTATATTCCGAAATTGGATATAAGTGGGATTTGAATCCAGAATTATTGTGTATATTTAACAAGATCAGAAATTTAGACACTCTCAAGACACTCTTGTTCAGAGAACAAGAGTGTCTCTACTTTCCACCGAATTCCAGAAGCATTGTGTATTAAGTGGCAGAACTCCACGTCACACTTTGCCTCGTTACCAGAGCGAGCCAAATAAAATACGAAATATCATATGCTCAAGTTGAAATCGAACCCACAACCTATCATTTAACAGTCGAACGTAGTTAAACATAATCAATATTTAATTAATACGTTTTCTTTTTATTTAAATTAAAAAATAAAGCAATCAATATGCTCTCGTTGTAGAACTAAGTGGAATTTCTAATGACGTAGAAAGGCTTAGAAATGCAACAATTTAGAGTCTGGGGATCGTGAGCGTCCATCCCATTTCAATTACGGCCCTTAGCACTTGAGTGAAGTTTGTACAATAATAGAGAAAATTTTGTCGAATTTACTTTGTATATTTCGTATTTACTTACTGAATGATTAAATTGTGATAGCAAAGGAGGAGGTAGCAGCTTCGATTTCCATTTTATACATACATGCAAGCATCTTTACTAGTATACAATAATATTTATTAGGCATATAGGCATTATTTATATAAATTTATATGTTGACTCCTTTGAGAATTTAAAAGGTCTTTAGTAAAATATAAATCTACTAGGCTATTTGTTTAAATAAAAAATTTAGAAACATAGATATAAGATCAACATTTTGTGCGAAATACTGTGTTTTTCATGCATTTTATATTTGAAAAAAAAAAAAATGCAATTTGACATTTTATCTCTTAATTTTTTTATTATTGTTACTAAATTTTTAACTTACTTTTTCAAACTAACTCTAGAAAAAACTCTAACAAAACTGTACGCGAACGGCTGGTTCTTTTTTAGCTTTACATATCTCGCTAATAACGAGAAAGGTGGATGACCTGGGGATCTGCTGTCAAGATATTCTCCATTAATTTCTGCATTTCTCCACTTTCCGCCGAATTCTTGAAGCATTGGTCTGCGTGGAATTGGTTAAAATCAATGCCACGCTTTAGATGGCTAGTAGTCAATAAAAAGATTTGTATATTGTAAAAACAACTTTAAAGACTAGTATTATGAAAATTTGAGTCATTTTCTTTATAACAGCCATGATAAATGGAAGGAAGTAGTGACGTAGAGGCACGAGCGTGTAACAAGCGTGTGTAGGTTCGATTCTCACTTAAATTAAATATTTAATATTTTCCTTTTTCTTTTCTCCGGTGTGGAAACAATCTATGGCGTCGAGTTCCACAACACACTACGCCTCCATAAATCTACATAAAATGGGGAACGGAGTGTCTCAACACAAGATTCCCTTTACCGCGCTATGTACATACAGCTGCAAACAAAAAAAATACAAAAAAAAGATTATTATAAACATACGTCGTATCTACGTATAGTATTACATAAACTGCTTAATATGTATGACACGAAGCCTCTGAAAGTATACAAACATTTTACATTTTGTCTTTGTGCCCATAGTTAACATTCCAGAAGTAAACCGTTGAGGAGTTACGCGAGGCATCCACACCACTGTCGAGTTATAACGTAATTTAAATGTTAATATTGGGACCCCTTTTATCTTATTTTCGTACCAACATAAATCTAGGTGTTTTAGTAATTTTCATATTTTATTTTAGGGGTTTATAATTTATTTTAGGGGTTTGTAATAGTGTTGTTTAGTTGAGGGTAGTTTTTTTGTAGTTAGATTTGTATGGTATTGAAGAAGAATTGTATTAAGAAATTTGGATATATTGAGTTCCATTCCATTAAGGCTCTCGGTGTATTTGTGAAGATATAACATTTATATTTACAATTTTTTTATATAATAGTATGTTTATAAACTTAATCATGAAGATATTTATTGTATTCTCTCAACTTTACAGGCAGAGGGAACCTAGAGTTAAGACACTCCGTCACACGTCCCCATCCCAATCCCAATCCATCGAATATTCGAGACCATGCGTGTTGAGTGCCGTGCTTGCCTTGTAACCAGAGCGATGTAATAAGAATAATAATGTCTTAGCACTAGGTACCTTTGCTGGCTAGGTTGCAATATAATTTCAGCGGCGCTGAGTTACGCTAGTTTAAACGAGTCCGTTTAAACCAGCGTAGCTCAGCTATCTCTAAATATGAAATTGAGAATTTTAAGACTAAGCTCATATTGCCTACAGCTACACAAGACGCACGACGATAGAAAAAGAGATAAATATAAAATTCCTATTTTTTCATAAGCAATTTGTAGCCATTTAAAAAATCTAATTAAATCAGCTTCACGCTGTATCCTGCACACAGCAGGGTAGGCAGAGGAAACCTAGTGTCAAGACACTCCGTTCCCCATTTTCCGCCGAATTCTGGAGGCATTGCGTGCTGAATGACGAAACTCAACACCGCGCTTTGCCTCGACACCAGAGCGAAGAAATGAAAATATAAATGTAAATAAATATTTCACTTTCTAGAGATCGAACCCACAACCAGTCACACTTTGTGCCTCTCCGCCACGACTGGCCAATTTAAATTTAAGGAAATTACTTTAGTTCTGTGCACACCACCCGGATGTCAGTATACAACAAGTTATAGGTTTTTAATTAACCAAATGTCAACAAAAGTCACGACCGCTTCCCATATTAAAGTCAACTGTCGAAATATATTCCTATAGGTAAATAGTAATTTGTGTTATCAATGCCATAGTAGCGCTGTGGCTGTCTGTTTTGTGTTCACGCGATAGTTGTGGGTTCGAAGCAGATTTTTATATATTTTGAAACTAAATTAAATTAAACTATTCTTGAAACTTGAGGCCGGTCGTGGCGCAGCGGCACGAGGTGTGACTGCAAAACCGACTGGTTGTGGGTTCGATCCCCACTCGAGGAGATGAAATATTTACTTAAATTTATATTTCCATTTCTTCGCTCTGGTGTCGAGGTTAAGCGCGGCGTTGAGTTCTGCCACTCAATGCCTCCAGAATTCGGCAGAAAGTGGGGAACGGAGTGTCTTAACACTAGGTTCCCTCTGCCTACCCTGCTGTGTGCGGGATACAGCGTGAAGCTAATTTAATTTAATCTTTTTAATTTTTGAAACTAAATAATAAATAATTTATTTAGTTCGTTTGGTGAAACAAGGAACAAATTTAACAGTAAATACATTGATAACGGAAAATATGTTGAATGCTATAATTAAAAGGTAATCAAAAATGAAAAAAATATATATTAAAGCAAATTATATAAATATTTACAACAGCTATCCTTACTTGATACAGGATACAAGACTCACCAGATCGATTAGTTGAGATAGTCTCAAGCCCAGCTTCACCAGCACAGTGTTGTTGTTTTTATCAACAGGCCTTATCAGCCTATTGTAGTTGCTTAGAAGGTCATCATATAATCTCTTGGCGTCAGGATTAGCGAGACATATGCCGAAAATAAATAAAAAACTCACACAAATACCCTTCATAATAACAAACACTTGACTCTACGTTATTTTAACTAGAAAAAAATTGTAAAAATAACTTTCTTTCACATTTCTTGTATAGTTTTATTAGTTTTTAGTTATAAATTAAGTGATTTTTAGGTTTATTTTAGGAAAAAAATTGTCAAAACGCCCGTCGATCGTAGGCGACAGTGGCGCCGCTACTGGCGGGAAATCGCATTACATTATATTTTACTGCGCAAACTCCGTTCTCAGTGGCGTAGCGAGCTTAACTTGCGCCCGGGGCAAAATATTTTTTTAGCGCCCCCCAGGTGAAAACCTTATAAGTTCATCTCTATAATAAGACAGTAAAAATATATTATCTGTACATTTAGTAATGTTGACTGAAATGGACACTTCAAAAAAATAATAGAAATCAAAAATATATTTTTTTAATTTCTTGTCTGTCTGTCTGTCTGTCGATATGTATGGTCACACTTTTCTCTGAAAGTACTGAACCGATTTATTTAAAAGTTTCACCAATTGCTTTGTATTAACTCAACTTAACTATTAAAGTGTTTTCATCAAAATCGGTTCATTAAAAAAAAATATCGTCATTTGAATGAACTCAAGGCATTGGTTTGCCTGCGAATGTTACATAGCAATCGCGCTGGTAAGATTCCTGGCTAAAGACATTCGAAACATCTTGGTTATATGACTGTTGATAAAAATATATATTTTTGAAGCACTGTCATATAATATTTTATACAATAAAGTAAACAAAATTGAATTGTTAGTGGTAATTACCGTCATAAATCATAACAGTTAAGTTAAAGTCGTAATTAATTCAACATAGGGATAAAGAACGATTTGATCTTGAAAGAAATATCAAGTATCAAAATGCCTAAGAACATCCTTTCTACTTGTACACTGTAATAACTACATATTTACCAATTGTACATTTAGCTAATAATATATGTAACTCATTTTAAAAGTGTACATGAGTTGATATGCAATTATTACAGTTATTTTACAAAGAATATTATGAATCATTACCCAAATAAATAACGTTCAATCATTAAATCAACATTTAAGGCTGTTTCTTGAAGCAGTAAATTAAATTATTAACTGACATCAGCACATTTAAGGTAAAAAGAACGTAATGTTACGAAATATATACGTATAATAAATAATTAGCTTTATGTATATTTTATATAATAAATATCAACATTGATCGTATTTTTTAGTTCGAAACAATCAAAAATTCTTATAGAAATTACGATAATGTCGTAAAAAAATCATATTAGAATATTATAGACTAGCGGCCCGCCCACGGCTTCGCCCGCTTAAAATACATGATTATTGATTTAATAAGCGGAATTGATCGACAACTATAATGACTTCTAATATGATTTTTTTACGACATTATCATCAAAGAATTTTTGATTGTTTTAAATAAAAAAATACAACCATTGTTGATATTTGATATTTATAAAATATACATAAAGCTAATTATTTATTACACGTATATATTTTTGTAACTTTGTTGTGATGTTCTTTTTACCTATATAATATACTCGTAATGTACTAGTTAAATGTGCTGATGTCAGTGAATAATTTAATTTACTCATTCAGAAACAGCCTTAAATGTTAAATTATTGATTTGAAGGATTCATAATATTCTTTGTAAAATAACTGTAATAATTGCGTATTCACTCTTGTACAGCTTTTAAATTAGTTACATATATTATATGAACGAACCAACCAAAAAATCTTTGTATTTACTTGATATTTCTTTCAAGATCGTTCTTTATCTCTGTGTTGAATTAATTACGACTTCTTTCAAATGACGATAACTTTTTTTTTAATGAACCGATTTTGATGAACTAAACTTTAGTAGTTAAGTTGAGTTAAAACAAAGCAATTGGTGAAAATTTTCAAGTAAATCGGTTCAGTACTTTCAGAGAAAAATGCGGACAAAAATATGTCGACAGACAGACAAGAAATTCAAAAAAAATATTTTTGCTTTCTATTATCCTTTTTAAGTGTCCCTCTATTCATTTCAGTCAAAATTACTAAATGTACAGACAAAATATTTTTACTGTCTTATTATATATAGAGATAGAGATTAAAGTAATAAAAAATCATATAAGAAGTCATTTTAGTTGTCAATCAATTCTGCTTATTAAATCAATAATCATGTAGTTTAAGTTTTAATCAATAATATCATCAAAGTTAATCATTTCAAATTTTTCTCTTTTCACACTTAAAAATGCGAGCTTACTTAGGCGATTTATCGTTGATCGTAGATAGCAATTGATACTGAGATAGTCAGAAGAACTTGCAGTGCCACTCCCAGATTTGGAAAAACATCATCATACGAGATTATAAAAGTAAGCAAATCTAATGGGGTTTTAGGTTCACTTTCTTTTCTACTGGGGAGTAACATTTTGCAGTCACATATTTCGATAAAGAGTTCTATTCCATTGAAATCTGTATTGTAAAATTCACTCAAATCTTTACAACTTTTTCAAGGTCGTTATCAACATTATCCTTGTTTAATAAATTTTCAATGTCTAGTAGAAATCCAAATTTGAAATTAAGGTCACTTAATCGCGTAAATCGGGTACATATTCCTTGTTGAATACGCTCAAGGACGCTTTTCATAACACGGGAAATTTAACTTTCTGCAGAAAGACCAACATCTCTAGCCTATTCTCCATGCATTTTACGGCGTCTTCATACACGTGTTGTATTAATATCCTATCTTTTACAAATAGACTTCGCCTTTTCTATTGAGGCAATAGAAATTTTTTACAGAGATTTTCTCGAATTTAGGCTAGTTCAAGATCATGAAACGCTTATCTAAAATTCATTTTAAGGTCTTGTAATCTGAGTTGCACACGATCTATTCTCCTTAAGATTTCATACCAGAAATGAATCAAAATTATGAAACTAAAATTTTGTATATTTTGCAACAGAATTGAAGATTCACTTCTGGTGTCACTTGTAGTCATCTGTTATTTTTTTATAATAGATCTACTATTTATTCTAGCCTATCGACGATAACGCTAACCGCTTGTATTCTGGCACTCCATCGTGTTTCAGATTCACGTTTGACAGATTTTGTTACAGCATTTTTTAATAATTCCCATCGCACCGTTAAACATGACAAAAAGAGATATATGTTTTCAATTATTAAAAAACATGTAACAAAAATTGGCTCTTATTTAGCTGCAGTAACTCCTACCAAATTCAATGAATGATTATCACAATTTACAAACAATGCTTTATGATTTTTTTCTATTATTCTTTGTTGAACGCCAGATGTGTGACCTGCCATCACGGCAGCATTATCGTAACATTGTGATCTGCAGTTTGTAAGTGAAATTTCATGGGAAATTAATTTGTCTAAAATCGTATTTTTGATCAATCCTGCTTTTTGGCATGTATGCCGATAAAACCCAAAAAAGATTCTTTTATAGAAACTTTTTTATTGATAAAATCAACCTCTATGTACCTAATGACTTGGGATATTTGTTTACTATGAGAGATATTTGGAGTTGAATCAAGCAAAATTTCATTATTTCTTTTGTTATCTTTTGATACTTGAAGTCGAACTGTAGATACCAGAAGTTGAATGAATTCATTTCGAATCTGTGGTAATAAATATGAGATAGTTTTTGGAATTTCTGTGGCATGTCTCATATGATTTCCTAGTCGCGGATCGAACTGAGTTACAAGTCTGGACAAAGATAGCAGGTTTCCTATGTTTGTACCATCTTTAAGTGCTAGTTTTTCAACATGGCCACGCAGAGAAAGATTTTGCATAATTAAATACCTCATGCAAGCTAATATTCTTTGCAATATATTTCGCTATCGTTCTTTTTTTTCTGAATGTGCGCTACTTCAATTTCCGTTTTACTTGTTAATCTACGTTATGTCTCTTTCCAAGCTGTAAGTAATTTTGGGGGATTTGGATTTGGACGTTATTACTGCATTTAAACTGGCTTTGTTTTGATATGTGCTAGGTTCAAAAATATTCATTTCTCTTAGAAGTTGGTCCGATATTATAGGACAATTGTTACTAAATTTTAAATAAGTCTCATCCTTGTAATTCAGAACGTCCGGAATTACAACAAGTCTTTCTGATGTATTTTTTAGGCTTTTCATCAGATGTAAACACAGATTTAACATTTGTAATGTACTTGGACCATCTTCTTCAGAGTCTTGTATTTGTTGCGTTGTGTCAATACATAAATGTTTAGAAGCAGTAGGTGTACAACCTGAATCTGGATCTAACTCTAAATCAGATTTTACATCATCCCCTTTTGCATTTAGAAGGTTTTTTTTAATTTACATGTAGAAGAAGTACAGAATGCTAAAATTTTTAATGGTGATGATTATAAGGTACATTAAATCAATAAATAAAATATTACGCACACTACCATGTCTTTGTGACAATATTTATACTTTTAGTGGCATACCTACACTTTACTATGGCCACGCCAACGCGCATTATTATATGCGTCAATTGGTACTCTAGAAACATATAAAATCTTTAATTGTCGCGATTTTTACATATTTTAATTATTTTTTTTAAATAATATAAAAAATAATAACCTTTTATTTCTTGCTAAGGCAAATTTACAAAAAAGTTTTCTTTCGCCTGTATTTAATTTGAGGTAAATAACCAATGCAATATTTAAATAAAATTTAAGTTAAAAAAAAAGTTTTTCGGACTGTTTGGCGCCCCTATGTGAGTTGCGCCCGGGGCAAGAGGACCCCCCTTGCCCCCTCCTCACTACGCCACTGTCCGTTCTCTATTTTATTTTACCAAAAAACGGCAGTAGTCAAGTATAAACTTACCTCTATTAATTGACAATAGAGTTAGAACTTCGATGTATCAATATTTAACTATAGCACCAATACCAATTAATATATAAAAAAAGTAGTTGTATCTGGTAAACAATCAAATCTTCGACCAAAAAATTAAATTTAAACAAAAAAAAGCTATAACTTTAATTATTCATACAATAAAATAAATATAGTAAATAAATTTGTTTTCATATTATTTTTCATATTATTTAGTATATTATTTACGGATCGATTTGAGTACGCACGCGCGTTGGTTCATTCATTTCTTCTCCATGTATATAGTGCGTGGCCTACAAATATAGATGGCGCTATCTACTTAATGGGGTATTACCATAGATTTTGTCGTAGTTTATAGGTGTGGGACGTCTCTAGCCTGCACTGCATCCTACACTGTGCGTGTAGTTGACAATATTGATAGTCTGCTCAAACGAAAATATCGCTTTGGATTTGATTAAACAAATATTAAAGCTTGACTATATTTTTTATTTAATATTCTCATTTTTTCGTTTTTCGCTCCGGTAAGCTGGCAAAGCGCGGCGTTAAGTGCCGTAGCACGCTCTCAACGCCGCGCTTCACGTAACACGTAACTTCTCAAAAATTTGGTCTGGGGTATTTTAATATGAAATTCTCTCAACCTACCCTGCTATGTGGGGTACAGCGTGAATCTAGAAAAAAAAAAGTTCCTGAGGCTATAGTGGGGTTCGATTTCCATTTGGGGGAAATAATTATTTTCATTCTACCGCTCTGGGTAGATAAAGGTCGAGGTTGTTTTTCATTTTCAACTTTGACGTTGCTTTTTAGTTTTCTCTAACGCAACGTTTTGAATTCGAACGGAGTACAAAGTGTCTGTACAGTAGGTTCTTTATGACTACCTAGCTGTGAGTGTAAAGGGTGAAGCTGCTTTTTTCTAATATAAAATTACGCTTCAAAATTATGCTTTAAGCTTAAAATGATAATTTTGAGACATTTCCAGCACTAAATATTTAATCCAAAAGATTTTTCTATATACATCAGATATATAAGAATCATGAAGAATTTCTAGTACAATTTAGAAATATTTATATTTTATAGATTAAAAAGCATATTAAAAACAATTACAAAGTTAAATTTCTTACAAAATGATCGTACATTACATTTTTTTACGTTCCACGCGTGACATCGTTTACGTTTTACGTTCCGAACTGACAGAGCATTATCAGGTTGAACTTAACAAGCGAGTATTAAAGAAAGCAGCCGCCCTCAAAATTGGGAATTTTATAGTTCCCTATAAAAGTACGTAGAAGTCCCCCGAACGTAGTAGCCAAAAGGTTTGACGGTAATGCGAACATAAAATGTGGAGCTTTTCAAACTTAAACGAAAAAGTTTCGGCCGTTTTAGGGTTCCGTATCTTAAAATAGGAAACCGTAACCGCAGCGTTTGGCGCTCCGTTCTCTCTGACTACCCCGCAAGGGATAAAGCGTGAAGCTAAGTTAAGTTAAGTTAAGTTAAGTTAAGTAATCGTTGTAGAATCACTTTGCTGTCCGTCTCCTCTGTTTATTTCTCCGTTTCTCTACACCTCTTTCTAAGATTGTGTGAAATTAACCTGGTAATCAAAACTTATAGAGTGTGAGGCACTTCTCGTTACTCTAGAATGTTTAAAAATTACAAGAAATGAGAACCGTCAGTACAAGAATATGATATAATCCAAGAATTGGTAATTTTATACGTAAATATATAATACCCGTTAACTTACTATCGTAAAATTGATACGGAACCCTGAGCGAATTCACACTCAACACACTTAACAGTTTTTTTTCTAAATCTTGAATTTAAATTGTTAGGTTTTTGTTTTAGTCTGCTGCTGTTTATGTGACGTTGCCAGTTGATGGACAGAAATATCTTCGTAAATATATAAAAAAGTTATATTAATCAGTTTAGTTTCCTATATCCTATTTTTTCAACATGTACTGAATGAATTCATTTTTAAATATTTTTTAAGATTTATCAATTAGTCGTGGTATCAATTACAAACCAAGGCACAAACGTGCAAACGCGATTACGAACGTGGGTTCGATGCCCACTCGAGGAAATGAAATATTTAATATTTTCATTTCTTCGGCTGGTGTCGAGGCAAAGCGCGTCCTTGAGTTCCGCTACTCCACATGCAATGCCTCCAGAAATCAGCGGAAAGTGGAGAACGGAGTATCTTAATACTAAGTTCTCCCTACCTTGCTGTGTGCGGAATACAGCTTGAAGTTAATTATCAGAACTATTTCAAATATCTAAAATATAATAAATCACAATTTTACATGTGTTTAAAGCAGAGTAGATGCAACGTAGCGTTACAACTTCCGTTTTCCACTTTTCACCATCACATTCTCCGCCGCATTTGATCTACAGATCAGATCAGAGAAAAGAGAGAAAAAAAAAGTTAAATATAAAAATTTATCCTTAGCTGATATCTAAGATAACTAAGCTATAGTTTAATAACTATTTAATAGAACTGTATAAAAGATAAAATATTTAAATATATATTTTCCAGAACCAACTTACACCCTTTTTAAGTCAAAAACTTATGGTAAAAAGATAGCCAAATTAAAGAAATCCTCCAAAGGTGTATTTACTGACTGCATTGCAGTGCAAACGGGTTTTGAATTATGCACGGTGAGCTAGGCTCGGTTAGTTGTAAGCTGAGAGATAGCTGGTATGTTTTATACGTTATAGGTATAGCTGGTCAGTAGAATTGCTGGTATCCCCAATATCTATAGCTTTAGGACAATAAAAGATTGGATTTTTTTCAAAGGATTAGGATTTTTTGTATTGTAATAATTAAAATATCTTCGATATGGTTAAAATAGTGTAACTTTTAGTGTTGGTGTCTAATGGAATGGGAATACAGTAGTGTCACTAATGGTTCTGTACGTCACTGTGCTTACTAAAATGTCCTAAAATGTATAAAAGTAAATTTTCACTCAACTGGTATTGCCTCCAGAATCGGCGGAAATGGGGAAAAGAGTGGTGTTTTAACACTTGGTTCCCTCTGCTTATCCTGTTGTGTGCGGGATACAGCGTGAAACTGATTTATTTTATTTATTTTTGTAATATGTATATATCAAAACACAACGTCTTGAATTCGGGCGGAAATCAGAAAACTAAACTACATTTGGACACTACATTTTCTTTATCTACTCTGCATTATACATTTTAAGGCTATTCTAAAACAAAAAAAATATCCAAAACAACTTTTCTAAATCAAAATAAAACTTAAAATCTTGAATAATTCATACAAAACACGTAATAATTACAACTGTACTGTAGGCTTGAAAAGCGCGACTAACTCTCTTAAAGCGGGCGTTGGTACATGCATATACATACATACATACATTTATTTAGTAATCTAGAGAAATGAGTTTTGTTGCGTCAGAGCCGACTGTCCCAGGAGCGCTTTGTTCTGTTAATGAACGACCGCAGCAAGTATACCCTTTTTGGGTCTATTCGGTTTACTTTTACTTTTACTTTTTTTCTAAATACAACGGTTAGATGTGGATTACGGTAGATTAAATCGGGTAATTTTGAAGATATATTTGTTGGTGAAGAGCTGGTTTTTGATTTTGTTATAAATAAATTAAATTTTAATTTTATTTTAATAAATATTTCACTTCCTTAAGTGGGGATCGAACCATAACCAGTCGATTTTACAGTTACACCTTGTGCCCCTGCGCCACGACTGGCCTCGATCTAATGATTAATATATCTATAATCGCGACTAAAACTATTCATGCATATTTGGTGTTAATATTTGCGTTCTCCGCTTTCCACTCAATTTTCAAGGCATTGCGTGTTAAATGTCACTCATGGCACCCCTTTTCCGTTGTGTATACCAACCAGGAGATGAAAATAATTCATTCCCCTGAGTAGAAATCGAAACCACAACTGTCATATCTACAATTTTAATAAAAAATTCGGCATATACGTATGAATTTAACAAACTTGGTATTTCAATCCAACAAAAGCGAAACAAAGATAACTAAGTACCCAGCGTATACAAAATCCAAACGAGTCCAAGCTTCCTACAATTAAATATCAGTTAATGGGTAAGTCTTCTTATCTGAAGATTCTCTGGTTTCACGCCGGATGCACACAGACGTACTGGGGCCATTGTGAATGCTACGAAATTATTTTTAATTAGAAAAATAAAGCAAATCGCTAGAGACAAAGGAGCATATTCTTTAAGTGACGCTCGAAAATTTTCTCTTAAATTAATATGAGATTATTCTTTGGATTATATTAAATTTGTATATAACTTTATATTTTTTTTGGAGAGAAGTATGTAATCCGTAAGGTTTCAGTGTTTGTTGAAAAAAAAAATAGTTTTATACAGAAAATTCATAAATACGATTTTCTACACCAAGCGATACAAGTGCTAGAGAATGTGCTAGGAGCTTTTAATTGTATGAGTCTAAACTCGAATGGTTTACAAGTGACCTCTGAAGAGTTGTCAGGTCCTGGCTCCGTCATCCCGCCAGCACCAGCAGCCGTTGATATATGGTAACATTGTATTTTTACCTAAGCTACGTAGAATTACCAAGTTTTATCAGCTTCACGCTGTATCCCGCACTCAGCAGGGTAGACAGTTGGAACGTAGTGTTAAGACACTCTGTTCCCCACTTTCTGCCAAATTCATGTTAAGTGGCAGAACTCAACACCGCACTTCGCCTCGACACCAGAGCGAAGTAAATGGAAATATAAATTTAAGTAAATATTTCATCTCCTCGAGTGGGGATCGAACCCACAACCAGTTCTATAATCACATTTTGTGCCCCTGCGCCACGACTGGCCCCATGTTTTAAGAGGATACTATTATTATTACAAGTGGTTCCAATTCGAATTCTTAGATTTAATCGTATAGTTTTTCATTTTCTCTTTCCATTATCTCCGCACAGGGCATCCTAGTGAGATATCCAAGGTTCGAATTCCCGACATTCAAACGATTTCCTTGTAAAAAAAAAACACTGTTTGTAATTTTTTTTATTCTCCTCTGGTTGAATGTCTTAATGTAACACTTTATTGGCTTTATAAATAAAATAATTAATAAATAAATAAAATAAATAAATTAATAGGATTTTTGAGCCAAGGCCGTCGTGGCGCAGTGGCACAAGGTAAAGTGCGTCGTGGCGCAGTGGCACAAGGTAAACTGTAACAAGGTAAAGTGCGACGTTCAATTCCGCTACTCAAAACAAAATGTCTAGAGCATTCGACGTAAAACGGAAAAGTGAAACGGAAGGTCTTATTGGTTGTCTAAAAACTAGTTTCCCTCTGCCTATTCTTCTATGTACCAGATATAGCGTGAAGTTTTAATATTAGCCTCCCTCTGGCAAATCCTCGATAACTTAAAAAAATATACGGTATGCTTGCATTACGTTTTGCGTGAAGTTTTCGGAAACGTTTTAAAATTTACGAATAATAACTACTGTAAAACTTAGTTTCACGCTCGATATTATATATTTTTTTCGATATTATCTCTAATCAGTTTATTATTATAAAATATATACTTTTCTTGAACATTTTATAGTTGTTTGCTAAAATTTGAAACAGATTTTCGAAACTGCCATCAATCTGTCTGTCCGTTTATCAGAATAAAAATTGGAAACGACTGAATAAATTTGAATGGGATTTTCGCCACCAGTGAGTCTTTTCAGGGCATATTTTGTACTGTTTTTGATCCTGAAAATATACGTTTCATTGTTTTGCATCATATGTAAATAAAGATTTTTTTAGCATATCACATGTTTAAATAGAAGTTCGTGTTAAGATACTTTGCTCTCTACTTACCGCCCGAAATCGAATAAAACACTGCAAATAGGTTATAAAGTGTAAACTTTATTATGCGTTGAGTTTTAGAGTTTTTTGAGTCAATTGGTCTTAATGTCCTTTTTCCCGATATTAATATATATGTATATTTGGAATCAGCGGATTTTTCTGTGTCTTTTCATCTCAGTTCCACATAATTTTCAGAATTAAATAGTTACTTTGCCCTAATTTTGAAGTCCATTGTATAAACCGACATTGAAGTCATCATATTATATTACGTGTGGCCGTCGTGGCCCAGTGGCACAAGGGTGTGATTGTAACGCGACGCTTGTGGGTTCGATCCCCACTTGAGGAAATGAAATGTTTACTTAAATTTATATTTTCATTTCTTCGCTCTGGTGTCAAAGCTAAGCGCGGCGTTGAGTTCTGCCACTCAACACGCAATGCCTCCAGAATTCGGCAGAAAGTGGGGAACGGAGTGTCTTAACACTAGGTTCCCTCTGCCTACCCTGCTGTGTGCGGGATATAGCGTGAAGCAAATTTTTTTTAATATTATATTACTAAGTTGCTAAAATTATTTTATTAACGTGTCGTTTAGCAGATTTTCAAGTCACAATTTCTAAAAATTGTGTATTGAGATTAAGATTTGAGATTGTGTTTTTTTTTTGTTTTTATTCAGTAGTTTCCAATGACTGTTTTTCATTAATATGAAATCTTTTTTCATAATTTTATCCTCGTTTAGAAATATTTCGACACAGGCCAAATTTCTACCGCAACATTTATTTTGCAAGAAAATACTTACATTATCATGCAATTCATATATATATTTGTCGATGTAATAGATTTCTCAAAAAAATTTTTTTTTAGAAAGTGAAACTTTAAACACTATTTTATGACTACCACTGATTTCAGCTTTTACATTAAACTTTACTAATGAAATCTTTCTATTTATATCTATGTATTCTATATCTATTCTATTTATATTTATATCTATTTATTCATAAAATAAATATTTAATAATATTTTTAACATTTTCAAAGTGTTATTCCACACTTAGGATAAGAAAAATACTTATTTAGAAAACTTATAAAAATTTGAACGTAGCGGGACTCGAACCCGCGCCTCGTGGAAACCGACCAGGCGCTCTGATCACTAACCATACTCGTACATTCTCATCAAGCTACGTCGATTTTTTTATATGCTTGATACAACTTATTTATGATGTTAGCATCTCTTGTATGGATGGATGGATGGATATTGAGGACTTTTATAATTTCCGCTACCCAAAGATAAATACTAAGAATTATAGTCTGGCAAGAGAAAATGCTATTTTTAAATATTTTTAAAGTATTATTCCACACTTGGAAAGAAAAATACTTGTTTAAAAACACATAAAAATTTTGAATGTAATTTGAATGTAGATGACTCGAACCCGCGCCTCCTGGAAACAGACCAGACGCTTTGACCACTAAGCCATACGTTCGGATCAAGCTACGTCGAAATTTTTATACGCTTGTTACAACTTATTTATGTTGTTTAAAACAAAATTCTTAGGCAAAAAGCGTTGGCTTGATATTTTTTATACTTTATACAAGATCTTCCATTTAACCAATGATTAGAATAGAGAGGCCAGTCGTGGCGCAGCGGCACGAGGTGTGACTGTAAAACCGACTGGTTGTGGGTTCGATCCCCACTCGATGAGATGAAATATTTACTTAAATTTATATTTCCATTTCTTCGCTCTGGTGTCGAGGTTAAGCGCGGCGTTGAGTTCTGCCACTCAACACGCAATGGCTCCAGAATTCGGCAGAAAGTGGGGAACGGAGTGTCTTAACACTAGGTTCCCTCTGCCTACCCTGCTGTGTGCGGGATACCGCGTGAAGCTGATATATAAAATAATATTTACCTTCTATTATTTTCAGACTAAAATTTCCAAAATGAAATATTTAAATATGAATATATTAATATGAAATGTATGTATGTAGATCTATAAAATAGTTCTATTCAGCGACGATCAAATAGAACAAAATAGAGATCGTTGGCGCACTGGGGGACATTTCGATACTATGATTTATGATCTGTTCAGGTACTTCTGTAGAAAAGCGTTGAATTATTCAAAATTTAATATGTGCTAACTTGGACGTAGAATAGAATTGTTGAGTTTCGTATATTTTATCGTGAACTTCTAACGTGGTGAATATTTAAACTAGATTTAGGATTACATACTTTCAACGGCTGATGCTGTATGATAATTTTTAATATGAGTATATATATGCGGAGTTAAGGTAGTTTTTTTTTGTAGCTTCACGCTGTATCCCGCACGTAGCAGAGGGAACCTGAGTATCTGGTAACAAGACACTTCGTTTCCTTTAAAATATTTCTGTTCCCCATTTTCCGCTGAGTTCTTAAGGCACTGCGTATTAAATGGCGGAACTCAACGCCGCGCTTTCAACACCAGAGAATGAAAATATTAAATATTTCATGTCGTTATGAATGAGAATGGAACCCACAACGTGACAGGTTGATTTACAATGCCTCCGGAATTAAAAAAAAATGTGGATCGAAGTGTCTCAACAATAGGTTCCCTATGACTGACCTTCTGTGTAGAGGATAGAAAGATAGGAAGTAAATTCATATATTCTAGCGTTCAACATTTTTTCCCTAGCTGACAAGGGTTTACCATTTATCATAATATCTTCCTCGCTGTCAAGGTACCGGCTAACTCTTATTAGTTTTCTGACCCACTGTTTTATGCATGAGAGAGAAGTAATAAACATTGTATCGATTTGCTTCGATAATCTAAATGGAGGTTTTTTGGAATTGGGCAGTTGTGTTGCCAGTAAAATTATATTTTGTGTTGTTTTATAGCATAAAGATTGGATGGAAGGAAATCGTATTATTTTATTTAGGATAGATTTTTTTTGTTTGTATTTCTTAGGTATTATATAAAGAGATTTCTATGAATCATTACATTGGTATGTATATTTTTAAAAAATAGTGGGTTTAGTTATTTTTATAGTGAAACAAACTTTAACACAGATTAAACAAAAGATTTACACTTGATTTTTCATGCACTTATTTTCTATGAAATTTACTACAACGATAAGTTTGTAATATTTTTTTTTCTTTAAGATACCAATAGATTTGCACTTTTCGGATTTTTTCCTTTTTTTAATATTTCTAGTTCTCACTTCTTGACCAAATTTTATAATAAAAGGTCCAAAAGGACGCATCCTATAGATTTTGATAGATTACATATATATCCTACCCACCCTATATATATTTTTTTACTCCATGGGGCCGTAGAATTGAATATTCGATATCATTTTAAGCTTGATACCCTACCACAATCTCGAGATAAATAGTCTTGAAAGACAGACAGACCGACAACAAAGCATTCCCATAAGGATTCCGTATTTTCGTTATGAAATACGGAACGCTAAAACCGAGACCTAATCCAATTTAACTTTAAATGTCAATTAAATGATCAACAAGCGAAACAAAACATTTTTTTCCCCAACCTTTCCAACATTTTCAATAGCATTTAATAAATACCCATTTTAAATTCACTAAAGCTAACTTACAAAAACAATGGAACTATTGTAATGCAGTTTGTAAGGCTCTTGTCCAGCGGCGGTGTGCAGAACGTATGATGATAATGTAGGGAAGGATCACGATTTATATTTATATTTAGATGTATTATAGCTCTTATGTCTAATCGAATAAAGTCGGGAATGTGTCGCGTTTATTACGTTCACATTGCTATAGAGGAAGGTGGGGCATCCAGTGGATGCGAAAATTTATTCTTTATTTTAGGAGTCCTTACTATGTGTGCTATGGTTTAGTTTGTTTTATTAACATTTATATAAATGTGTATAGTGAAGCTTTCTTTACTAAGTGACTAGGAGATAGCGCACAGAAGAAAGTACGCGGCGTAGAACGCTGCAATTCGGTATTTAGGATCCTTGGGGAGTATAGAAGAGTACTAGAATAGAATACCTTGAAATACGTAGGGGATGAGGAACGAACAAGTACAGGAATATACGGGATTTTGTTATCTTGTCCATGCAAATGAAATGTAGATGGCTACATTTTTGTAACAATTGAGACTAAACACACAATGTCTTTAATTTGGTAAAGTGAAGGGACGAAATTTCTTGACGCTAAGTTCCCAGCATACCCAGCTATATATAAGATATATCATAAATAATGAAAATTTATTACTTTTTCATTACAAAACCGAATTAAAATCTAAAAGTGTGAAGTGAAAGTGTTTTTAGCTTCACGCTATTTCCTGCACACAGCAGGGCAGGGGGAACCTAGTGTTAAGACATTCCTTTCCTATAAAATACTTCCGTATACTTACGTATACTTCCGTTCGCCACTTCCGAATTCTCGTGTTCGAGAAGCGTTAATCGAACGAAAATTAAATATTACATTTTATCGAGTACGAATCGAACCCACAACCTGTCACGTTTACAGGCTTGTACTCCACTAAGAGTTTAAATACTATAGTATCATATTATATCATATTATATTATAAGATATAAACGCAACATTTAGTAGACAACCGGCGTTCAACGAGGCCGCAATGCGGGCGACGTATTTAAAACTCGCATGCCTGAAACTGATTTATGCTAAGGTTCTCAAAATTTATCGGTTTCCCGTTTTAAAGCAATTATCGCTTACTATGAGTATAACAGCCCTAATACAATGATTAGGGCTGTTATGTTGAGATGAGGGCTTATTGTTGTTGGTGGAAAAGTGTTTGATATTTAATGTTTGTGTTTTTTTTTTTGGTTTCACGCTGTATCTCGTATGTAGCAGGGTACGCGGAGGTAGTGTTAGGACATCTCATTTACTTAATTTTTGAAATTTTGGATGTGGATTTGGGTGGGTGTTGAGTGCCGATACTCAACGCTGTGTTTTGTCTTGATACTAAAGTCAGGCCAAATTAAATTACTTTATATCCTCGACTGGGAGTTGAACTGCAACCGTTGCGCTTACGGTCAGACGTTGAGCCGCTATCCCACGACGATCTAATAATTATTTTTAGAGATAAAAATCAAAATCAGCTTCACGCTGTATCCCGCACACAGCAGTAATCTACCTAGTGATAAGACACTCCGTTCCCCACTTTCCGCCGGAATCTGGAGGCATTGCGTTCTGAGTGGCGGAACTCACTGACTGGTCTCGAGATTTTTAGAGATAAATAATAAAAACATATTTTTGAAATGTGTATTGTGGTATAATTATTGAAATATCTAGCGAGTATGGGTTCAATTTCTATTGCTTTTATTTAAAATATTTTCGTTTTTAAAGGTTGATTATGATTAGATCAATTCAAAAATGATCTCAATTTCACACATACTGTCCCAATATGCCACTATGTCCTTTAAAGTACTCAAAGTTATGTCACCCACCAATTTATAAATTATCAAAAAAATATAAATGAAATATCCATAATAATATCCTAGATACATAAAGCCAGACAGTCTACAAGAAATAAACTACTCTTAATAAATATCAGGAAAGTTCCCACAATCTGGATTAATTTGTAACGTGATGCTAGAGTGGCCATTAAATGGGAAATATGAAATTTCACTTTATATTGTGATATTATTTTCTTAGCTACAATAACTATTTTATGAAAATATATAAAATTATGAATAATATGATATTTCTATGCGTGAAATTGTTTAAGACATTAAGAAGCTTTTCAAAATGATTTTCTTTAGCTTCACGTAGTGTTAAGACACTTTGAGATTTTGCGTGTAGTGTAGTAGCAGATTTCAACGCCGCGCTTTATCTACCAGAACGAATATGAATATGATTTCAACATAATCATTCATCGTGTGGAGGTGAAATCCACAAACATCGTTTTTACAGTCAAAAGCTTTCTCTCTCTGTATTGCCTGTTGATCAGTCTCTCAGTCTCTTTTTACACTAATTTGAAAAATAATTTTAAAAAAAATTAAAGAGTCTTTTCTTCTTCTTCTTCTCTGTCGTAACACTCTTGTCAGAGCGGTCGTGGTCACGACAAAGTGACATTAGGGGCAGATGTTATACGCCTCAAAAATATCTCTACTGGCTGAAAGCCTGGTACACTCATGTAAGGGACCCCCTACTGCAGCTTTAATTTGGTCGGTCCAACGCATGGGAGATCTTCCTCGCCCTCTAGTTCCTTCCACTTTGCCCTGCACGACAAGGTGGTCCATGGAGAAACTTCCCCTTCGGGAGACATGTCCAAAGAACTATAGTCTTTTAGACGTATTCAAATACGGCTACATTCAAATATTCATGTTTTCTATAAAAAAAAAATCCTAAATGTTATAAATAATATTTCAAAAAGGTTAAAAATATTAAATAATCAGCATTCATTCTCACTAAATTACTATTCCAACCTTGGGTTAGTAGTTAAAAATGTCTCTACAGAGATGCTACAAAGCGTATAACAATTTAGAACTTTAGATAAAACAGTAATACTTTTGATCTTTCCGTGTCTTTTCAGTTAAAAAGTTTAAAACCTTGTGTGGTCATCCTAAGTCTTTACTGTTAAGTAATTGCCTCAATTCCATATCTGCTGCGCTCGTTTGTATAAAAGCGAACTCCACATTGCATGTTCCATAGAGCATAGATTTTTTATTTTTTTAACGGATAAATGGATTCATGCTATTTAAACTGGTAAATAGACTGGTGTTTTGTTTTTTTTAATAATTTGTCTTTGAAATATTAGTTAACGTAACTTAACTTCACGCGGTACCCATAGCGGGGTAGTCAGAGAGAACGGAGAGCTAAAGCTACGGTCTCTACTTGCCTCTTTCGCCTCGTCCACTGTCATCAACCTCTTGATACATGCCCTCTCAGGGCTCCTCATGTTTTTTAGGTGATCTTCCTCCAATATCGTTTATACTGTGTTTTCGAAGGTCAATCGAGGTCTCCCCCTACCTCTTTTACCACTCACTTTTCCATCATGAGTTTTTTTTGTCATTCTTTCATCACTCGTTCTTTCGACATGTTCACACCAGCTGAGCACTAACTTAGAGTTGTAAGTTTAAAAATATTTTGAAAATATGTTTGTGTATTTAAAATACATGTGATATAATTATATATGTCACTTTGTAAGAAAAATATTTAAAAAAAACGTATAAAAACCTATAGATGTTTATAGTATAATTTCTATTCTTTTAATATTTTAAATCAATCAGGCTTTAAGGAGTTTTATTAACTTGGTAAAAGTTGTAGGTCTTGTTTAAAATTATAAGAGCACTGGTACCCATAACATAGTTTAAAATTTATAATGGGTATTAGAGTTCATAATAGCAGCCAGTGGATAAGCCAGTACTTATAAAGAAAAAAACGTAAAGCCAAAGAAATTCTTTTAAATTGTATAGAAATAATTTATCTTGTGTTGCATAGACCGTACCATTTAAAAAAAAAAAAAGATCCTTACTTAAGATCACTTTATTGTCCGTCTCTCTCACTGTCTGTCTGTATGTTTGTCTTTCTAGAGTCTTAATCTCAACAATATAGCGAGAAACTCAAAACATATAGTCATACCTACGGCCGATTACGATTTCCCGATAAAAAACATTTAATTAAAAAAAGAAAAAAGTAATAGTTGTTTATATAATAAAAAACGCGTATTTTGGCATTATAAAGGTAATCAAAATAAATAGGGTATTTCCGGTTGATCTAGAATTATGAAATTTAAAATCTATTTAAGGAAAAAATCTAAATTTGTTATTAAACTTGGCAGTTCAAGTGAGGTATCAGATCAAAGTGCTCTGGCTAACTTAGCCTGAATTTCAAATAAAGACCTGCAATTTTTTTACGGAACCCTCGGTGGGCGAGACCGATTTGCGCTTGTCCGGATTTTTATTTATGTTTACGCTTTATCTCGCCGCAGCGGTGGATTCAATTCTCGCAGATCAGAGCCCACGACCATCTTGTTCGGAGCCAGATGCCGTGCCACTACGCCACGACGACCTCCACGTCCCCCTTCCATAATGTAGAAAGCTTTTAAATTTAAATCTAAATAACATTGATACAACTCTCAGGTTCATTCAAAGTAAGATTAATCTTTAAATTATTAATTAAATGTCGGGTTAATTGCAAAGCTGTTGTTTTCGAGCACAGTAATAATCTATTATACGTTAAATATTTAAATGTTATAGTAGCTAATTGAGTATTTGTTTTATTTAAATTTTCTCACTAATTTAAACTGTATTTATATTAATTGCTACGTTATATCTATACAAACTCTGGTAAGAAGACATAGCGCGACGTTGAGTTCCGACAGTTACGTAATACCTCCAAAATTCGTCGGAAAGTGGGTAACATAAATGTCTTAATAAGAGTGGAGTGTCTTAACACAAAGTTTGTAGGTTCCTTCTGCCAATTCTATGAGCGGGATACATCGTTAGGTTTTTTACATACGCCGTATAGTTCCGGATTTATGTTGTTTCTCAGCCTCTTAGGATCGTAAGAATTTTATATATATACCTAAAATTTCTAGAATAATATAGCATAGCAAAAATTGAAACCGTTTACCATTAAACGTCTCGTAAAATCGTTTCCGAATCTTCTCACATTCCATCCCTTATTACTATTGGACACCATTTCCTTATAAGAAGAAAAAATAGGACTTTAAAAGTGACACTTATTGCGGAAGAAAAAATCTCGTTTAGAAAGAACTATTCAAGATATCGTTTTTGTAATATATTGTTTGTTTTGGTTTGTGTTTTTGGTGTTTGAGAATAAGAAAATGTTTTTGACTTCAGTTGTTCAGAAATATAAATTCTTTTGAATAAATTATGATAATAGTTTATCATGGAAAATTAGATATTTAATACTTATTGTAATACCGTTTGTGTAGTCAAAAAAATAAATAAATACATTTGTATATGTATATTTTTTAGTTTTTTTTTATCTAAACGCTGTATCCCAGAGAGAATGAAGCGCCAAAAAACATCTGAGGAATGCCCGTACGTGACCTTTCCCAGTAACACTGGTATCGGTTTTCGAAAATCAACGAAAGCATATTTTTGATCGATTCGAGATATACATGATGTGTGACTATACTGCGTTATTATGTGTGATATACAACTCTTAGTAAGAGATTTGATAATAAATAAGAGATTTGATCTATAATTAACTGGAAATAATGAACAGTTGTGTACCATTCTTAATGTTCAAGGTAATTCTGACAGGGTGTGGGTATCTTATTGTCCTCTTGATTGGTTAGTGCACCGGTAGAAACGGACCCTTGCCCTGGCTTAAAATATCTTTACAAAGATCAGCCTGCGAGCGATTAGGAGCTGGCATGTCGCCCTTGTTTAACATCCAATCAGGTGTTAAACAAGGATGCGCCATGTCAGCTTGGTTGGTCAATTTGTATTAGGATAGTTGTCAAGTAGTACAAAAAAAGTGAAATGGGAGTAAAAGTAGGTGACTTGAACGTGAGGTAATGCTGTACGAAGATGATGCAGTGCTTATTCCATCCTCAAAACGCGATTTGCAAGCATGACTAATGCTTGCAGCTGTTCTGGTATTTGAAAGAAATGAAGAAAGGACGGAATGCAAAGTAAGTATAAATGGTAAGATATTAGTATAAGTGAATGAAGTGGTATACTTGGGAAGTATGTTCAGTAGAGATGGAAGATACGAGATGGATGTGTAAAGGCGTGTTGCTGCTGGTAACAGGGTTAACAGAGCCTTAGGTGCATTGATGGCATGGCATGGATTGATTGAGACGGCGGAACCTCCTCCCAACTGCACCAGTGTTGGTACCGACGCTGTTATCTTTTTATATGTCGGTTGACCTTCGAAAATTTAATATCAAAGTTACTGGAGGAAGGTTACGTAAAAAGCATAAAGACCCCCAGAGGGCATGTATGAAGAAGTTGTTGACAATAGACGAGGCAAAAGAGGTATGACCGTTTGGCGCTTCGTTTTCTTTGACTACTCCGTTAGGGATACAGCGTGAAGTTAAGTTAATTCTGACATGTTGTGCGTTTGATTCCCACTTGAGGTAATGAAATATTTAATATTTTTATTTCTTCGCTCTGGTCAAACGCGGCATTGACTTCCGCAACTCAACACGCAATTCCTCCAGATTTTGGCGGAACGTGAGGAACGGACGTGTCTTAATGAGAACGGAATGTCTTAGCACCAAACTCCCATTTCCCTTATGTATATCTTAGCCTGCTATGTGCAGGATACAGCGTGAAACTAAATAACAACGATTACTTTAACTCAAACCAATAGTTCCTAAGTTAATATTCTGTATTCAATAGACATTTCAATAGTAAATGGATAACGAGAACTGACAGCGAATACCAAAACAACAGGTTCGATGGTACACTGTAGACTGAACAATGTGACAATCAGTACTGTGAGACAATGGGTTTACAATTAAACTAGCGTCTTGCGCGGTTATTGGGATGTCACAGCTATGTAAGATGTTTTAGGAGATATTTGCATTTTATATAATATGTTACAAACAAACAAATATACTGTTATTTCACATTTTTTATATTTTTAAAAGTCCAGTTATTCCACATTTAGGAAAGAAAAATACTTATTTAGAAAGCGTATAAAAGTTTGAACGTACCTTACGTACTACTACTTTTTACTTACCGTACGTGGAACCTGGTCGGTTTCCAGCAGGCGCGGGTTCGAGTTCTAAATAAGTATTGTTATTTCACAGTTAGGTAAGAACAATCAATTTTAAGAAAACGTTTTAAAATTATTTTCCCACTTTCCGCGGTGTTGGAGACATTGCGTGTCGAATGGCAGAACTCATCGCCGCACTTTGTCTCGTTATTAAAGCGAGAAAATGAAAATGTTAAATAAACATTTTCTCTGGGAGAATTGAACCCACAACCTGCCACGCTTGTGCCCATGCGCCACGACTGGCTTATCATTATTCTTATACCAGCGTTTAATAACTTAGGCCTATATTTATAAATCGTTCTCAACTCTGAGATTATTAAAACGGCATCTCAAGATCACTCTCAAAGTCGATCTCAGAGTTGAGAGCAGTTTATAAAAATGGGCATTTGATGTATATGACGCATGTTCTACCGTCGACGAAGTAACTCGTGCAGTCTGAGTTACTTCTTTAATAGTCTTCCCCGATAAATCAGCTATTCAACATAAAAATATTTATTAAATTTGAACCAGTCGTTCTATATTCAACTTAATAAACTTTTTTTTTCAGCTTCACGCTGTATCCTGCACACAGCAGGGTAGGCAGAGGGAACCTAGTGTTAAGACACTCCATTCCCCACTTTCCGCCGAAATTTAGAGGCATTGCATGTTATTGCATGTTGAGTGGCGGAACCCAACGACGCGCTTTGCCTCGACACCAGAGCGAAGAAATTGAAATATAAATTTGAACATAAACTTTTATTTTTATTATCGGGTACAGATAGACAAAGTACATTGAGTCGGTACCAAAGTTTTAAATGCACCGATACTTCCTAGAAAACCCGAGAAATATTTCCTTCTTTACTTGAAAACAAAAAAATCACTGGAAATCTTAGAAAAAAAAACAAATTAAAAAGAAAAAATCTTTCTAATATAAAAAAAAAATAATTATAAAACGTGAGCATTGTTTACCCATTATTGTTTCAGAAGCTACCCTTAACGCGTATATTACAAGGGAAGGGAGAGATAGCGTTCCTCAAGATACTAGATTATGTCGCAGACAGAATGGAAGTTCCTACAAAAGATTAATTATCTGAGACGGTGCTTGTAGGATTATATTCACTTGGATTGCTTTTTTGGTATTATTTTTAGAATTCATTTGGAAAAATTTTAATAAAATAATATTATTATAATGTTTTTGTATGTTCAGAGGCCAGTCGCAGCGCAGCGGCATAAGGTTTGACTGTAAAACCGACTGGTTGTGGGTTCGATCCCCACTCGAGGAGATGAAATATTTACGTAAATTTATATTTCCATTTCTTCGCTCTGGTGTCGAGGTTAAGCGCGGCCTTGAGTTCTGCCACTCAACACGCAATGCCTCCAGAATTCAGCAGAAAGTGGGGAACGGAGTGTCTTAATACTAGATTCCCTCTGCCTACCCTGCTGTGGTCCGGATACAGCGTGAAGCTGATTTATTTATTTTATTTGTTTGTTCAATCTGTGATGGATGAACGGCGTTGGGTTCCGCGACTAAGTACAAACTGTTTCTTAGGTTAACATAGTATGAAAATGGAGATCGGGATGATTTACCACTAGTTGCTCCATTTTGTTCCTTTAAATTCTTACTCAAAGATGTCATCAAATATGATATGTGATATATTATTAGACCTACATACATGTATTATATACAGACGTAAGTATGTTTATGTATATTATATTTATTAGCAGATATTGCTTTAACATTTTGTTATTTTAATATTGCTTATTATTGTACTTTTAAAGTGATAATGGCATGGCGTGTGACTGAAACAACGCGACGATTGTGGATTCGTTTCCCCCTGGAGAGACTCATTTATTTTCATTTCTTCGTCCTAAAAATAAAATAACGTAACATTGAGTTTCGTCACTCCATACACAATATGCCGAAAATTAAGTGGAAGATGAGGAACGGAGTGTCCTGACTCTGGAATCCCTCAACTTACCCTTTTATTCGAGAAAAAAGGGTGAGCCTGCTTTTTTATTGCAATTCTTATAATTTTCAAACGTTTGGAAAAAAAACACATATATATACCTAGATTACTAATAATACTAATCCCACTAATTGATATAGGAAAATGTTCTGAAAATATGTTTTGTATTAAAGCATTACGTATCGAGTATGGCTTCAGCTTCGAGTCCCTTTCATCAAAACGGCTTTTTATCCTGCCAAGAGGCTTAATAGTGGTTTATTGTTTTTCCACTCTCACCCTTGCCACTTGATCCTATTATTGTTACGGTTTAAATTTGATTTCTATTTACTGGGGCACTTGAACTTTTGTGAGCAATGATTATTGAATTTTGTTCTCTGATAGGTATTAGGTTTGATTATTGCTTGAATTATCTATAAATAAAGGTCAAATGATGATAAGCTTATCGTTACGATAATAACTATTCAGTTAAGGAGCTACATTAAAAATATGAATATAATAGAAATTAGGGGCAAAATATTAATATAATTTAGAATTTAAGGGCTAACTGCCCGGACAGTTGGGTAACAGGTTGTGGGTTCGATTCCGACTCGAGAAAATGAAATATCTAATATTTTCATTTCCTCGATTTGGTAACAAAGCAATGTAAAGCAAAGTGTTGCAATGCCGCCAGAATTCAACGGAAAATGTGGAACGGAAGTGTCCTAATGGAAACAGAGAGTCTCAACACTCCCAGGTTCCCTCTGTATGCCCTGCTATAAGCGAGATACTACGTGAAGCTATTAACAAAAGAACACACACATTACTATCGACTATAACCAACTAAACTCACATAAAAATAACAATTTAAAAAACGTAATCATAAACGAAATTAACAAACATACAACATTAGCTTACTTAATAACATACTCCTTCATAATAACTTTCACCTAAAGGTAATTTAAAACAACCTTTTTTAAGTGGCCTTCGAGAGTGTGAGGCCCGAAATTATCAGGCAACGTATGCGAAACCTCTCAACGAGCGAAATCGTTACACCTTATACGTTGTCAAAACAAATTCTTTCTATGTGGTCTTGTTTATATGTGTTTTTTTAATTAGACCAACTAAATAAGTGCACAAAGTGTGACTGTAGAACCAATTGGTTGTGGGTTCGATCCATACTCGAGGAGATGAAATATTTACGTAAATTTATATTTTTATTTCTTCGCTCTGGTGTCGAGGCAAAGCGCGGCGTTGAGTTCTGCCACTCAAAATGCAATGTCTCCAGAATTCGGCAGAAAGTGGCGAACGGAGTGTCTTAACACTAGGTTCCCTCTGCCTATCCTGCAGTGTGCGGGATATAGCGTGAAGCTGATTTTATATATATTAATGATTGTTTGAAGCAATAAGACCACCTTTACATAAGGCGTATAAACATATGTTTTTATTATTTTGTATTATTTGTATCTTTCATGAACAATGAAGATTTATGGCAAAAAATTACATGCCAAAAATGAGTTATAAGTAAATCAGGGGGAGACCTCGGTTAACCTTTGAGAACAGTATCGGCGATGCTGATCGTGAGGCGAAAGTGATTGGAAAATACTCTCTTTGGCTACTATGGTAGAATTAGAGGAAAAATAAAGAAAAATTAAGACTTTTTTTATTTGTGAAGTTATAGTTTATATTGATATATGTAGAGACGAGCTCTATTAATTAGAAAGGCTATACAATAATATGTACGATGTTAATATTTTATAATCATGCATATTACGGAGTATTTAAAGACATCTAGGTAAGATATCTCTCATTTACTTTTATTTCTTTCGTGCATTTGGAGGTTAAGTTTTACTTTATTATTATGATATAGCTTCGTGGTGTATACGTGTGAGAAAAATCAGCTTCACGCTATATCCCGCGCACAACAGGGTAGGCAGAGGGACCATGGAGGGACCATTTTTCGCTGATTTTTGGAGGCATTATATGTTAAGTTGCGGAACTCAAAACCACGCTTTACCTTGACACCAAAGCAAAGAAATGAAAAATTAATTCTTAATTTCTTCGAATGAGGATCGAACCCGCAACCATTCGCGTTTACAGTCACACTTTTGTACCCCTGCACTACGAATTGTCTCAATGTGTGTAAGAGATAATAAAATCGTATTTGTACATTTACTTAAAAAAAATATTGGCGTTTTTTTTTCGAATAAAAAAGACGTGTATTTCGGCACTATAAAGGGAATCAAAATTAATAGGGTACTTCCGGTTGATCTAGAGTTATGAAATTTGGCAGCTACTATCTACGGGTAGTTCAGGAAAAAGACTGAAAACTATACATTTGTGGTTGATTCTTAAAAAATAAAAGTCTTAATAGGATTTGCCCTCCTCTTGTTATTAAAGTCGTTAGTTCCAGTGAGGTATCAGATGAAAGGGCTCTGGCTAAGCTAAGCTTGAATTTCGGAAAAAGCTCGAGACCTCCAATTTTTGTACGGAACCCTCGGTGGGCGAGCCCGACTCGCGCTTGTCCGGCGTTTTTAAGCATTAACCGCATTTTACTGCTAACTATATAGTATTGTCACAGAAAAAAAATTCTTATGAAACTATTACACATCTAACTTAAAATTAATCTTATTTTAAGAATCACTATTTTTGTGCTTATGTTCATCATTATGAAATATTTGCTTCCTAAACTTTTTACCCGTAAAAAGAAAAACCCACAACTTCTAATAAGGACAAGTTATGTAAAAAGCTAAAGTAGTTTTGCTGTAGAAAGTGCTTGAAATTTAAAATATAACAACATTGTGTTAGTATCTTACGTATAGTTGATTACTGTGAAAATGTTTATTATCCAACTACGAAATTAGAAGAAGTGTAATGTTTTTTTTCGAATGCCCAAAAAGGTAGATTTTTAACATAGAATGTGCATTGACATGTGTGCCTGTTTGAATGTGATAAATATGTTTGTGTGATCGTAAAAGTAAAAGTAAAATACATATTTAGCGGGACTCGAACCCGAGCCTCCTGTAAACCGACCAGGTGCTCTGACCTCTAAGCCATACGTTCTCATCAAGCTACGTCGAAACTTTTATACACTGTTTACAACTTATTTACGTTGTTAACATCTCTGTAGGAAGACTTTTACAAACTTCCGCTTCCCAAAGGTATAATCTAGTTTTAAAACTAGGTTCCCAGACTCCCTCTGCCTACTCTGCTACGGGAAACAGCGCGAATCTAAAAAAACACTCAAAACAAACAAAAAGCTTTAACCATATACTATTATGAAAAATAACGCGTACTCAAAAAAACAAACATAGAGAAAATAATACCAAAAACTTTTCCTTCCATATTAATTCGAAGGCAAATCACATTCATTCTCAGACGCGCGTCGCATCTGGCCAGTTAAAAGTTGCTAGTAAATTGGTACGAGTGCCGCACCAACTTTGTTAACAACGCGGCTTAAGGTACGAGGACTCGGTTTCTATTATTGTATTTATTTACGATTTTGTATTAATAATTTTATTCTTTTTGATTTTCAATTATATATTTTAAATGACATATATGACATAGGTCAGTCGTGGCGCAGCGGCACGAGATGTGACTGCAAAACCGACTGGTTGTGGGTTCGATCCCCACTCGAGGAGATGAAATATTTACTTAAATTTATATTTCCATTTCTTCGCTCTGGTGTCGAGGTTAAGCGCGGCGTTGAGTCCTGCCACTTAACACGCAATGCCTCCAGAATTCGGCAGAAAGTGGGGAACGGAGTGTCTTAACACTAGGTTCCCTCTGCCTACCCTGCTGTGTGCGGGATACAGCGTGAAGCTAATTTAATTTAATTTTTTTTTATATAGATACATGGATTCTTTTGATGTGTCAGGGGCCAGTCATGGTGCAAATTTACGCGTTATAAATATACTAGTACATTTTTTTTCAAGTCAATTCAGTCGTGATTAAATATACAATATTATTACATAATGTTTTTTATAGTTTGACGATTTTATTTGTATTTTTTTAAAGTTAATATAAACCATGAAGACTCTTCAGAGGAAATATAAAAAGAGTTTGACTATAGTGGACGAGATAAAATAGATATGAGTGTTAGCCACTCCGTTTTCTCTCAGCTACCTCTTTATGAATAAAGCTAAAAAACATATTAAGTCTCATTAATTAGTTAAGTTAAAATAGAGGCCAGTCGTGGCTTAGGTACACATCATGGCTGAATACGCGACAGGTTGTGGTTTCGATTTCCACTTGAGATAAATGAATATTTAAAATTTTCATTTCTTTGCTCTAGAGTCAAGGCTCTCCCACACAATTCTTCCAGAATTTGGGCAGAAAATAGAGCAAGGAGTGTCATAACACTAGGTTCCCTCTGCCTCCCCGTTGTGTACGCGATACACAATTTTTTTTATGGAAAAGAGAAGACAAACGAGCGTTCGGGTCACCTGATGGTAAGTGATCACCGCCGCCCACGACCCCGTGCAACACCAGAGGAGCTACAGGTGCGTTGCCGGCCTTTAAGGCGGGTCGGGCGCCGAAGCCCGGCATTACCTGATGCGAATCGCAGTGGCATAAATCCACTATTGTGATGCTGTATTATTATTAACTAGTAAAAAAAATGTAATAAGCATTCCCCAGAGCGGGATTGAACCCACAATCATTTCAATATATTATCCCACTGCACACGCACAACGGTGATGTCATGCACTTATCGTAATTTAAAGTAAAACATTACAAGCTTCTATTACATTGTGTCAGCGTAAACCATTTTACTGAGACTTTATACTTTAGAGTTGCACCGTTACTTTGGTGTGATACAAAAAGATATTATTTTAAAATTTTGCTAACTAATTTTAAACTTCGAGGCCAGTCGTGGCGCAGTGGCACAAAGTGTGACTGTAAAACCGACTGGTTGTGGGTTCGATCCCCACTCGAGGAGATGAAATATTTGCTTAAATTTATATTTTCTTCCATTTCTTCGCTCTGGTGTCGAGGCAAAAGCGCGGCGTAGAGTCCTGCTACTCAGATGCCTTCAGAATGCCTTCAGAATTCTGCAGAAAATGGGGAACAGAGTGTCTTAACACTAGGTTCCCTCTGCCTACCCTGCTGTATGCGGGATACAGCGTGAAGCTGATGAACTTTAAACAAAAGTGTAATACTGTCTTTATATACTAATTCAACTTAGAGACTCATATTTAACTGCTTACCCTGCTGTTTGTGGGTTACAGTTTGAAGCTGATAAAGATAAATAAAATTATATTAAACATATATACCACATTTTTATTATAATACTGGGTGTTCATACTTAAAATATGACTAGATATTATTCTATATGTGAGATTTGATCGTCTGTGTAAACACAATGGTTGTGGGTTCAATTTCCACTGGAATAAAAAATATGATAATTATTTTTATTTCGTCATTGTTAGCAAGACAAAGCGTGGTGTTGAGTTACACCATTCAACACTCAATGCTTCGAAAATTAGTGCAATCTCGGGAAAAAAGTGTTTTAACACTATTTTTTTCCAGCCTACCTTGTAATATGTGGGAAACAACATGAAGTTGAATTCTATAAATGTACATAATACTTTAAAATATTTTAAATACACTCAACCAAACCAGGAATGTATTTAACTAGAGTATAAAAACTACTACCAATTAAACATCAATTAAAATCTAATCGACGTCTCCGAGTGCGCCCGAAAGCTATAAAATTTCATATTATATGAGCATATAAAATTTGATTTTATTCTTAATACGTACGTACTAGTTCAAGATGGAATGTGAATAAAGCATTTCATTTTATAAATAATTGTAAACAACTTTTTATATTTGTTAAAGGAATCGTTAAATTAGAGGCACGTGCGAACTCAAGTATTCTAAGTTATTGCTATGTTTATTAATAGATTTTTTTTTTTAAATTAGAACGATGGAACCTAAGTTAAGTTACGTTTTTTAAGGTTCCGTACCCAAAGTTGAAAATGGGCCCCTTTTTGCTATGACTCCGATGTCTGTCTGTTGTCTGTCACCAGGCTGTATCTCATGAACCGGGTTGGTAAGACCGTTGAAATTTTCATAGATGATTTTGTAGCGGCAACACCTGTACCATTGTCCCTATAAAAAAATACTAAAGAACGGAATAAAACATATAATGAAGCGGGCTCCCATACAACAAACGTGATTTTTTGCGCATTTCTCCATTTTTTTCGTTTTGTGGCATAACATATTCTGTAGTAGACTTTTCTCTCTATCAATTTTACTTTTTGTGGTGGTGACTAAAACAACAAAATTGAGTGTGGAAAATTTTCATAAATCGAAGGTAAAACGTGAATATATTTATATAATTTAATGGCAAAAAAAAAATATATTGTTATTAAATTATATCAGGTGTTTGGCTTGGACATATACTGCCGAGGCGAAGTCGGCTCTAAGTCAAGCAAATTGTGGGTTCGATCCTCTTTTGAGGGAAGTAAATAATTTTTATTTCCCGCCTGTGGTAATACAAACATGTGATATCATATACGACAATGTTGCTAGTAATACACTGTTTGTTATGTAAAGCACTCAGCTACTGCTTCCATAAAGGTAGTTTATATAGAGAGTTATATGGTTTATCTTAGTTTAACTGCTCCCCAGTGAAATGACCAGAAACACTACTGAGTGGTAAACTCAATGGCTTATTTCGTCTTTCTGGAGCATGCCTTTTCTTACTTCTTTCAATACAAATTAACATTTTAGAGTGCGATTCTACTCTCCTATTTTTTACATAACGCTGACTTCCGCAATTAGCAGAGGATTAAAATATTAAGACATTCCCTTCACCACTTTAAGCCCAATTTTGAAGACGTTCTGTGTAATCCACCCTTACTCATCGCCGCCTTTTGTCTTATTACTAGAGCTATTCACTTTTCAAGTAAGAAAGTTCTTTTCATATATATATTCTTTAAAAATTACATTAAAGCCATTCGTGGCACAGCAGCACGTGTGTGTGACTGTAAACGCAATAGGTTGTGAGTCCGATTTCCACTCGGGGATATATAATATTTAATATTTTCTTTTCATCCCGGAGCCACTTTGCCGCGGTGATGAGTTCCATCACTCAACACGCAGTGCCTCCAGAATTTGCCGGAAAGTGGCGAGCGGAGTGTCTCAACACCAGGTTTCCTCTACATTTAGGATACAACGTGAAGCTTAAAAAAAACCAGATTTGATACAAACCATAAACAAAATCACAATATCCAAAATATTTATCAAAGATTTATTAAGAAAAAACACGAAAAATCAAGCCAATTTATAAAATTCCAACGTCGCATATTGTGTTAATTTCGACGTTAACCTGCTTATATTTGTAGTATTCGAAAGTTTTCCCCAATTTGCATATTACGTTGTACGGGAGTCATCGACATATTGAACCTGCACAATTATAATCAAAGTTTACTTGTTTCCGTGTTGTGCTTTCGAATATTTAAATTTTATGCTAAATAGCTAGCTAAATATAAATGGACTGTATACATATTCATAATAATGAAGGGTTAAATTTGATTTAATTAATATACTAAGGTATATACTCGTAATATACTAAGGTACAAATAATATATAAGAAACCTTAGTGTATTTTTTGAAGTCAATCTAGAGTCAAATCAGATTCACGCTGTATCCCGCATATAAGGGTAAGGAGAGGGCGTCCATTGTTAGGAGACTCCGCTTCTCAGTTTTCATAGAATTCTGAAGGCATTGCGTGTTGAGTGGTGGAACTCAACACACGTTTTGCCTCGACACCAGAGCAATTATGACAAATAAAAATGTTTTATTTTTGAGTGGGGATCGAACCTATACCCTGTCCCGTTTACGCTTGTGCCCCTGTACTACAAATGTCCGAAAGTCGTCAAAAAGTTGACAAAAAGTAAAATTTCAATAATGGAAGCATGTAAAAGTAGGTTTTTCAGCTTTACCCTCTATCCTAGATAGAATCTAGAAGAGAAGATCTAGTGTCAAGAAACTTGTATGAAATTCAAAGTTATTTCGTGTTGAGAGGCGGAACTTAACACTAATAATTAGATGCAGAATATCTTAACACTGAGTTCCCTATGCCTACCTTACTATTTACTCGCGTACAGTAGGGTAGGCAAGGGGAACTAGGCAGCTTCACGCTGTATCCCGCACACTGCAGGGTAGGCAGAAGGAACTCAGTGTTAAGACACTCCGTTCCACACTTTCTGCCGAATTTTGGAGGCATTGCTTGTTGAGTGGCAGAACTCAACACCGCGCTTGTCCTCGACAACAGAGCGAAGAAATGGAAATATATATTAAGTAAATATTTCATCTCCTCGACTGGGAATCGAACCCACAACCAGTCGGTTTTTCAGTCACACTTTGCCACTGTCACTGCGCCACGACTGGCCTCAACTAGGAACTATGCGGTACTGCTATAACAGCATGAAGACAAACAAACAAAAAAAAAGAAAAAAAAAAACTTCCAACCAGATACCATTAAAATAACAACCAAAATATTGATGCTACATTCATCGCTCATAAGCCATGCACAATAGGTGACACAAAAAAGCACCAGCACGCCGTGCGTACACAAAAAGCCCCGTGACATATCGTCGGCCGTATTTCGAAAGCGATGCCGAGATTAACGAATGGATGCTGTGAAAAAGTTCCTACAATATATTATTTTCAAGTCGAAATACTGTACGCGTTAAACTTTATTACAGCCTCGAGCTTTGAACTTATTAAACTTTGGGTATTATTAGAATGAGACAAAGGTGATGTGTGAATGAGTGTGTGTGTATGTATGTTTAAATATACATACAAACATATGTATGTACAAAAATATACTATATATAATTATATAATTATATATATGTCAGATTCACGCTGCATACCGCACACTGCAGGGTAAGCAGAGGGAAGCTAGTCTTAAGACACTCCTTTTCCCACTTTCTGCCGAATTCTGGAGGCATTGCGTGTTGAGTGGTAGAACTCAACGCCAACAACGCTCCTCTAGTCGAGATCGAACCCACAACCAGTCGATTTTACACACACTTTGCGCCCCTGCGCCACGACTGGCCTTTTTCTGAAATGCGGAATATAGGGAACGGAATGTATTCCCATCAGGTTCTCTCTGCCTACTTTGCTATATGCGGGATACAGCGTGAAGCTGTGGGCATATACATAAAATACATACATACATATCTATATTGACGTTAAAGAATCATATGTAAATAATAAACGCTTCAAACGTCTCCAATGGGAAACAGATAACAAGGTTGATTACTATATAATTGTATTTTATTCTCGAATATATTTATTCGGGAATGTAAAATTTGTTCTTCTGGAAATATCGCTGACAGTATATCAAATTTTCAAATGTTGATTGATGATGCATATTTCTTGTGGAACAATTTGCTTTGGAGATCATAAATGCTTTAAGTTTAAGATCTTCTGGAACTTTTATTGGTTATGTTAAAGTTCAATAGAATATATAGAAATTTTGAAATATACTGTTATTCTTTTTTTTTACTATATTGAATATCTGTTGTTTTTATTTAGTTGCTTTTATGGTGCAACTATAATGTCAAATATATTTTAGGAGACGCAATGTATGTTCGAATATAGTCGTATATTAATTGACATATTTAACTTGTTTTTTTTAAAATGTATTATTAGTTAAAAAAAAACAAGTTAAATATGTCAATTTTACAATTTGAGTAGCGAAACGAAAGTAAACAAATGAGAGAGATAAAACATAAAAAATCTTATTATTTACAGAGATTAACATTTTGTCTAATCAAGCCAGAGAAATGAGAATATTTGTAATATCAATAAAATATTTGAAAATTTTAAAATTAAGAAATAATAATATTTATAAGTAAATAATAGGCTTTATAATTAATAGGTTTTTATAGCTCACGCTGTATTTCGAACATAGCAGCTAAAGAAACCTGGGAATCAAATGTTAAGGCATTCAGTTTAAATTAATTAATGGTCGGTTGGCAGAACTCAACGCCACATTTTGTTTCGTTAACAAAGCGAGAAAATGAAAACATTAAATATTTTATTTCCTTGAAAAATATTAAAATATTTCTTTAGTGGATATCGAACCCACAACCGGTCACGTTCACAGTTGCATGCTTAACTTAACTGTGCCACGACTGGCGTAATTTACAGTTACAGATCCAATTACCTACTACTAAGGTAAAGAGTAAAGAATATCAAAACACATTTACATAACTTTCTAAACGAAGGAATCGGTCTTCACGTCATCTTTATTTAAACTTTAGAACACCAAAACAAATATCTATTACTCATATATTGAGGTGAGTCACTATTGCTAGGGTCCAGTGAGCGTGTTAGCACAAGGTTTCCCTTAAACGTGCTTAGGTTCCCTGGTCCTCACTAGACTGTGAGGACCTGGGAACCTAATCACCTTACCTACACCCTGCTATGTACGGGATGCAGCGTAAAGCTGTAAAAAAAAAATATGACTAACATATGTGATTTTTTCACCTTCTGGTATTAACAATAATATCACGATTTTTCGAAGATAATCATATTTTGTCAAGTCCTAATTGTTACTTTATTGGATAATTTTGAGATTGGATTGAGGCCAGTCGTGGTGCAGGGGCACAAAGTGTGAGCCACTGCTTGTGGATTCGATCTCCACTGGATGAAATATTTATTAAAATTTAAATTTTCATTTCTTCGTTCTAGTGTTGAGGCAAAGCGCGGCGTTGAGTTTCACCACTCAACATACAATGCCCTCAGAATTCAACGAAAAGAAGCATTTCAACACTAGGTTCCCTCTACCTATTCTGCAATGTGCGTGATACAGTATGAACCTGATTTTTTTTTTATTTAATTAAATTTTATTTCTTAGAAAATTCAATGAAAATTCAAAATTCCTTCGTCGTCTGTCTAAATTATAAAATATTTTGAGAAATGTACAGATAATTAATATAAACGGCTTGACTTGGTCCAAGGTGAAATACCATTAACATTTCAATTAATCAAAGTGAAACTTCACAAGAATTTTGTTGTATCTTGTTTATTGTTTTAGAATAATTATGATTATATATAAAATTCGTGAGCTTTTATATCAATTGTTTTGTAAGGGAAGAAATATCTAAACTGGAATGGAGTTTTATATAAATTTGAGTTCATTACAGTTATGTTTTAGGTAGGCCACTGTAATTTTTTTTGTTTTATATAAAATTCCTCACATAGCAAGATAGGCAGAGGGAACCTTGGAACCTAGTATTAAGACACTCTGCTCTAATTAAAAAACTACAGTTTTCCACTGCTTGAAAAATTCTGGGGGCATTGTGTGTTGGGTGGCGGAACTCAACGCTGCGCTTTGAAAACAGGCCAGTTAGCGTATATTTTATATGAGCTGAAATAGATTATCTACTCATTAATTGTGGATATATAAACACACACTGTGATGAGATTTGCTTAGCGAATTAAAAAAAAATGTAAAATTAAAACTAATTATTAAATATATATATTTTTTAGTTTACATCCTTTAAGAGTAACTTTTCAAATTAAAATAAAACATTTACTGCAAATTATGTTATTATATTATTTATTGTTACAATTATATTATATAGATATATATAAATATACGAAAACACAAGACGAAGCACAGAACCTATATAGTATGCACATAAATCAAAAGTTATAGCGTATATCGACATCTTCCCTTGCGCAGTGCGAGGACGCCGTGGGCTATATGGGCTATATTGCTTTCTTCCACTGTTCGTATTCCTAAGATATGTACATTAACTAATGACACCTTTGTTGAATAGACGAAGGAAAAATAGGAAATACAGAGAATGTTTGTATCTAACCTGACTGATTTTGAATAATAAAAGTCTTTTTTTTTTGAGTTATTTCAAGGAAAGTAGTTTTATAGATTAATAAATAGTTCGAGTTCGGATCGAACCCACGACCAGTTGATTTTACAGTCACACTTTGTGCACCAAGATTGGCCTCACTTAAACATCCAAATGTTAAATATTATAAGCCAGGGAAATAAATAATCGATATAGGTCCTTCAGAAGGCTCTGGAAACCACTTAAATTTATTTTTTAATTAACCATAATATGATAATTATAATCAATAATCAATTTAATCATAATCTATCATAATTATTATGATAGATTCTTAACAAAAACAGGAAGATAACAAAACAAAAACGCACTTTCATGCTTTTTCATTCAAAGCACTGTAAATAGAAGGGAGGTTAATATAAAGACATTCCGTTCCCCACTTTCAGCACAATTTTCCAGACATTGCGTATTTAGTGCCGGAGCTCAACGCTGTGCTTCATCTACTAAAGCGACGAATCGAAAATTCATTAAATATAATGATTTCCTCGAGTGAGGATCAAAACCTCAATATTTACTCTCCAGACTCTGGAGACAACAAACAACATAAATCATTATTATGTCAAACACTCAACGATTTGTAATTCAAATATACATATACCTATATTTTTTTCATTTGCTTCAACAAACATAATTTATTATTCAATTTAAATCCTTTCAAATGAAATCTATTGTTTGTTACAAATCTGTCACATGAAAAACAGATGACATCCCCACGTTCAACTTTTAAGAGTAAAAAAGTTTCGAAGCTTCGAGGCCTTTGTGAGGTAATGTCATAGTTGTGAGTTCAATCCCCACTCGAGGAAATTAATTATTATTTCTTAACATTTCTTCGCTCTGGCACCAAGGCAAAAACCCCGGCGTTGAGTTCTGCCATTCAATACGTATTGCCTCGAAAAATTGGGCTAAAAGTGGAAAACGGAGTGTCTTAACACTGCCTTCCCTTCCATATGCGGAATACAGCGTGAAGCTGATTTAATTTTTGATTTAATTCAAAGCCGAGTGAAACACCCTGTATACAATACAAAATATTGTTGACACCCACACCAGCTGCCTAATGCTGAACGATCACTGCGCAAAACGCGATATAATTGGGTTCTGCACCAAAAATTCTAGGTTACGCCACATTGAGCTATTCTAAACAAACTGCCCAATCTCGTGTTGAGAAATTTTTCATTGCTTTACGTGTTCTGAAAATTGGGGTACGAGACATACGGTGGTATTTCCTGTTAAATGTTATCATGTTGAAGCCAGTCGTGGCGCGGGCCACAAGCGTGTGGGAGTAAACGTGATAGTTTGTGTTCGATTCCCACTCCAAAAAATTAAATTTTAAATTTTATCATTTCTTTGCCCTGGTTACAGGGTAAATTTGAGAAAAAGTTGAGTTTAACGGAAGTGTGTGAAATAAAACGGGAAGGGAGTGAAAAAAAATGAATTATATAAATAGATTTTATTTTGGTATTGTAATATTAGCAAAAAAAAATTATGAAAAATAAAGATTTAAGAATTTTCGGTACCAAATACGAAAAGCAGAATTAAGTTTTGCCAAACAACATGAAATTTTTCTAAAATTCGGGAGAAAGTTTCAATTTTTTTTCTGGCTACCCTACTACTTACGGAATACAGAGTAAAGCTAAAAAAACAATTAATAAGAATATTTACAGATACCCTCAGACTAAGCTTATTCTATAGCTATAACATAATTTGTATTCTTCTTACAATTGTATCGGAATCACTGAGGACATTCTCCACTCGTCCCAAGTTCTCATTAACAAGGCGAACGTTTTGATTGTTATCCTTCATAGCGACTTGGTTGTTGACGTTGTCGTTATATGGAAGTAGGTAGGTAGTCTGTATAGATATGTCTTCGTACTTACCTGTGTTCCATTATTTATTAGTTCTTCATCTTTGATCACTGTTTGTAAAAGAAAAATAAACTTTACATAGAATTAAGATTATTTTACTTTTGTATTGATATTTAAGCGATATTTGAAACAGTACAATATATATTTAATTTTAGAAGTCTATATAATTATATTTTTTTTATAAATATATATTTCAAAGCACATTTTTCATATCACTACTTAATGGACAGAATATCAACACTCCGGTGTCTCTCGTAGTAGTGAAGTGTCACATGGTACACGCTAGATTGTGTTTGTGTGTTTATACAATGGTATGTAGAGTCATATCACGAAGTTCTCACAACCGACCCTGCTATGCTGAAATAACCGTTAACGTTTTTTGTTAGCTTCACGTTGGGCACAGGGAATATAGTGTTAACACACTCCGTCTCCCACTGAAGAAATAACAGTTTCTTCAGCTTATTTAATTAGTTTTGTAGTCAAAAGCGTTTTACAACAACATACAACCCCGTATATTCCACCGAAACACCGAAAATCGTGGCCGTAATTCTCAGAGATTCAATTTAAAATCACTTGAAGCCCGACCAGTCCAGGATATAATGGTTGAACGAATAATTGCTATTTCCCTTGCAGTTGCAGTCAAAAATTCCAAGAGATACGTTCAAATAAAATCACACGACCCGTTTCCTACATATTGCTTATTTTACTTTAATTTTTGCTTTATTTGAGCCTTTCATATTTTCAGTTTTGGACTGTTTACTCTTGATTTGTTAATTTGAAATGCATATTTGAGATGGGTTTTAATTTTTTTTCTGTGTTTAGCATTGAATGATGTTACAGTATATGTTTTGTTGTTTAATTTTTTTATGGAAAAGACAAGGTAAACGAGCGTTCGGGTCATTTGATGGTAAGTGACTACCGTCGCCCACGCGTGACTCTACCACACGTACATTAGTCGCCTCTTACGACACCACCAGTACCAGGATGATCCTATTGTAGGCCGGGAGCACACGGCAAATTCTGTTCTTTTCTTTTATTATAGGGTACTAAACGTGTTAGTTGAACGCTAATCGCTTCGCCAATCTCACTTTATATGGATAACACATAATATTGATGAAGGATAAAAAGATATAGTGTTACAAACTGGGAGAATATATGTTAAATAAATTAATTTTTAACAAAAAGAAAAACCGACTTCAAACAATAAACTAAAAAGAAAAAAATAAATTTAGTTAACATAAAGGAAAACGTACTTTGATTTTGTTAAACAAAAATAATTAAAGAAAGATTTTATAATTTAGAAGTCGGTGTCAAGCTAATGCTATAACAACCTTACTACAACATCAATTTACTGAGCATGTTTGTTTTGCTTTTATTTTACAGTAAAAAAAAAACGAAGCAATTCCATACAAAAAACCAAAAGTCGAAATTTGCAATATACATATAACTCAATGAACCAGTATTAATTGATAGAAATTTAGTTTATCTAACTAGTTTCTGTTACTATACAGATACACTATATATTTTTTTAGCTTCACGCTGATTTCTCACTCAATAGGGAAGGCAGAATATTTTTTTTCCCCAAGTAGACTTTAAACCCATAACCATCGCGTTATACCGTTCTCAGAACAAAGAAGCTATGATGGTCTCAATTTTTATAATATTACAATTAAAATTAAATAATACGTTTCAAATTAGCTTAAGAAACTGAAAAAGATTTTTAATGTTATGAATGATGTATTTCAATTGTTTTGACTTCTGTATTCCATATGGTACAAAAGAATCCTAGTGTTGAGACACTACGTTTCCTATTTACTCCCGAAACCTGATTGGTGGAATTCAGCTCTGTTATGAGAATGCGAGGAAATGAAAATAATCTGTTCACTGTTATGGGAATCGAACCCACAACCATCGTTATATAATCGTTAAATCAGCATAGTACATTGAATTCACCATAAAAGAAGTCAACTCGAACTCCCATACATCAAGGCCTAATTCCCAAACTTTCCGCAGTTAAACCATCTGAAAAATTCCGGAGCAATCGAGACTCAATAGGTTTTAGAGGAAAAAAAGTTACAAATTACACCATTGATGGTGAAAATGCTTCTCCTCGAAGCTATACCCTGAGAAACTCCAGCCATAGAACAAAATGTACCGTGAAAAATTATACTTATTAATATTGTTTAAATTGGCCTTCTGTTTTAAAAAAGCATTTTTCGCTGATGGATTAAGTCGTAGAGCAGTTTTTTTTTATACTTCTAGAGAGAGTTTCTAGATATTTTTTTTTGAAATTGAATGTTACATATTATGTAGATGTTATACTTTGTTATTTTTGAGCTATTTCAAACTTTAATTATTTGAATTCTCGAGAGGTATACAGGGAATGTGGGTAAACAGGAAAAATCTTGTGTCAAAATACTCCGTTTTCAACTTTTTGATCGCTCGGAGAAATGTAACTAATAAATAAATCAGCTTCACGCTGTATCCCGCACACAGCAGGGTAGGCAGAGGGAACCTAATGTTAAGACACCCCGTTCCCCACTTTCTGCCGAATTCTGGAGGCATTGCGTGTTGAGTGGTAACTCAACGCCGCGCTTAGCTTCGACACCAAAGCGAAGAAATGGAAATATAAATTTAATATTTTCATCTCTGGTGGGGTTCGAACCCACAACAAGTCGGTTTTACAGTCACACTTCGTGCCGCTGCGCCACGACTGGCCTACTGGAATGTAACTAATTTTTAATATAATTATTTCTCGAATAGAGATGGAACTCACACCTTTGCGTTTACAATTAGATACTGTCTTCCTCTTTATTGAGTTATCAATTTTCTGTACTTTATTATGGTATGAAGTGGCGGCACAGGGCAAATGTGTGCGATTGTAAGCCTGACTGGTTATAGGTTCGAATTTCACTTGAGGTAATGTTTAATATTTTCATTTCCTCGCTCTTGTAAAGAGGCAAAGCGCGGCGTTGAGTTTCACAATTTAATACGAAATGCCTCCGGAACTTAGCGGACAGTAGGGAAAAGTCTTAATAAGCCTAGTCTTAAGACATTCTGTTTAATGAGAACGGAATATGTTAAGACTAGGCTCCCAGGTTCCCTCTGCCTACTCTGCTAAGTGCGTTGTACAGCCATTGTTCGTCAGGTATTTTTTTATTCAAAATTTAAACCGAAAAACACAAGTTAACACAGTATTATAAACAACTTTTGTTGCCTTTTTCGATACAAGAGACGTTATGAGCTAACCGACTTTTACGTGCCAGAGTGCTTGGAGTGCACTCGAGTGTCACACCTACAAAGATTATGTTATCAATAGCTTTGATGGTAAATCATTTATTATGGTAAGTCACTTTTACAAATTTTTACTTGTAATAAATAGTATTTGAAAAATATATTTTTATGAGGTTTTCTTGATGCACGGGCAGGAGTGTGAAATTAAATATTTTTTACTATTATGTCCTTGCTCTGGTATTCAGATAAAATGCGGCGTTGAGTTCCGCCATTCAACACACAATGCCTCTAGAATTCGGCGGAAAGTGCGTATTGGAAGTTATTGGGAACGAAGTGCACTAGGTTCTAGGCTCCCTCTGCCTACCAGCGTGAAGCTGGAAATAAAGATTTCTTAACTTCACAATGTATTCCATTAATTATTTCGATACTTCGAACTTTCGGTGCTAGTGGGTTATCCACTAACACCACCCACGGCAAATCTCAACCTCAAAATGTGTTATGTGACATACATCTCTTAGATATTTTCTATTCGACGAAACCCCCTTTTACTTTGTTGGTTTTATAAAGCTAATTAATAAAAGCTTTATAATTTTAATGAAAATGATAATTGAAAAATGATGAAAATGATTAAAAATGACAAATCTAATCATTTACATTTATTTAATAAGAAATATCGAATAATATTTTAGTACCATATAAATATTACTTTAAATGTTGGCAACATTACAAAATATGGAAACGGGGTATTTATCATAGTTATGTAGTTAAGAAATGGCTGACAATTCAAAAATTTAAACAAAGAAATCGTATTAAATGAGATTGGGATTCTATATTATAATGGTGAAACGTTAATATTGTGCGTATTTTAAATATTCTATTGTTTTACTCTACTGCGGCGAAGCCCAAAAGAAGAGTTATGTTTTTAGCTGGTTTGTTTGTAAGTACGCTTGTCGACTCTTTTGTTCTTTGTAACTGTTAAACCAGTGAACTGATTTAGATGAATGATACTTTGCGTCGTTGGCATTTGCCTTGTGGGCGCGATAGTATATATTATTTAGTTCATGCAGTCGAGTTTTTTTGTTTTGTTTTATTATTCCCGACTGCTAAGGAAGGGTTATGTTTTTCGCGCGTATCTTGTATGTATGTAATATTCTTTATTACCTCGTATCTCCAGAACCGCTGAACGGATTTACATATTTGAGGTATCGTTAGATTCGTATTAGCAGCCCAAGTGTTCTTAGATGGGTGACGTTAATAAAAAATAATCATGGCGGCTGTGGTACGCCATTGGACTTAGTGAAAAAAAAAATTTTCGTTCCGAATACTACAATATGGGTATCAAATTCAAGAGCTTAATTTCAGGATTTCAAAAAGGTATATCATAATTATCATTGCCATAATAAATTGTAACAAAAAAATGAAAAATAAAAAAATATTTGTAAAAACAAAAACCCCGACTGCATCAAACTAAAAAGAAAATAAACAAGCCCAATAGTTTATTATGATTAACAGTCGGGACCTATAAGTAATTCTTCAATCAATAAAATCTTTACCAGGAACCCCGCATAGTTTAAAGAGGTCCCGACTGTTAAACCTAATAAACTATTGGGCTTGTTTATTTTCTTTTTAGTTTGATGCAGTCGGGGTTTTTGTTTTTACAAATATTTTTTTATTCACTTGATATTTATGTGGACATCACATATTTATAAAGTCCGCTATAGTTACATACTAATTTGAATGTATTGCTTAGTGCTCAGAGCACCTGGTCGGTTTCCAGGTGGGTTCGAGTCCGTTACGTTCAATTTTTTATACGTTTTCTTAATAAGTATTTTTCTTTCTTAAGTGTGGAGTAACACTTTAAAAAAATGTAAACTAAAATACTTATTAAGAAAACGTACGTTTGTATATTCAAACGTATATTTCTAAATAAGTATATTTCTCATTCAAATATTTCCTCACACGATGCCATTTAAAAGATACAAAAAAAAAACAAATAATAATCTGGTATTCTTCTAAAATAGTCGTATATCTTGGTTCAATAGTAACCATTAGCGTTTGAAGTCGTAACTTTATCTGCAACATGGGTTTTGCGGATCAGCTCAATTTATAGTCCAGGTTGAACGTATCACTGGTGCTTCTCTAATTTTATTGTTCGAAAGATTGAAATTTAGGTAGATTTGTCTTCTTGTTATTGATTGCTAGTTTTAAAGTAGTGGTATTGTATTTTATTAAAGTTCGTTATGGAGGAGTGGAACGTCGTGTACTATAAACGCGGTAGTTGGTGGTTCGGTTCCCATTTGGGAGGAAATGGGAAGGTAAAAAAGGAGGAAAAAATAACAGAAAATTTTGGTTATAGTACTGAAATTAAGTTAGTTAGAATCTTATAAAATATTTTCTATCCACATTCAGTTACGTATATTGGGATTGCTTCATCAAAAGAGGAGGAAAAACAATTATAATTAATCCACAGTGAAATGAAAATAATCCCTTATCCGACGGATTTCTAGGAAATGAGAGAGGTTCTTCTCTTTTTTTGAAGTGTTTACGTGTAAGTCAAAGTCTTATTAAAACATGTTAAAGAAAATTTTAGTACAGGTTTTTTAAATTAAATAAAAAATATTGGAATATTATTCAATAAAAACTTTAAAAATAATAATTCAACGTAATAATAAATCCAATATTCTTAACGTCATGCTTTATCCTGAATATAGTAGGATAGACAGAGGGAACTTGGTGGTAAGGCACTCCGTTCCCCACGCACAGCGACATAGCAACAGATTATATAGCGACTTTCACCACTTAATACACAATGTCTCGAACATTGCACGGAGAGCAGGGAACAAAGTGTCTAAACACTAAATTTGCCCTGCTATACGCGGCATACACCTTATTGTCAAAAAAAAGTTATACAATTTGTACTTATTCACTTCGATATGGTTGTAAAAAATAAAATGGTTAAGTGCGAGTTGGACTCGCCCACCGAGGCTTCCGTACCTATTTCAGGAGTGTAGTTCAAAAGAGAGGTACAATTTGTAAGGTAGGTAAAGTTAAATTTGCCCATATGCACTCATTTTGTATGAAATGAAATACAAATATAAGGTCGGGGCTAAAGTATTTTCGTATTTTGAATGTATTATTAGTAATCAAACCTCTTTGGCTGTACTGAATGCAGCTGGCTGGTTTTAATACCATTAAATGTGACATGTTGAAGATCCAATAAATTAAAAAAAAACTAGTTCCCGCCATTTTTCAATTGTTTTTCAAGCAAGCAGAATGAACGTATGTGCTTAAGTAACTCATAAATACATTTTAAAGTTTTATTACAAAAAGAGTAAAAATACGACGAACGCCGCGAATAAAATTTATGCGGTTTACGGACCTAATGTGGTATCAATAAGAGTAGCACAAATGTGGTTCAAGCGTTTCTAGTCTAATTTTAGTTTCAAAGATATTATAAGTTTATATTGTTTTTTTTCTTTGAAATAGATTGTTTTTTTTTTCTAGAAATCTTCACTTTTCAAGTTTCTTCCTTAATTTATACTGTATCATCAGATCTCATTTCCAAAAAGTGCTAAATTATATACCTGTAGGTCCACGGGAAGTACTCCTTAGTTCTTGATTTCTCGGCAAATTTCATACAGAACGGAATAAAGTCGATGTATAAAAGCTTGTTCCTTCTGATTGTGTTGGAAGCATATTTTTTTCTGTGCTTCAAAACGACCATAGCCCTAAGATATTTGATATTAATTTTAGCTAAATACCACCATTACGTTATCCCTTAATAAATGATTTTGACAGGGGGACACATGGACAACAAAGTGATCCTATAAGGGTTCCGTTTTTACCTTTTGAGGTACGGAACCCTAAAGAGATATGATATGTACTTTATAATAATTATTAAATTTGACACGAATTTGCCAGTCAAATAATTGAAGATAGCTTTCCTACATACCTATATTTTATCGTTTAACTAAACATATCAAACTTTATCGTGGAGGCCCACTCAAACACTAATTAATTTAAATACAATATGTACCCGTAGATGGCACTACCGAACCAACGAACCTGACATTACTTTAGTTTTATTATATTACAAGCATTTACTTCGACCCCGTGGTCAATGTTTTTTTTTTAATTCTTTGCTCTAGAAACAAGAGAAAGCTCGGCGTTCAGTTGCGACACTAATACACAATGACTCCAAAATTCAGAAACGCAGAAAGTGTGGAAAGGAAGTGTCTTAACCCTTATGAGCTATACCACGTTACGCCGTATATGCACCACCGCAGCATCTTCATTTCCGTGACTTGAAGCTCCTGAGTGTGCCGAGATGGTGCTGATCAGCTTTCGCTGCCGGATATAAGAACCGGTCGAAAGATGGTCTTTTATATCAGCCCCTTGAATTTGGGCGGATCTAACCAAATATCGGACAAATATTAATCAGGGCATACTCTGGGTATAGTATATTACATTAAGATAGTTTATATTCCTACATAAATATATCTATCTAGTTTTATAAAAATTATGACAATACTCAAAAACGTTGTACAGCTTGTTGAAATCAAAATTAAAATGGCATCAACTTTGTAATGGAGTCGTGTTTTGAATGTTTTATTGACATCTAGAGCAGGCTTTGTAATTCCAATAAGGTATCTTTAAACCTCAAGTTCGTAGTAGTCTAATATAAGCTTTATTAACTATTATTAAGATTGAATTTTGCTTGTGATTTCAGATGAAAATGACGATTTCTGTGCACCGAAATCCAAGCGGAGCGATGTTCTTAGGTTTATTAATATAGTCTGGGCTTATAAGGTGAGCCGAGCTAAGTAAATAAATAATATACTGCAAAGGAAGCGTATTTCACTTAGAATTAACTTTGAAATATGTTTTTGTATAATATATAATTTGTATTTAGTAATACAAATAGAAGAAACCACGATATTGGAAATTTATTCTATAATTTTATGGTTAACGGTTCGATTCCAAGTCGGGAAAATGTTTTCTGTTTTATTTTTTATGGTCCTTATTTATTTGTTAAATTCATTATTACTTAATCAGAATCTATATCCGCCTTTTCCACTAAATAAAGTATGCAGATTTGTGAAAAAATCCGCTATCCCGCTAAAAACGATACAAAGTTTTCTGCAAAAGCGGGAATAGATGAGCATTCTAAAATAGATAGATATACAACACTGTCAACAATACAAATACAAAGGAAAATATAAAAGCTTTTAAAATAAATACAAGGTCTGGTACAGGCTGTCATATCGTATAGCAATCTTAGAGAGAAAGGAATTTGAAGAAAGGAATTTAGTCATAGCAGACAGGAGATACTGGTAAATTGGGTGCATTTAAGGTATACTACTAGCTACCACCCGCGGTATTACCCACGTGATTAAATGATAATAACGAAGAGATGTTTGATGTATGCACTATTACAAGTGCGGGAAGTATGGAAGTAAAGTACAATCCGTAAGGCGTAAGCTTTGAATTTGTGTAATTTATCACCAAAAGTAAGGCAAGAAAAAAAAGTTCAATAATTCAAATGAATATATAAAAATATATCACTTTTTCTAAACTGGACTTTCATCTTCATCATTTGCAATCTCGTCTTTTGTGTTGGTTGTGTAATAATTAATTATTCCATTTTTTCATCAAAAATAGTTTGTGACCATCCTCAATAAATTAGAAAGAAACAGAAAAGTTTTTTTAATTCCAAGAATATACCAATAAAAAGTACTTTTTTATAATATCAGTTAGATATAAAAGTATAGATAAAAAGTCCTCCAAATAGATATCGAACCGACACTTCTCACAACGGCTACTAAAAGGCAACTTAAATTCAATTTTAAAACTGAGTTTCGCCATCAAAAAAAAAAAAAACATATTAACGAACAAAAACGTAGGACCGTAATCTCTATGGAGATTTGGGACGCACAGCGCTTTCATTTTCTTGTTTATATGCATTATGCATCAACAGATCACACTCGCTACTGGAATTAGGCTCTATAGTGGACGTAGGACCTGGGACTAAACAAACATTGTTTTGAATAACAACCTTATATTGAAACTAGTTTTCTATGGAAAATATTGAAGGGACTATAAGAAGTGACTGTTAATGTGGTGGTTGTGGGTTCGATCTCAAAGTGAGGGTGCTTTTAAAATGATTTCATGATTTTTTTTTTGGTATAAAATTTTGAGAACATATTAAAAATTACGGCTTGTGACAAATTTACAAAATAGTACAATATTCTGGTGGCTTTATGTTACATCACTGATTGGCTCATTCATCAGAGTACATAAATACCAAAAATTGGTGAAAAAATACTCTAAATAAAATTTCTCTAATATTTTATACTATGATATGGTATTTTGAAATTAATATAAAATTTAAATAGCCAAGATCTTGAAATCAGTGAAACTTAGGATCATGCTAAATTAGGTAAAAACATTTGAAAATAACTTCTTTTCTCACCCTTATCAGTTTATCTATCCATCTACCTATAACCTCTATAGTAAGCTTAGTTAGGTAAACGTCTCATCCCTAAAATATATCTCAAAAACTTGAAACATTTGAAATTTCCTTGATAAATTTTAACATAAAATTTATCTTAAAAACGTCGCCCCCATTCCTCGTACACAAGAGCGCGCTAGCATACTGCGGCAACAAAATTATTGGTATTTTGCTGTAAACATTGACAAGCACTTCGCATCTCAACTAACAAAATTTGTCAAACGTCGACGTTAAATAGTTTATCGAAAGTTTCTCTTTCAGACGTTATTAGAAGCGAGAGCTTTGATCGCTGTATAAAATAATTTTCTCTGATAGTATGTTTAATGTTTGACGGCCAGTAATGGGTGGTAGGGTTGGATAGGTTGGAACAGATTTTACCTTTTAAATAAATAAATAAATCAGCTTCACGCTGTATCCCGCATACAGTAGGGTAGAGAACCTAGTGTTAAGAGACAATCCATTTGCCACTTTCTACCGAATTCTGGAGGCACTGCGTGTTGAGTGGAAGGACTCAACGCCGCGCTTTAACTTGACATCAGAGCAAAGAAATGGAATTATAAATTTAAGTAAATATTTCATCTCGTCGAGTGGGGATCGAACCCACAACCAATCGGTTTTACAGTCACACTTTGTGCCACTGCGCCACGACTGGCCTCAAAAATCTCCAATTTTACCTTTTAGATAGTGATACCTATGTATCCTCTTAAACTTGTAATATTATATGTCAAAGTTTGTGTGTATGGTTAATTGTTCCACTTTAACACAAAACGACTGGATGTATACAAATGGATTTAGATGAAACTTCACATAATATTTATGTGAAGCTTATACACCAGAATAACATATAGGCTACAGTTTGTGTACAGATTTAATAATAAGTTTAAGTAAGGTAGGGTTGGATAGGTTGGAACAGATTTTACCTTTTAAATAAATAAATAAATCAGCTTCACGCTGTATCCCGCATACAGTAGGGTAGAGAACCTAGTGTTAAGAGACAATCCATTTGCCACTTTCTACCGAATTCTGGAGGCACTGCGTGTTGAGTGGAAGGACTCAACGCCGCGCTTTAACTTGACATCAGAGCAAAGAAATGGAATTATAAATTTAAGTAAATATTTCATCTCCTCGAGTGGGGATCGAACCCACAACCAATCAGTTTTACAGTCACACTTTGTGCCACTGCGCCACGACTGGCCTCAAAAATCTCCAATTTTACCTTTTAGATAGTGATACCTATGTATCCTCTTAAACTTGTAATATTATATGTCAAAGTTTGTGTGTATGGTTAATTGTTCCACTTTAACACAAAACGACTGGATGTATACAAATGGATTTAGATGAAACTTCACATAATATTTATGTGAAGCTTATACACCAGAATAACATATAGGCTACAGTTTGTGTACAGATTTAATAATAAGTTTAAGTAAGCAAAGCCGCGTGTGGGTCGCTAATATTTTTTTTAACACCATTAAAAATAATGAAAAAATAACTTTGTGGTATTATTTTTAAAAATAAAATATAATATTTTGATATTGTATATTTTCTTAAATTTGGGAGTATCTAGTTGTAAACGCCACTGTTCCAGGTTCGACTCCCTCTCGGGGAATAAATTATTTTTATTTTCTTGCAATGTTAAAAAAAAGCATCAAAATTGTTACCCAAGTAACAAAGTGTCTTAATATTAGGTTTCCTCCGCACCTGCGGTGGGACATCGTCTTACTATAAACACGATAGTTGTAAGTTCAGTCCCTTCTTGGAAGAATGATTGTATTTAAATTATTTTACTTTTCCTCCCCTCCTAGACAAAACGCGGCGTTTAGATCCGTCACTCTCGTGTCTTAACACTGGGTTCTTGCCTACACTGAAGTAAGAGAGAGCCTGATGATGACAGCTTTTATTTTTATAAAAAAAAAACAAAAAAAAATGTTTAAACTAAACAAAATTCCTAAACGAAACTGAAAATATATCTCGTTTTAGAATTAAAAAAACACAATAAATGCAATATTAAGAAACGTGCTTTTTATTTCGAATAGATAGTAAAAACTATTACACCGCATTAGCGTCGAACATGAGCAAAGAAAGAACTTTGGCCTATACACCTTATCGGGTGATAGATTTTGACAACGAATTTTCAACTTTATATCTTAGATATTACAGTTGATTTTAAAATCCAGCTGATCTAAGATAAGTTTCCATACAAGGTGGCAAGCTTATTGGCAAGAGGCCAGTTAGCATTCACGATACTTCCTATACTGGAAAATGTTTTGTTCGTATTTTTTTTTTAAACACTGAACGATGAAATGATATCTGTCTCTTTTTAATACTCTTTTAAATGAGTGGATGGATAAGGATAGTAAATATCTCGTTTAAAGTTGAGGAAGTAAGAGATAATTAATTCCATTTGATCGCGGCAATCAGAGTCGGTTTGAAAGGAAAAAAAGTTTGAAGCATTTATATATTAAATTTCAATTTTATGGGAACTATTCGATTTAAATCTATAGTAAAATGGCCGTCGTATTGCTGTGGCATAATGTCTGACGGATATGGATTCGATATCCAATCGGGGAAAAGATTTATCTTCGTTTCCTACCTTTAATAACATGTTAAAGCGCGGCGTTGAGTTTCGTTACTCGAAAAACGAAAAAAAAAATTAAATTGATAAGCTTGATGCATGCATTTCGGATGATTAAGCCGAAAAAACAGTCTTGTAAATATAATTTAATTTATATATAACTTGGTTATAAAGTTTTTAAATTACTCGTATATTTAAAGTTGGTATTTCAATTTAATAGTCATTTAAACGACATATTTTCATTCGATATATTAAAATGTTTTATTTGCGGCGTTGAGTTCCGCCACTAACCACGCAATGCCTCTAGAAATTGGCGGAAAGTGGGGAACGGAGTGTCTTAACGCTAGGTTCCCTCTGCCTACCCTGTGTGTGTGCGGGATACAGCGTGAAGCTTTAAAAATTATATATATTATAGTAGTTATAAATAGGGAACGGAATATCTTACTATAACATTCTAAACTAAGCTTCTTCTGTCTATTCTGAAAAATTAAAAAATGTGAAGCTGTTTTTATTGTCACTAACATAACCAAAATTCTGAAAGAAAGTCAATTATTAATAGGTATTATATTATTTATTAAAGGCCAGTCGTGGCGCAGAGGCACTAAGTGTGACTGTAAAATAGACTGGCTGTGGGTTCGATCCCCACTAAAGGAAGTGAAGTATTTATTTACATTTACATTTTCATTTCTTCGCTCTGGTGTCAAGACAAAGCGCGGCGTTGAGTTCCGCCACTCAACACGCTATGCCTCCAGAACTTGGCGGAAAGTGGAGAACGGAGTGTCTTAACACTAGGTTCCCTCTGCTTACCCTGCTGTGTGCGGGATACAGCGTGAAGCTGATTTGATTTTTTTTTATATTATTTATGTAGCAATCATTATTTTTAACAAAGAACAGAAAACTGGTTTAAAATATTAAAGAAAATAAAAAAACATCCTAATAGTAAATCCAAATTCCTATCTGAATAAATTATAAAAGGCCTAAATAAACATATTAAACAAAGTATGTCAAATGAATCCAAATAAAATCTTCTGTATACATTCTAAGCGACAACAGCATGAAGAGGAAACAGAGTTCGTGATTATAGCTTTTCTCTGTTTACCCACTGTCAATATTATTGTTAGTTAAACACATCTATTATGAAGGTATCGTAATTTCTATATATTTTGATATAAATTCTGAAATTGAATCTAGAGTTTTAAAGGAATATATAATAAATAGTATGTAAGAATTGATAGCCTAATGCTTTTTCCGGCATAGCAAGGGATGCTAGTGTCTAGACACTCCATTGCCCACTTTTCACAGAATTTTTGAAATATTATCGAGTATGTCCATTAATGAGGCCAGTCGTGGCGCAGCGGCACGAACTGTGAATGTAATACCGGCTGGTTGTGAGTTCGATCCATACTCGAGGAGATGAAATGTTTACTTAAATTTATATTTTCATTTCTTCTCTCTGGTGTCGAGGCTAAGTGCGGCGTTGAGTTCTGCCACTCAACACGCAATACCTCCAGAATTCAGCAGAAAGTGGGGAACGGAGTGTCTCAACACTAGGTTCCCTCTGCCTACACTGCTTTGTGCGGGATACAGCGTGAAGCTGATACTGATGTCCATTAATACTGTTAAAAAAATGTAAAGATGTTGGTTCTACATTTGGTATAAAAAATGGTTCATCTTTTTACCTAATATTTACAACCATCATAGAAAGTATTCACCCGCCGTCATTGACTTCTATTGACCGATTTCTTAATAAATTAGCATTTGTAAAGCCAAATTACCTACACATAGGACTCGAATGGGCGATTTTCCGTTTACTACACTAAATTATACAATAACAAGATATAACAACATAGAACTAACATTTTAGATTCTGCTAAAGCACCAAATTTGCCATTTTATTATTTCCCCGTGCACGAAGACGCAAGGACTGTGAGAGGTGCATAACAGAAAATTCATATAGTAAATTTTTAATATTCACCAAACAGATTCCGTCGTCTTTATTCCGGAGGCTGGCTTCAGACTTCTATGGAACTTAAGGTAGTGCCCAAAATTTCGCTATTCATCTCCTTATAATATTATAATAAGCGATTATATCAAAAATTCGTTCACGATTCAGAATTTATACCCTCCGCAAGGTGAGTTCGTCGTCTCAGGAAATCTTAAAACATGCATGTTTCTAACGTAGAATGGAAAGTTGGCCTGGAGCTAGGAAACTCAGTACAATGGTATATTAATTGGATAGTATGTTACACTTTTTAGTTTGGCTCTATTGTATTAACTTAGCTTTGTTCCTAACTGTAGTTACATTTGAACAAAGATTGAAGAAGTTATCTTTAAATATGGTGTTAAGTTTTAACTTTTTGTTTGGAATTTTTAGTATAAAATCTTGTGTAATTATAATAAAAGTATATATTTATTGTATTTTTGGAATTAAGTGTTAAGAAGTGATTTTAGAAGGGTTCTATTTTTTTTTTTGATGTATGAAATCCTAAAAGTAAAATATGTACTTTACAGTAACTCATTGTAAATACATCCATAAATAATTAAAACATATATCTGTTATACAATTACTCTAGGTTAAAATCGAACTGGCAACTCTGGTTCAAAAACTTAGAATTTAGTACTTGAATGAAATGTATAATTTACATAGGAAATCAAATGACGAAATTTCTAAAGGCAAAATATATGCAGATACGTAAAATTCAAAGCACATTCATCATTCAATTATTTGTGCGAGTTCTGCCAAATTTACATGTAATTAATATTAAAATTAAATTTACCTGGTGAAAATACATTTATAAGAAGTGAAAAGTAGGGGACGGAGAGTCTTAAAGATGGGTTCCCTCTGCGTAACCTGCTGTGCGTGGGATACAGCGTGACGCTAAAAATGTTACTTAGCTAACTTCAATACAATGACTGAATCGTATATGAGGATATTCTAGAAAAAATATCTTCTTAATGGAAAACGATATATTTTTTATATGTATTATAAGCACTTACACGTATTTTTCTTCGTTTAGGATATTCTCAATTTTACAGTGCTACAGTTGTTTGTATAAAAATCACTAACACAAGATTTCTTTTGTAATAAAAAAATAAGCAAATAATGCAAAAAAATAATATTATATTATAAATAATGAACCATCATTTTATGTTCCTTTTTTTGTTTCACCTACTCCTTTAATACTATATATAATATATTTTTAAAATTTTTATTGAGCGTGAAGTCACTAAACTCTACCAACTATGCTAGATAGAGATAGAGTGCAAAAATAAAAGAAAATAGAAACATTTGAAACAATTCGAAAACCGCATTACGTATCTTCTAATTTTTCCAATAAAGTTGCCTTGAGGCCACTTATCCAAAAAGCAATAAATATAATGGATATACAGCGGAATGAAAGGCAATTGGTTCAGCTTATACGTTCCAATATCGTATAGTTATGTTAGTTTCGCCAAATTTTACTTACGACAAAATATTAGCTATAGTATAGAAAATGGTCCGAGCCTAAATATATACGTGTATCTTTTGTTTTGTTGTTGTTGTTTTTTTTAAAATAGTGCTGAGATAATTATTACATTTTTTATGTATGTAGGGTATATCTAAAAAAAAAAGAAAATTAGGGGGTCCAAGATGGAAGGCTTGCTGGCCCCTGCCAGCCCTTACGAGGGCTGCAACGTTCCATCCGCCACGTGCACCTCGAGAGAGCGCACTGATAGGGCGTCCCCCCAAGGCGACGCGCACCAGTGCGTCCCCGCTGGTGTGTCAAGTGGCGACGAATGCGGCGTTGGGGACCGCCACCCAACACGCCATGTCCGGAACGGCGGGAGGTGGAGGACGGAGCTACAAATAGCTACGTGGAATGTAAGAGGAGGGATGGAAGAAAAGATGAATGAATTATTAGATGTGATGGATGATAGAGATTTGGATGTCGTTTGTGTGACAGAGACCAAGCGAAAGACATAAATGGCATAAATGGCTCAAAACATAAGACATAAATGTGTTATGTTTTGAGCAATAAACAAAGCGAATTAGCATTTTAATAGGAAGAAGGCGGGGGGTCATTCTAAGAGATAGACGTCTATCTTTTGCTCTGCACATTTTGCACAATAAAAATTGCTTAAAGTGAAAAATAAGCTTAAAAAAGTACTCAAAGTTGTGTTATAAGTTCCGAACTATCGTTTTGTAAAAAAATTAACATGACAAATCGAAGTGAAGTGTTTAAATATCGGTGAACCTGTGTCGTGAACTTTATGTGGCTTACACTTAGTTTGCGATCGTTAAGCAAAATTTTCTTCTTCTACCGACTTTACTAAATTGTTAAATGAACCATACTACAAGAGATCAATATTTTAGATATATTGGCAAATCAAATAGTGGCCTAGCGGCATAACTTGTAGCGAAGCAAGAGCGACATTCCCTGGGTTCAAACCTCACCAAATATACAAATTATAATTTTTCTTATTTTTTAAGAAGATTTAAAATTACATTTAACAATGTCTGATAAAATGATGACTCGCAGAGCATTATTACGTAAGGAGGAGTCCAAACTCCAACTGACGCTACAAGAATTGAAGATCTCTAAAGATTTGTGTGCCCAATTACAGTGTGAAAGGGAGGACAATGAAAAAGAATTTTTACAAATATTAGACACTAACACTAAGCTTAAGAAAGAAATGACTGCTATACACGCACAACTAAGAACAATTGTAGAGGAACGGGACACTCTCAAAAGTTTAGTAGATAAGTTTGACCGATGCAGTGATGAGTACGAACAGGCCCTTGTAAGGATATCCACCTTGGAACAAGAGCTACGGGAGGCACACACACATATCACCCAGTTAGAGGACGATGCTCAGAAAGTTACCATGCAACATAATATTAGTTTGTTTAGTGAGTTAGTTGAGAGTGCCCCGCAGTTGGTTTCTCCTGTAATAGGTAGACACCGCCAGTCTGTAATAGATCTCACTAAGGATGATACATCAGTTATCATTCCCCAAAATACATTTAAAAAGTCTCATCACAGTAGAAATAAACTGAAAAAATACATCAAAATTAACAGATTTATTAATAAAACCAAAAAATTAATAAAACAACGTAGTTATGTATTTAAGTGTGCAAAATCAAGTAAGGAAAAGTTGGAACTATATGATGACCTAGAACTGTGCACTATAAAATTAGATAAGTGTAGGTTAAAGTATGAAGCTGATACACAAGCATTGCAAAGTGAAATAAATTCCTTAATAGACTCCTTAGATATACTTAATAAAAAGTATAGTGCTTCACAGAACGAAATACAGGAGTATTCCAAGGCGGTGGATAATCTAATAAAACTTTCAAATGATAACACTGAACGGTTTGACTCTTTGGTCAACAATCACATTTGTGATTGTGTTGGTTCATTACATCCATCACCTGCAAGTACTCTGGTGTCTGCCCCTTTGACTGATTCCTTGTGTGACAGCCATCATAATAATAATAGGAGTAGGTCCAGCTCACAACAATTTAGTGAATCAGTTCATGTACCAAGTACATTGGTTGATTCACAAAACTTAGTTTTATTTAGTGATGCCATTGGGAGGAATATGGGCTCAATTTTAAATTCTCACCAACAAGGACAGTCGGCTCTTAGCTTCTCTTATCCTTCGGCACCTTTTAAAGCTCTTATGCAAAGGATTCTAAGTTATAAATTTAACACCGGCAATAAACTTGTGATTTTATCAAGTGATAGAGGGAATCTAAACAAAAATCAGCTAAGTGACTATTGTGAGTCACTATTAAACTTAGATATAAGTAAAATCATTTTGTTTACATTCCCTTATTGTAAAACCCTGACGGAAGCGGAAAATAATCATAGATTTAAGCTAAACTCGACACTTCACACAATATGTGCATATAATGAGAAACTGCATTTAATTGACACTAACAATATAGTTAGTAAATCTTTATTTTTGAGTCAAGGCAAATATTACCTTACTCGTAGGTTTAAGAAACAAGTAGCTTCTGTGCTATCCTTTTTTATTGACATATCAGCCAAGAACTTGGCTATAGTATCACCTACTCATATTGAGAAGACTGACATTTCAATCAATTTGCAGACATTTAATTATTCTGACAGTATGTATAATAATCTACACTCAGTAGACATTTCTCAACATTTAAATTAATTTCGGGGACAACAGAGGTAGCAACCTCTAGCTCTAATTTATTATCAAACACGCCATTGATCCAATTAGCATTGAAATTAAATCAAAATAATGACACATGCCGCACACTATCACAACACCCACACAAAAATACTAATAAAAATATTAAATGTATAAGATTAGTTCATCAAAATATCTGTTGCTTGACGGAGGGCAAGCAGCTAGAGCTGGAATTATTCATGAACTCAGAAGAAATTAGTATTATGTGTGTTACCGAACATTGGTTAAAGGGGAATCAGCTCATGTTTAATTTCAGAAACCACCGGGTAGGAAGCTCATTCTGCAGACTCAACACAATACATGGGGGGTCGCTTATCATATTAAATAAGAACCTTAAGTTCAAGGAACGGAAAGATATTGTGTCTCTTTCTGTAGAATGTTCTATCGAATTAGCGTGTGTTCAACTAGAGCAATTCATTGTTATATGCGTATACAAACCTCCCTCCGCTAATATTAAACTATTTTTAGAAATAATGGATGAGGTCTTAAGCAAACTTACCAAATCGGGTAAGCCTCTGTTAGTATGTGGTGACTTTAATGTTAATATTCTGGATAGTTCAAATTCTACAATTAATTTATTAAGCCTTTTTAAGTCACATAATTTGCTTAATTTATTTATGGAGCCAACTAGGATAACCCCTACGACTGCTACTTGTTTAGATAACATATTTAGTGACATTATTCCACATTATAAAAGTATTATTAATAAATTGGATTCTGACCACTCTGGTCAGCTAGTAGAATTTTATAATAAGAAAAAAAATGTAGCTAAGAAAAAAATTTCCTATAGACCTGTAACAGTTAGTCGCTTAGAGCGTATGAGAGTAAGTTTACTAACTAATTCACTAGTATTAGACTATACATTAGATCCCAATTCTTTGTACAATTCTTTCTTTTACTCCTTTCTTAATAAATTCAATTCAATATTTACTTCCAAAGAGGTTACTGTTACTGATAGTCCTATCTTTGGTAACTGGGCCACAGCAGGTATTTATAAGAGTAGGGAAACACTGTACATGTTATATTATGAGAGGCAGTTTAATGGTAGTGAAGAGTTTAAAGAGTACGTAAAATCTTATTCTAAAATTTTCAAAAGAGTTTGCAATTTGGCAAAATCTTTATATATTAAATCAAAAATCCGTAATAGTACTAACAAAATTAAAACCACTTGGAAGGTTATTAATGCCGAGACTGGGAGAACTAGGGCAAAAGATTCTAATTTTGTACTTAATATTGAAGGTCACATTGTAGACTCCGATTTGGAAGTGGCCATTGCATTTGAAAAGTTTTTCTCTAATTTCCCAGTCACTCTAACAAGCGATTTAGGCTCTTCCACCTCCACTGCAGAGTCTTTAATCATAAATAATGTTCCTAAATTTTATAACGGGTTCGTTTTCTGTCATGTAACTTATTCTGACATTACCATTGCTTTCAAATCAATTGATTTGAAAAAGACAGCCGACTTGTGGGGTGTCTCAGTTAATATTATAAAACCTTTGATTGATGTATTGATTCCAGATTTAGTAACAATTTTTAATAGATGTATTGATTATGGAGTGTTCCCTGACTTGATGAAGTGTAGTAAAGTAATCCCATTGTTTAAATCAGGTAGTATGCATGATCTCACAAATTTCAGACCAATTTCTGTATTACCTACGTTTAGTAAAATTTTTGAAAAGCTCATACTAAATCAGCTGCATACTTATATTAACAATAATAAATTGCTGCACACAGACCAATTCGGTTTCACTCGCGGTAGGTCAACTTCTGATGCTGGAGTTAAATTTTTAGAGAGCGTATTCGAGGCTTGGGAGGAGTCACGTGATGCCTTTGGGGTGTTCTGTGACCTTTCTAAAGCTTTCGATTGTGTGAAGCATGAAATTCTTATCAGAAAGCTACAGCACTATGGTTTAAGAGGCATTGCGTTGGATCTTCTCATTTCTTATTTAAATAATAGGATTCAAAAAGTAAATGTCAACGGGAAAGTATCGCAAGGGTCAACTGTAGCATTGGGGGTGCCACAAGGCTCAATTCTAGGTCCGTTTTTGTTCCTTTTGTACATCAATGATTTACCTCACTTCATGAAGGATATCTGCGAGATGGTGTTGTTTGCAGACGATACATCTTTAGTTTTTAAGGTAAATAGGCGACAATCTGAAATTGACGATGTAAACAATGCCCTCTCTAGGATATTACACTGGTTTAGTGCGAACAATTTACTTTTAAATAATAGTAAAACTAAATGTATCAGGTTCTTTACAAAGAACGTGAAACAAGTAGAAACCAGGGTTTTGATGAACAATCAGGAACTTGAAGTGGTTAATAAAACTGTCTTCTTAGGTATAACATTAGATGCTAAGTTACAATGGGGTCCGCATATAGAAACGTTATCTGGTAGACTTAGTTCGGCAGCATATGCTGTCCGAAGAATCCGGCAACTGACCGATGTTGACACCGCGAGATTAGTGTACTTCAGCTATTTTCATAGCATTATGTCTTACGGCCTGATGCTCTGGGGCAGCGCTGCAGACATAGATACGATTTTTGTGCTCCAGAAACGTGCTGTTCGAGCTATCTATATGATGGGTCCACGGGAGTCACTAAGACACAAATTCAAAGAAATAAACATCCTCACACTACACTCACAATATATTTATGACAACTTAGTGTATGTACATAAAAATACCAGTAAATTTAAGAAAAATAGTGATCTCCATCAACGTAATTTAAGAAACAAAAACAAACTTGCTGTGCCCGCCTCTAGACTCCATAAAGTGTCTCATTCATTTGTAGGACAAAGTATACGTTTTTATAACAAACTTCCAAACGACATGACTAATTTGTCACTAAACAAATTTAAAAAAATTGTTAAGCACAGACTGTGTCGAAGGGCATATTACTCTATTGCCGATTATGCTCACGATAAAGATGTTTGGAACTGAATTGCTCTAGTTCTTAAGATGGAAAATTGTGAATTGTGACATTGGCAGTTAAAAAGAGTGGCCATGAGTTTCTTTGCCTAGTTCTTCTCATGAGCTCAACTAACCGAACAGGCTTATTATTCATAAATGTGCAATTTTTGTTATTAATTCTTTGTTTATATTATTAATTTTGACATGTCCAAACAAATGTAAGCATTTTTATGGAATAAAGAATTTTTGACTTTGACTTTGACTTTGAAAGGGCAATGACACGACCGATTTGCCGGGCAGTCGGGTCGCTTTCTGGGCCGGCGTACCAGAGAGCGGGCGGGGCTGTCAAGGTGTAGGTGTGTTATTGTCCTCTCGATTGGTTAGTGCAGCGGTTGAATACAAGGCGATCAACCCGAGACTGCTTTGGGTTCGTTTCAAGCTGGGGTTAACAAGAGTATTCTTGTTAGTGGCGTATGCGCCAGTATCCTCAGCTCTATTAAGCGAACTCGAGGAGTTTTGGGAGAGTGTCAGGGATGTTCTAGGTAGCGTTAGTTATATATAGAATGAAAAATTAATAATATGTGGCGATTTGAACGGATGGGTCGGAACTGCGCGAAGCGGTTACGAGGGAGTGTTAGGTCAGTATGGTGACAAGAGAATAAATGAGGCTGGAAAGCTTATATTGGAAATTTGCAAGGAAAGGAATTTGTTTGTGGCAAACACTATGTTTGACCACAAACAAATTCACATGTATACATGGGAGCGAACGGAAGGGAAAAGTATGATTGATTTATTCCTAGTGGATCAGCGTATTCGAAGCCAAGTCATGGACACACGAGTGTTTAGGGATTCTGATCTGGGAACAGACCACTATCTAGTCGTTGCTAGAATAAGGGGTCTGTTCGCGGGTTGGCGCAGCTACACGAGGTGTCCAGACTTGGAGTCGAATTACCGCATAAGAAGCTGGAAGCTTCAAGATCCACCGACTAGAAAGGAATATCAAGAAAGAGTTTCCAAAAAGCTAGACAGCAGTGAATCTGGAAATGGAAATATTGAAGTATGCTGGCAGAACCTTAGGGATTGTATGAAGGAAGCAGCGATAGAGGTATGTGGTAAAGGTAGAAGGGGCTTTAGCAAAAAGCGTGATGAATGGTGGGATGATGAAGTGCAAGATGCAGTAGAAAGAAAGAAGAAGGCATGGCAGGACTATAAAGCCTCTTGTAAAGATAAAAGTATGAGAGAGATAAAAAAGAAAGAGTATAAGCTGCAAAAGCACCAGACGAAAGTACTGATCAAGATGAAGCGTGAAAAAGCAGAGAATGAAAGAGATGAAAGGTTAACGAACAACTTCAAGGAAAATACGAAGCTTTTCTGGAGAGAAGTTAGTGTTTCTCGAGGTTGCTCGTTAGCCTGTAGAATGAAAGGGGTGCTTTCGAAGGACGGTGAAATTCTAACAGAACAACCACACGTTTTGCAGCGATGGGCGGAATTTTACAAGGAGATGTATGAATGTGATGACGCCTCAGTCTCAAGTAGCAGCGAAACGCTGAGTCTTGATGTAGCTGATGGCGAAATCAGTATAAAAGAAGTTGAGAGTGCAATACGAAGTCTGAAATGTGGTAAGTCAGCGGGAGCAGATGGAGTTACTGCCGAGATGATCAAATATGGTGGGCCACGCGTCTTGGACTTGTTCTGGTTTTTGTGCAATTTGTGCTGGAAATCAGGGGAGGTCCCAGACGATTGGCGAGGTGCGGTCATCGTGCCTTTGTATAAAGGCAAAGGTTCACAGATAGACTGCGCAAGCCATAGGGCTATCAGTTTGATTAGCTTAGGTAGTAAAGTTTATGCTAAAGTTTTAGCGAGAAGAATGCAGGAGAGATCTGAAAGGTTGTTGTGGGAGGCCCAAGGGACCTTTAGACCTGGAAGAGGGTGTATGGATCAGATCTTTTCCCTCCGCATGATCACGGAAAAATTTTTGGCCGTTAACCAAAAAGTTTTCTGTGCTTTTGTGGACTTGGAAAAGGCGTTTGACAGAGTTGTTAGAGCGAAATTATGGGAGATACTACCCCGGTACAATGTGAGCGGACCCTTGCTGCAGGCTGTAAAGTCTCTTTACAGAGATCACTCAGCCTGCGTGCGAGTAGGAGCTGGCATGTCGCCCTGGTTTGACATCCGATCGGGTGTTAAACAAGGTTGCGCCATGTCAGCTTGGTTGTTCAATTTGTATTTGGATAGCTGTCTCCAAGGAGTGAAACAAAGTGATATGGGAGTGAAAGTAGGTGACCTGAATGTGAATTGCCTGCTGTACGCAGATGATGCAGTTCTTATTGCATCATCAGAATGCGAGTTGCAGGCATTGGTCACCACTCTGAAAGAAGGGTGTGAATATAATGGTCTAAGCCTCAATGTGAATAAGACAAAGGTTCTGATTTTTGAAAGAGATGAAGAAAGGACGGAATGCAAGATCAGTGTAAATAGTATGATATTAGAACAAGTGAATGAAGTGGTATACTTGGGAAGTATGTTCAGTAGAGATGGAAGATACGAGATGGATGTGGAAAGGCGTATTGCTGCCGGTAACAAGGTTAACGGAGCCTTAGCTGCATTGATGAGACGGCGAAACGTCAGCACAGCTGCGCGTTTGGCCGTACACAATGCAGTTTTGGTACCGACTCTGTTATACGGCAGCGAAACGTGGGTATTACAGAAGAAGAATGAAAGAAAGATGAATGCTGTGGAGATGCGATCTCTTCGTAGGATATGCGGAGTCAGCTTAGCTGATCGAATCCGCAATGTAGAGGTACACAGAATGGCAGGTACTAGCAAGGATGTCACGGTGAGAATGAAGAAGAACGTGCTCAGCTGGTTTGGGCACGTCGAACGAATGAGTGATGAAAGAATGGCAAAAAAGATTTATGATGGAAAAGTGAGCGGTAAGAGAGGTAGGGGGAGACCTCGGTTGACCTTCGAAAACACAGTATCAAAGATACTGGAGGAAGGTCACGTAAAAAGCATGAGGACCCCCCGAAGGGCATGTATGAAGAGGTTGATGACAGTGGACGAGGTGAAAGAGGTATGTAGAGACCGTAGCGTTTGGCGCTCCGTTCTCTCTGACTACCCCGCAAGGGATAAAGCGTGAAGCTAAGTTAAGTTAAGTTAAGTTAAAATCCACTTATACTTGTAGGTAATGAGTAATCGCATAACGAGGCCAGTCGTTCCGCAGAGGCGAAGAGGCACAAAGTGTAACTGTAAAATCGACTGGTTGTGGGTTCGATCCTCACTCGAGGATATGAAATATTTATTTACATTTATATTTTCATTTCTTCGCTCTAGTGTCTAGGCAAAGCGCGGTGTTGAGTTCTGCCACTCAATACGCAATGCCTCCAGAATATGACAGAAAGTAGGGAACGGAGTGTCTTAATACTAGGTTTCCTCCACCTATCCTGCTGCGTGCGGGATACAGCGTGAAGCTGATTAAATTGTATACATAATTGATAACCTCCTCCTTTTTTAACATCGGTTAAAATAGTAATAGTTATATCAATTTGACGTCCCACTCTGACCAATTCTCCGATACGTTATTACGACTTACTTCTTATAAAAGTTATATAACTTGATCGCTTTGGTATCTATCTATATTCATGTATTTTCGGGTACTTTTATAGATTGAGTATAAATACTTATAGTTTTATGGGTTTGCTTTCATTGTTGTGGGTGAAGGTTTAATTTTTGTTTGATAAAATCAAAATCAGCTTCACGCTGCATCCCGCACACAGCAGGGTAGGCAGAGGGAATCTAAAGTTAAGACACTCCGTTCCCCACTTTCAGGCGAATTCTGGAGGCATTGCGTGATGAGTGGCAGAACTCAACGCCGCGCTTGCTTTCGACACCAGAGCGAAGAAATGGAAATATAAATTTAAGTAAATATTTCATCTCCTCGAGTGGGGATCGAACCCACAACCAGTCGGTTTTACAGTCACACTTTGTGCCGCTGCGCTACGACTGGCCTCAATTTATGTTTGATGAATGCGTTAATTAATACATTTTGTAGCTTGTACTTTTTTGTCATTCATCATTATCAGTTCCACCGTTCATTTAGATTGGCAGTACTCAAAATCTCGTTTTGCCTCTTTACCACGTCGAGGAAATGAAAATATTAATTATTTCATTACCCTAAGTGGGAATCAAACCAACAACCGTCACGTTTACAGTGATACGCTTGTGCTCCTGCACTACGATGAGTTTCAGCAATAAATAAGATAAGCAGAGAAATCTAAGCGTAATAGTATTATTTTTCACTTTATTATCTTTTGAAATCTACGTTAAGAATGTCGGAGCTTAACCACGCAATATGTTCAGATCGTGGAACGAATATTTTTTTATATACCGATCCTCGTAATGCGATGAGGGTGTCTATTTTAACCCTTGATTAGTTTATTTAAAATTTACCACAACCGTGTGGAAACTACGGAAGGAACTACTCTATATTTGAGATGACACAATTAAGATGACCTACTTTTGTCGACAAATTCGTGGCCTTTGATGATAATTTATAAATTATGTGCCTATAGTTACCTTTTGGATTTAAATGGAAAGTGCATCTATTTTGATAGTATTTTAATGTAAAATTTGATAGAAAAAAAAGACCGGTCAAGTGCGAGTCGTACTCATCAATTTCAGGATTGTAGGTCAACTGGAAGTCCAAATATTGCTTACAATAGTTTTTATCTGTAAATTTTAATATAATATTTTTCGATATTTTTTTCTTTATTTGTACTGCAAGTTTTCGCTTCTTGCCAAATTTTATTTTTATATTTTTTTGTGATTTACTGGTAGTACTTTATACGGTTTGAAAATACGGCGAATTTTCTTCATAATGCAGTAAAAACGATGCTCGTATCTTTTTGATTGCGTTGACTCAGAAGCTGAATTGATTTAATTTAAATTTTTAATTCAAACCTAAAGCAGTCTTTAGACAAATTGACAAACGGACATACGAACAATAAAGTGTTCCTTTAAAGTTTAAAGGTTCAGTTTTGTTCTTTTGTTTTTATATATTTAATTCTTCTTCTGTTTGTCTATCTATAGCTATAAAGTTATATAAAATAATTGTCTTCAGAACTTTAATTATAGGTATTGTAATACACAAACTAAATAAGAACGAAAAGTAAAATAATATTTTAATTACTTTAAAGTAAAGATAAAATTGAAGAATAATTATTAATAATTTAGTAACTATTTAATAAAAATCAATCAGCTTCACGCTGTATCCCGCACACAGCAGGGTAGGCAGAGGGAACCTGGTATTAAGACACTCCGTTCCTCACTTTCTGCTGGATTCTGGAGGCGCCGCGCTTTGCCTCGACAGCAGAGCGAAGAAATGGAAATAAAAATTTAAGTAAATATTTCATCTCCTCGAGCGGGGATCGAACCCACAAGCAGTCGGTATTACAGTCACACTTTTTGCTACTGCGCCACGACTGGCGTGGAATTATTTAATGTTAAAAATCCATTGTTATTGGAGTCCATGACAATCTGCCATATATTTTTTATTATATTGCGCTTTTTATATTCTATTAACATTATTATTTTCTTAGTTGGTACCAACTCCTAATTGTTTTTGAACTTGGTTACAACTACAAGTGTTACTTTGAGAAAATTTATACCAACAACTACCGACGTATATGCATGTATCCCTTCTCTACGATGGCATCTTAATCAATATCAGCAAAGTTTTGAGTGCTATATGATATATTGAGATATTATAATATAAAATATGCTTAACAGCTGTGGTGGTGCAGTGGCATAGGATCTGACTGCAAGCGGTCGTGGACTCGATTCCCACTACGTAGAATGAATTATATTCATTGAAAATTGGGGAGAAAGTGTAGAACGGAGTGTCTTATCACTGAGTTCTATTTGTCCCTACTATAAGCGGGACAAAGCTAAAAAAAACAGTATAAAAATGAATTATTCTTAAAAATATTTTTTTATGAAAATTTAATCGTATTAAAGAAAAAAGGAAGTTCCCAATTTGGGTACATTTCACTAGGGTTAAAGTCCTACAAGTTTCTCGATACAAAGTTTCGTCCCCGTTGTGATCCCTCAAGGAATTTAGTAACCTTTCCTTCACGTTCGCGTAACGTATGCGGTTGATATAGGAAGTGTTGAAGTTTGTTCATATGAAAATATATAGAAAATTAATAATATTATATAACATTAAACACATTATAACACAGTTGCATTGTGTTAATGTAAAAATTATATTCAAAGTATTTAAATTTTTTGCTCTGGTATGATAAAGCGCAGCGTTAAGTTCCGCCACTGATATCGAATTAGCTATAAAGACTGTCCTATTTGGACAAATTAATTGTGAGCTTAAAATAGCTATATATCTACATACATATATAAATCTTTTTTTTAGTTTCAAGCTGTATTCTGCACAAAACACGATAGGATAGGCAGAGGGAGGGAGGAACCTAAAGATAAAATATTTTACGAAGCATTACGTGTTAAAATGCATATTTTTATAAAAAAATCTCAATTAACTTTGACAATTTAAACATATACACTGAAACTATATATAATATAACTACATACATAGTATGTCCGTACAAAGTTGCTAAAGAACAGCGAAATAAGCTAAAATGTACTGAGTATCCTCTTTATATTATTTATACGACTCAACACAGCAAGTCGCCGCCTCTTAAACTAAGTTATGAAACATAATGCTTGACGTGGCGTCTTTACTCACGAGTCACGGGTGAGAGCGTGTAAACGGTGATATAAGTTTGTAGGAATTTGAATTATAGTATTAGTAATATGTTCATAAAGTTGTATATATTTATTTTTAATTATAAGGTAGGTAGATAGTGTTGGGACACTTTGTTATGTGCTTTGTGTTCTATTGATATATTGCGTAAGTGGTGGAGCTCAACGCCGTAATTAATTTAATTAGATCTAGTTTCAAAATTAAGTATTCATCTTCAAGCTATACTACATTATTTGAGGTAGTAAATTCCCACTCGAGGAGGGAATCATTTTAATTTCCTCGCTCTGGTAAAAGGACAAAGCGCTGTGTTGAGATCCACCAAACAACCCACAATATTCGAAAAATTGTCGAAAATGAGAAACGAACTCCATTTCCCATTTTAAACGAACATTAAGTTTCCTCTGCATGTCCTGCTATACGTAAAGCTGTTTGTTTATTTTTCCTTTTTTACAATTTTTTATGATAAAAAAAATTCAAAAATGTAAGAAACTTAAATAGAGTAACAAACTTCAAAATATAATACATGTACATACATACAAATATATGTTTATATATAAATATCAACACTACTTACTGAGGCCAGTCCGTGGCGCAGCGGCACAATGTGTGACTGTAAAACCGACTGGTTGTGGGTTCGATCCCCACTCAAGGAGATGAAATATTTATTTAAATTTATATTTCCATCTCTTCGCTCTGGTGTTGAGGCAAAGCGCGGCGTTGAGTTCTGCCACTCAACTCAAATTCGGCAGAAAGTGGGGAAAGGAGTGTCTTAACACTAGGTTCCCTCTACCTATCCTGCTGTGAAGCTGATTTATTTATTTATATCAACACTATGCATTAGAAAGCAAAATATTACTCTAAAGTCAAACAGAATATAGAATAATGTCACCCAACATGACACCCTCGTACATTAACTGAGTGCGAAAAATTTGTTTTTTTCATGCACTGCGGAGATGCTTTAATTTTTCATAGTCTACCCTCCTTTGGCTTTATGGAGTATAAAATTTTAACAATTGGAAGCCGTTTTATTAAATTCGTAATATGCTTTTTGTGGGAATGTTCTTATTTACTTTGTTATATTTTAATGTGATAGTTTAAGTTGGTATTTAAAGTGGACGGTGTTATGGCGGTTTTGGGCTGTATGTGGACTGTATACAACGATGTAGAGTGAAAATTATGTTATATTAACTTTTGTTTTTTTTTTTCATTTCTTAATTTTACGTTTTTTATAGTCAAAAGGAACACTTAAGACACTACGTTCCACACTTTCTGTCAAATCTTTAAGAATAGCATCACAAGTTAGAATCGAACGCATCCACATGTTCGACAATGAGTGATAAGTATTGAGTTTTTACCAGAATATAAAAAATGCTTACAATTTATCACCTTTATTTCGGAACCCACAACCATCGCTCTTACATCCAAATGCCAACTGAGCCAACATATCCTCACAGATTAAAGTATACATATATAAATTCTAAATTTAGTATCAACTGTTTACTCCAGTACAGAAAATAGCAAAGAGTAAAAAACGAATAGAACGGTAATGGAAATATTAAGTTACCGGTTTCGAGAGAGGGAATTGATTTCAGCAATGTAATAAGTGTAGATGTCGGTGCTGAGGGCCTCTCGCGACAGAAGTAGGTACCTACGCTCACGTATTAGATATCGTGTGTCAAACAGTGAGTGGCCTGGAACGCGAGTCTTTATATGGTTTTAGATATTTTATTATATCAGTTATATATACTTTATGTCAGTTTAATATTGAAAAAACGATGATTCTTTTTTGATTGTAAAATAGTGTATTATTTTTGTTTATAAAATTATCCCGCGCATAGCAGGGCATAGAGAAACTGTGAACCTTGTGTTGAGACACTTCGTTCCCATTACGATATTCGAGATAACACTTATATGTTTGTACCTAATGTAGTATTTGCGGTTTTACTCGCATTAATTACAAAATTATGGCTATTAAGTTTCTCTATTTACCATTACAGTGAGTAAAGGGAATACCAGATTCAACAACATAAGGGAAAAGGAGAAAAATATGTTTATTTTCGTTGCATATTTTCCTACAGTAACAGAAAGAATTAGCAAGCAAGACATTTCGTCAATTTGCTTTTACCTCATTTGAGGACATTGCATGCTAAAATGTTTGGATTCGAATCCACAACTTCAATACTCAGTTTTAATGCTTGCACTAAACGCAACGTTTATGAGTTTGATTTCCACATGGAGGAATTTCGATCTGGTATCGAAGCAAAGCATGGAGTTGTCTATGTTGAAAATGCCTCCAGAATTCAACGGAAAGTGGGGAACGGAGTGTTTTACCACTAGGTTCCCTCTGCCTACCCTGTCTTGTTGCTGTGTGCGGGATACAGAGTGAAACTAAAAAAAGAGAATATAAATTTCACGTCACCACTGAACTAGCGATATCTCGAAAATTTGTAGGAAAACTCACCTCATTAACATTAGGCTATCTCTGAAATTTAGCGTGAAATAAAAAATCACATCAAAAACTAGACAAGCTAATTACAACTTATCCAAAATATATATTTCTAATACA